>CM033716.1:80676293-81179738 GCA_019671005.1 Hibiscus mutabilis | reverse complement strand
ATTAGATTTATTATGCAAGATAAAGAGTTTAAATTTCAAAATAAATTAGGTCGTAAAGGTCGTCCTCAAATTTTAGAATACCCGATTCAAACTAATCAACTAATAGATTAAATACTTATGATTATAAAATATATTTTGAAAACAATACACAGACGTGGCATGCAAATTTAAAATCTAGGAGGGGCCCTAATAAATAATTGGGGGAGGAAATGAATTGGAAAAATAACACATTGCCACTGGTCCACTAGGAGTAAAACAAGATTGAATTTAGACTAACTTTCTCGAACAAAAATCCTCTCCCCGCTCACACTAAAAAACACTAAAAATTAAAATTTAAGCTTTAACCCTAAATTCAACATCTTAAACCCTAAAAAATAAACTATATTCCTAATTTCTTAAACTATAACTTTAAACCCTAAACCCACTATTTTAAAGTGTGGCACGAAAAGATACATACTTAGAGCAGACGATTTTCATTCAACTTTCTCATATATGAACAAGATTATGCCCTTTTATATGTCACTTTTCATGCTCTAACGCTAAAAAATTAAATTTTAAGCTCTAACCCTAAATTTTGAATCATAAACCTTATATTCTAAAAATACAATCTACCCCAATTCACTAAACCCTAAACTTATTATTTTTTTACTATGAGACATAAATAAGGCACCAAAAAGACAAATGATATCTATTCATCATATATACGAGTCAAGTTAGTTTTCAGACATGTGCGTGCATGTCTCATTTGTTTGTCGAAATGGTAATACAAATGCTCCCTTGCTTCAACAATTGTGGTCCCTAAATTCTTAACTCATATATAGAGAGAGGTGGGGGCTCTATCAATTTGACAAGTTGTGGTTCACGTTGATACTGTGAATTCGACTATTAGAGAACGACATTTTGCAGTCTTCTCTTGGTGTAAGTCGTAGCATACTCCCCCATTAATGGTTTATATGTTTGAAGTCATGGGATCGACTATTGCTACACTAACTCTTTGGTGTCCTCCGTTTTGAACAACATTTTATATACTTCTCCTAATGTCATTAGAATGGCATAAGCCATTGTTTTATGCATGTTATTAACTTTTATTTTGGATATCATAACACTTTAGGGTTTAAGTTCGGGTTAGTACTAAAGATGTCGCCTTTCTTTGAAGTCTTGTACGATGGTTGAAATACTATCATTAAGTCGATTTGAGTTCATGTCATTGACTCTGTCATTTTTAGTACGAGAATTTACCCAAGTGTCTAAAAGAAGTACAAAGAAAGAACATTATTATTCATTCATAGCACCCAAGGGAAAAACACCCATTCTTATTCACATTACAGTACTTTACAAGAAGATTGACAAAGCAAAATAATCACATTAGTAATTTCTTAAAACCTAGCTCAAACCCACAACCACGATTTAAGATCACGTCCGTAATACGATGTTACGATCGTTATTTTATTGTTTCGGTTCTCTTCCTCGTCGATATATAACTGCAATAAATGCGAAGCTGACAACAATCATATATACACACACAGAAACATAAATATTGATCCATTTCCATAATGGTAAAAACAAACAAACGAAAACAAAGGAGGATAAATTTAAGACAAGTGCAACGCTACATTTTACGTATCCCTAACTTCGAACACGTTTCGGTTTTTGACGACGATATCGTACATGTGAATGGACTTGAACCTGTTGAAATCCTTTGGGAGAGAGATCAAATGAACGGTGCAGGGCTTATGGAACTGAAGGAGATCGGGGTCATTGTAGTACCTCTCCCACCCGAGGGACAATAGCTTAAGCTCGAGATCCTCGTAGGAAGTGATCACTTCGTTGGTAGGAACATGCACGAGCACCTTGCGACGGGTACTACTGCTCGAACCCTGTCGGCTACCGTCGAGTGGCTCGGCACCGGGGTTCTCGACTAAACGAACCACACCGTTCTTGAAAACCCAAACACCGGACATTATTCGTTTATCTAACGAAGTGTTCTATAGGGAAGGGATATAAGGGTGTGATGGGATTTGTAGGGTACATGTACATATATATATGCGAGTCGTTGAGTTGAGTGAGAAGAAAAAGGCTATGCAATGAGGGACAGGGTTGTAAGGGACAGGGACACGAAAACATTGTACCATGGATGTGGGCATAAACAAGATTGAAGGGAATCCTTGTTTCTTTTTCGGTTTGGTCTTTAAATCAACCCCACCATGGGGAATCTTTGTCTTTGTTCTTGTTTTTTTGTTGGCTACTGGATGTGAGTGAGAAACCTAAACGACAAGTGTTGTATATATATATGTGTGTCATAATATTAGTGTATGTATATATATGTGTATATTTATTTTTATATTTGTGGGCGTAACTATCAAGAAACTCGTATACACTACGGATTGTCGAGCTAATCTGGAATCCAAGGAGTTTGCAGCTGGGCACCATTGAAAAAGAAAGAACCCGATATATATTTATATATATGTTATGCTAAGACACCCATGGTTCAAGTATGCAACATGAATAAATGCTGTCTCGCCGATAAAAGTAACTGAAATATATAAGTTTCCTTAAACAAAATAGATGCACATGTATCGACAAGTGTTAAATATAATGATAAAATACATTATATTTCAACGAAACGATATTATTAGAAAAAAAACTAATACAAACTATTAAAACGTTCATAAAAGATAAAAAAATCCATGCATATGTTGATTTTTCACCTATGAAAATTTATTTTTTTTCTTTTATTATAGAGTTAAAGATATCTTTAGGTTTGATATCAAGTATTCAATTGACACCAAAATCAATTTTAATCACTGAATGGTCTATACTCTATCCCTTTTCCCCTAATAAATAAAATATTTTCATTATCAATTAAACTAACTTATAAGGTTATATTTGAAAATATCAATATCAATATCATAATTTTTGTTTCTGATGCATGCATCAACAATTAGGTCTAGCGAGATGAGGTGCTAAGTCTTTTAAGTAAAGTATGGGTTCGAATTTTAGCGTTGTGAATGAAGATAATTGGATTTGGAGGGTCACCCAAAATGGGTCTCTGCAAAATACGATCTAGATTAGTCGACTAATGAGTCAGATACTAGTGGTTAAACAATATACATATATATATATATATTCATAATTTACTTATAAACTATATTAAGATGTGTAATTAAATATGTTGAAATATTTAATTTTGATATAACTTGAATGAAAAATGTTTTTTGACTTAAACTAATTTGTAAAAATATTTCAAAAGCTCATTAACTTGAAAAATATGTTTGAAAAGTTTTCAAAGGGTTTTGACATGTTTAAATGCTTTCAAAATAGCCAAAGTGTGAAAAACATGTTTTGAGTATTGATGCCCTTTTCTAGGTATCGATACTCAGTCAACCGTACCGGTACCTATTTTACCTGTAACGATACGCCTCTTTGTTTTACCAAAACTTTATTTTTCAGTACCTAGTGCAAATGTCGCCCAACAACTCTTTCTATTTCAGGACGCGTACCGATATTCGTCCCCATGTATCGATACCGATGAGCCCAGAAGTGTACTTAATGCTGAAAATAAAGTTCCCAACAGCTCCAAATCAAACCCAACGACTAGTAACGGCCATACATTCCTTAAAGGGTTTAAAAGACCTCTTCAAGCAGCCATGCAACAACAAGAAACATCATTACCAACATTTAATGTTAGAGAAATTGTTTTAGTGCTAAAATTGTCAAATTCTTTGTAAAACCACTAGTGAGCCAAATTGTCACATTTGCTCAAGTGTTTAGGAAAGACAAATTAGTAAATTTGTGGAAAATCCTTAGTGTATATAGCTAAGATAGTGGAGGTAGACTTGATTTAGAAGTCGAACTACTATAAATTATTGTGTCTAAATTTTTATTTCTTAGCCATTCATCCACCAAAGCAAAATTCAATTCATCCCTCTTGGATATTTCGGTTGATCATTCGAGCCTCCCAACAACCAATATATATATATATATATATTCATAATCATTATAAATAAATATATAACTTCTATATCTGTTTTATGATTTATTATTAAAGTTCGTAACGATCTTTACTAATAATATAATCTTTAAAATTTAAATTCTTGTATTAAAAGTATAACGTATCTTAACAGCATTTGTTAGTGAGTGAGTAGTCTAATATGTTGTTATTTATGGGAATATAATTCTAGAAAGGGTGAGGGCATGAAAATGTTTGTAAAGGGTTTATGTCCTTTTCCAAAGTTTGTGAATGGTTTGTATAAAATGAGAGCCATTTAGGTGGGACCAAAAATGTGTGATTCTTTCATTATTTTTCTCTAGTTTTGTTCGGAATTTGAGAGTTCTTCTCCCATGGGACTTCACTTTACTATTAGCCTCCAAAGTATAGTTTTGTCATCAATTATTTTTCTCTTTACACACATCACAGAAGCATTTCAATTACATTTTGATATTCGAACTTAAATCCAGCGAATATCATTTCTTAAAAGTGATTGTATTGTTTTAAAATATTATTAAAGTATTCAACGAGAATGAGTTCAATTCGAACGAACTAATTGCACGGAACACCTCACATTCTCAGAGGGTTTTTTATTTCTTCTTCTCGTTGTTTCAACCACAAAGAGTGGAATTATAAGGTTTCTCTTTAGAAACAAATTGTAAACCTAATGTGAATGAAAATGAAGGCATGGTTGCATGGCTCCTGCACAAAGCAGAAATCCGGAGGAATGTCGATGAAGCAAGACACAACATGAAAGTTGATAAAAAGCAAAGATTCTAGCATCCGGTTTAGCCCCAACCAAACCCAAACCATGACGCATGGCAGTGTAGGCCTTTAAAGCCAACAATGGCCTTCACACTTCACATGATCCAAGATCTCCCAGCCCCATATTTCTTTCCCTTTTTACTTTTGGGGTTTTGTTTGAAAAAGAAATCTAACCTTCAGCAACATAACTCAACATTATTTATTGAGGTAATCGTTTAAAAGTTCCTAAATGTAGGGGCAATAATGAATTATATAATTTTGAGGAGTTAAAAAAAATTTCACCATTTAATTTTTTAATATTTTGTTGGGGCTATAACCTCACTGGTCCTAAGGTCGTTCCATCTCTACTGACATTGAGAACCGTACAAACACCATTACTTATGACTCATTCTAAAAGAAAAGTTGGTTTGTTGATTTTAAACGACAAACAAACGTGATGATTGATGGTTTAACAAAATTAGAAGTCTCAACAAACGATAGCACCGCATTCTCCTTTGCTTTTGCTTTTTTAATGGTGGTAGTCGACTATCAATTTTAGTATTGATTGTCAATTACTGAGTTTAATATTTTTTTTGTTTTTTTTCTCTTTTAATATTTTAATAAAAATCTATGTCCTTGTGACACGTTTTTCTCTGTTTTTATGGCACGCTTTTTATTTATTTTTGTGGTTTATTTCATCTGTCGTTTGGCATGATTTCTGCATACCTTAGCGGTCGTTTGGTACTCGTACAGAGATCTTCACAGCATTAGTTTCTGATTTTGATTCTGTCGATGATCATAGAAAGATAGATTCTCACTCGGTTGATGGTTGTTTGCCGATGTAATCAGACCTGGATAGCAGAGCATTCTACTTGATAGTATGGTTCGCTCACTACTCTTTTTTCATCTCGTAAAGCGTCTCGATTGGATAGAGACGAAGAGATTCAATGAGGTTTTTAGATTTTAATGGTATGCTAATCTCGATGGAAGTGTCTGCTTTTATTTGCAACGTTGTATGAGATTTTAGTGGATCAGACCATTTTTTTTCTCTTTTTAATACATTATATTTATAATATTTTTCATAGTGATTAATAAAATCCAGATGCCATTGTTAAAAAAATATCCTTGAAAGAGATTTTCTTTTGGGTTATCTATATTCTCATGTAATGTAAATGTAATAGCAATTGTTCCAAATCTATAAGGCTGTTTTTTATTAAAAAACACCAATACTCACATTTCCTGCAAAAATCAAAACCCATGCAAAAGGAATCACACGAAATAGAAACCAAAAGCAAATCAAATTAAAAAAATTCACAAGGTATTCAAATCTATTTTTGAAACTTGTTTTGCATGTGAGATTTGAAGGGTTTATTCAAAAAATAATAATCGAGAAAGAACATGGGGTAGGTTTTAAGAATTTTGAAAATTAGAAGGTTTCAAAAGATATTTTTAGTTTTGATTTTTTTGTTTGAAGAAAACTAAGGCGAGGAATTTGGAGTTTTGATTTGAGGGATTTGTTAATACTGGCCTAAAAATTAAAGCGATATTTGTTTAATTTTTAGGGACCGAACTAAAAGTTATGAAAACATTGGCAATCGTTTTTATAATTATAGATCAAAATGATAAAATGTAAAAATATTAAAGATTAAAAGGGTTATTATGCCAATTATGAAACAATCACATCATCCTCCAGGTAGAAGTTAAGGACACAATTACTGAAACAACTCATCCCGAGTAGTCAAGTAAAGGTGGCAATCGGATTGAGTTCGGGTCAGGTTGACTTTTGGTTCGGGTTAGGTTGGGTCTGGTTCGAATTTAGTTTGGGTCTATGTTATTTTGGGTCAAATTAATATCGGATCGGTTGATTTTCGATTTGGGACAATATCGGATCGGTTAACTTTTTGGGTCGGATCTATATTAAATTGGTTGACTTTTTGGGTCGGGTCAATATTGAATCGGTCGACTTTCAATTTGAGTCCATATATGAAGATGATCTTTTAAGAAAATGATATTAAACTATTACTAAAGGTAGTTGTTAATTAGTAACATAGTACAAAATGAGAATAAAACATACATATTTGAGGGGATTAAATTCGGATTGCTTTCGGCTTGGGTTTCTTTCGATTTGAGTTGTTTTCAGTTTCGGTTCTTTTCAGTTTCAGTTAATTTTGATTCGGGTTGATTTTCAATTTAACTAAATTCGGGTCGATTTTGGTTCAGTTTGGTTTTGGTTCGGATTTGGGTCAAGTTTAGATCATCATGTTCGGGTCTATATCGGGTCTTGAGTCGAGTAAATTGGTTCGAGTCTCTGGTCAAGTTTGATAGGTCTATAGTCAAGTGACTGAAACATAATTTTTTAAAGTCCATTTCACAAAAACATAATTTAACTAATAGTTCAATGACCACAAGTATAATTTACCCATATTTTTATTGAAGGTTAAATTAAATTATCATTGGAATTCTTCTTGATGTAGATATATCCATTGCTATTGCACAAGGAAAGAATAAGGAACAAAGTTCCTTGTTAATATGACGTGGCCAAGGGGATTCCATAAAAAATACGACACATGAAATTTTAATACGAAAATAAATATACAAATGTATCTAAATTCATATCACATAAGATATTAGCATATCAAATTTTATATAAATAAAATATTTTGATAATAATAAGTATAAATAATTAAAACTATATTAATATTTTAAAATACGATTATGATACGATTAAATACGCGAATACACTATTTGATGTGACATACTACATCAACTTTTGATACGAAAATGTTAGCTCTCTCAAATCTCAATCATCACTTACTACAAGCCCATGTGATTGTCCCATAGACAAAGCCAAAGTTTTTATATTTAACCAAACAATATACCCCAATTTATATCCCTTTTCTCATATGTATGTGTATGTGCCTTTTCATATTAACCTCACCTTTTTTTCTAGTAAAAGCATGCATCCATCTTATTCACTAAAGTCACTTGTTGTTGGGTTTCCTCTTGCATCACCAACATTTACAATGCCAATTTATATGTTTGTTGAAAATGTAATTTTATCGTTTTATTAATTTATAATTGGTTTACGGGTGTCTGAAGTCCTTAATTTTTTTTAAAAAATCAATTAGATCTCTATTTAGTCATTTAATTAAACCTCAAACTAAATATTAAATTAATTAAATTTTTAAACCGATAAATTTAATCAATTAAACTCTTAAATTAATTTTGACCGTTAAATTTTAACCGAAGCTTTAAACATGATTCTTTGATCTATTTCCTAATTAATGATGTGCTAAATCCCACTATACGCCCAAAGTCATTAACTTTGTGTTTGGGGTCAGAATCTAGGAGGTGCCAAAACCTTTCCCTATCATTGTCTACGTACCAAAGGGAAGATCTCTTTAGAGAAGAGTTTCTCAAACACGCAAATTATCCAGCATAGTTATTTCCTTTTTATAATTACGGTATTTAATTTATTGGTCAACTAATTAAATTCGGGTACTGTAAAATTTTATTATGGGACGATTCTCTCAATTCAGTTACTTCATCCACAATCGATGATTCGAACTTCGACCTTATACTTAAACGATCTAACGTCACTTCCCATTGAACCAATATGTTAGTTTTCTTAATCTTTTTTACTAGGACAAAGTAATTGTCCAACTTAATCTAGAAGAATATATGAAGAGAATCTTCAAATTAAATTATGTACATTTATGGACCCTCTTTTGTAAATGAATTTATTCCCCCACGATGCTTAATTACTTGATTAATTAAGAGATTAAACTCGTTGGGTGTAATAAAGCTTTTGGAGTATATTTCAATGGCGATTGTGTGGTAAATTAGGATATCTTGTTCTTGAGAGAGGAATATTTTGCCACAACTAAGAGGAATAAAATAAAATTAATAAAACCAACGTTTATTCGAATCGAATAGTAACAAGTTTGATATCTTATGGATAAAAAAATAATTTCGAAAAAATTTGCCTCGTGTAGGGAGTTTGATATCTTGTTCTTATGGAAGGTGAACGGAATTGTCGATGCTCTTGCTAAAAAAACGTGTCTATCGGGTGTCATTGTTTAGGGATGATTGTTAATTGGTTCTTTTTGGGGGGTCTTGCACTTCTGGGTTGCTGTGATGTTGTGTCGTATGTGTGGAGTTTTAGGGTGTTTAAGTCGATGTTGGTTTGGAGAACTGCGTAGAGTGAAGGGAAGTTAAGACTGCTTGTTTGTAATACACGGTGCATAGTGTCACGGGGCTAGATTTTACCCTAGCGGAATCCGTACGGCCTTAGACGCCTTTGCGCTAATCGGTCAATTCCTACGCCTAAGTCAGCCTTCAACCAGCCTTGCGAGTACTCCTGCTCAACAACGGCTCCGACAAGTCCTCCAGGCTTCGATGGATCTTGTCCTAGGCTAGACTTTTGCCAGACGAGTCGTGAGGACCTTAGTTGCTTTCTCGGTTGAAACGTCGGCTAAGTCACCCTGAAATCCCTTGTCACGGCCTTAGGTGAAGCTCTCTCGACAAACACCTAACTCAGCCAGGATGCTCACTCCGAAAGATCAAACACTTCCTGAAGCCCTCGAACGAAAGATCGTTCTAAGCGGAAACTAATCAAAGAACAACGGAAAGAGATTGGCAACTAGAACAACGAAGAACACTCAAGAACAATGAAGAACACTCAGAGATTTTAGAGTAAATACTTCTTGTATTACTCAAAGTGAATGAATAAGTGAATATGAGATGAGATTTACAAGTGAGGAGGGAGCCTCTATTTATAGTTGAACTCCCCCTACATCCAACGGTCCAGTTTAAATTACATCGACGGTCGAGATTGATCTTATCTAATCAAATTCCAATTCAAATCTCTAATTATCACAAACATTATCTACAAATTATATTTCAAATAAATAGATGATGCTTTGACCGAATTACCCTCCTGAATCCTCCATGGATTTGGCTAAGTCCTGTGGGCTTGTGAGCTCTTTAGCATTCTCCAAGTGCCGGGCCAAGTGTGATGGTCTTGGCAAGCCCGTTACACCGCGCAAACCTTCTTTGGCTGATTCTTGCGCCAATGCATCGGTCCCAAAGGTTTGGTCCACGCCTTTCTCCAAGTGATGGGCCAAATGTAATGGTCTTGGCAAGCCTGTTACACCGCGCAAACCTTCTTTGGCTGATTCTTGCGCCAATGCCTCGGTCCCAAAGGTTTGGTCCACGCCTTTCTCCAAGTGATGGGCCAAGTGTAATGGTCTTGGCAAGCCTGTTACACCGTGCAAACCTTCTTTGGCTGATTCTTGCGCCAATGCCTCGGTCCCAAAGGTTTGGTCCACGACATTCTCCAAGCGTTGGGCCACATTTGGCAAGCCCGTTACATTGCGCAACCTCCCTATTTGATGCTCGCGCCAATGTCTCGATCCAAAAAGTTTGGTCCGTGACAATAGGCATATGTGCTTGGGTGCTGCAGTTTTGAATGTGGTGGAGTTGGTTTACGTGTTAGGTGTTATTTTGTTCGATTGTTTTGTTTTTTATTGGTGTTTTGGTTCCACATATTATCGTGCTTGTACTTTTTTCCTTCATAAGTTAGGAAGATTTTTAATGAGACACATAATAATGTATTTTGTATGATTTTTTATCATATATAAAAATCATACTTCGCTGATAAAAAAATAATAATCAAACCTATATAATTACAGAAGATCAAAATAAAAGTAAGCTAAACATCTAGAAAACTTTGCATATTATGCATGATCCATTGTTAGGATTAAACCAACTTTGATTAAAATAAGGTGGAATTAGACCATTTACCATATATATGTTGATTTTGAGAATAAAGCACTAAAGATCACATTAGTTTGGAGAGTAGGATCAATTCCTAATCCATATATAATAACAAAATTAGGTTTCATCATATTCCATGATTTTTTTAGAATGAAAGGATCAAAACATCGTATTAATATTCACAAGATCAACAAAATTCTTACAAGTCACGTTATGTGGAATTATTCGAATAAAAGATGACACAATCAAATCAAAATAAAATCTTTTATACAATAGTTTTTATATGTAATCATCGTCATAATTAGAATTAATAAAAGGGTAAAACTTTGATATACGGTCTGTATAAAATTTATTTTACACATACCTGTATTTTTGCCTTACAAAATATAAATCCTAAATTCTTAACTCTAACACCCTAACCCTAGCACCATAAACCCTAAAACTTAAATTCTAAGTATTAACCTTAAATGCTAAACCCTAAACCCCTACCATTTAAACATTAAATTATAATCTTAACCCCTAAAATTAAAAGTAAAATTTACACGATCTGCGTTTTAAATTTTTCCCTTAATAAAAAGCTAAACCCAACAAAAGTATAACTCAAGTGCTATTTCTAATGTTAGATTGGTAGGTTTTGAGGGACCGTTTCCCTAAACAAGCCCAAGGCCCTCATATTTACACCAATCTAATGTGCATATAACAAATTGATCTATGTGGAATTAGACTATAATTTGATTGAATTATAAGTGTATCTTATCTTAGGGCAATAAATATAATGCAGTTACAAGAAAATTACAGCAATTAGAGTAGGTTAATTATATTAACCGATCATTTTTTTAAAATCATCAAAGCACAAAAGTAAACAACTAAAGAATAAAATGAGATCATACAAGGAAATAATAAAAACTCAACCAAAAACTTGATAAAAAATAAATACAAATAAAAATTATTATCGTTAACGAAGGATAAATAATTATCAACATTAATATAAAGTGCATATAACAATGTTGACATATTAACAAAATAACTTTACTACAACTTAATCGTCATCTATCTTTGGTGATTACAAAAACTTTTTAATATGAGAGAATCAATACAAAAGTTCACGATCATCTCTTTGCTGAGTGCAGGTTCTCTAAGCAGCGTTGAAATCGATGATGCAAGAATATCATGTTAGTGTCTCCTTGAGGAACTGGGAAGAAATGATAAATTAGGTACTGATTCATAGTAAAGGAAAAGCTCACATACCTACCATAATTCGGTTAGCTTGGTGTGAGTTTCTTTATTATGTATGGCATGAACAAAATTTCAGGATCCATGGGAGGAATCCTCGGCAGATGCTTGATATTGTTAGGGTAATCAGGCAGGATGTTTGCCTGCGGTTAAGAGGTTGTAGGAAATTTGTAAATTCTCCTTCTATATTACTTTCTAAGTGGAAACTAGTATAGGGTTCTTTGATTAGTTGATTGGTTTGTTTAATTGTTGTATTGAGGAGATTTCTTTGGAAATTCATCATTTATCTAAAGAAATAATACAAGAGTCCACATCATGAGTCGATCAGTGAGATAAAAAAATTAACGTCAAATGGAGAAGAGATATCAAATTTAACATTAAAAAATGTGTTACAAGAACAAAAAAATTTCTATCATTTTCATTAGAAAATAGAACACTTGTGAATTAAAATAATACCAAAAAAACCCCAAATATGCTAAAACAAAGAATAAAAGAGATTGAAATGAAAAGAAAAGAAGAAAATATGAATGAGAACATAACAAGAATCATGATAAAAATGGATGACAAACGCTTGACTAAAGATTAGATAAATATAATACTTATACATCCAATAAATAACATAAAATAGTATCACCTTGACAATGCACTAATGGTATAAGAAAATTAAACTCAAATTAAAAATATCTTTATCACATTATATTTTCCACATATATAATTTTAAGATGCAACCATTGGTTATAGTCTTACTTACCCTCCCACGGTACTGACCGGGATTCGATTCCCCGGATGCGCAAATATTGCAATTTGTTATCTTTTCCTTTTTAAACCAGAATACCAGATACGTTGGTCCAACAGAGACCAGAAACATGATAGAGAACAATGGCCTGAAAAACACAATGAAAACATCTCATTTCATCATTTTAACATTCTTCATTCATATATCCTACAAAGAAACATGATTCATCCAACGCACCCGAAGAACTCGACCAGTTTCTTAACCCAAAGTCGAGTGTCCTTCACCATGTCTTCGTATTTGATGATCAGTATGTTTCCAGGGTTTCTCTTGCTTGCTTCCCAGTAACTTAGAACGTGGTCCAAGTACGGTCTGTGGGATGACATGCCTTTGCAGAAGAGCTCGAAGGCTTCTTCGATGGGGATGAGGCTTACGGTGTCGATGTCGGGGTCGGGTTTGGTTTTGTTGGAGACAAACTTCTTGAGGAAGAACCACGCGGAAACGAATGTGTTGTTGTTGTTGTGTATTCATTGAATTCCGAGAAGGGAATGCAATCATGTGGCATCACAAGTCTCTGGACTATGACTCTTGTTCTAAATTAGCCTCTAAACTATCGAACATTTCAATCTAGGCTCTCCTTTTAAATTGGTCTCCAAATTTTTTAATGTTTTAGTTTCATCTCAAATTACGACCCTCGTTCTAAATTGGTCTCCAAATATTTGTATACTCTAATTTCATCCTCAAAATAATATTTATGTCACGCCATATTATTACATACTGATCACTCATCAGTGTTTATATACATTTAGTAATTTTTGTAACAATTTTATTAACATCATATCTTATTAGCGTATACTGATAATTTGATAATAAAATCAAAATATTTAAAAGTTTAAAGGACTAATTTAGAATGAGTCATAATTTGAGGATAAAACTAAAATATTTAAAAGCTTGAGGATAAATTTAAAATAGAGTTATAACTTGAGAATGAAATAGAAATGTTTAAAATTGCAATTATCTCTTATTTAATTTCATTTTTTGTTTTGTTTTGGCCTATTTCCATAGCCTAATAAATTTTTAGGTTAATATTATAGAAATGTAACTTATGACTTGTTTTATGAACATATTTCCATATATAAAAATAAAATAGTAATTTTAAAACTCGGATAAGATGAAATATAACAAACATTTATAATTTTTCAAATTTATTGTGATATCATTTTTTTCATAAAAATATCCATTTAAAATAAAATCAATAAGATGAGTATTCGATAGAGGAAAGTAAAAAATATTGAGTTATTTAAGTTGCAGAATCCTATTTTATAATTTAAACTTACGAATCGGGACAAATTTATAAAATTATGATTCAAGTCAAACTACCGTAATTTGCTTTTCAAGATAATAAACACATTTAGGTGATTAAGTTGATGGGAAAAAAGTGATGATAGGGTAAGGTATGATGAAAATGACTCAAATGTATTTAAGGATTTTTTTTAGGAAAAAATTTTGATACACAGGCCGTGTAAACTTTAGTTTACACGTGCCTTTTAGTTTTAGGGGTTAGGGTTTTAGTTTAGAGTTTAAGGTTTATGGGTTTAGGTTATAGGTTTTAGAATTTAAGGTTAGTGTTTAGAATTTAGGGTTTAGAGTGTGGGGTTTAGCTTTTTAGGGTTAGAAATTTAGGATTTGGGTTTTTATAGTGTAAATACACAGGCTTGTGTAAAATTAATTTTACTCGGCCTGTGTATCAAAGTTTTACCCTTTTTTATATATAATTCTATGCGCTTGATTTATAGATTAATTAATTTAGATCGAATAGTATAAAAAATTATTAAATGAATGATTTTTTTAGTCCAAATCACTTCATTTACACTATCGTTCATTCCTAATCCTAAACAAAATATAACGACATAGAGATCCATATGTAATCTTAGTATCTACTTTAAATACACTTAAATGATTATTTTTCAACCATGTTTAGTAAACAACTTTTTGAGCTAAAATTAAATGTTTGAAGTATTTTTAGAGGTTTGACCAGTCAAATCCGCTAATTTAAATGTTTGATAAATAGATGATTGTAATAGCAGATTGAGGTGAAAATTCTCATTTTGAAAAATTTCATTTTAGGAGTTTTTTGAGTTAGAGGTTTAAATAAAAGACTTGTAAAGACTATTTTATAATTGATAATTATAAAAATTTCTCTAAATAACATAAATTTGATTAACTAACAAAATTTAAAAAATAATTTCATAAATAAGAAATTAATATATAAACTAATAAATACATATAAATTTAATAATTAATAAAATTATATTCAAAATATAATTTCATAAATAAAAAAGTAATATATATATCTAAATTTAATAATTATTAAAATTATATTAAAATAATTTCACAAATAAAAAACTAATATGTAAATCCTCATATATGCTTAGTAATGATATTAAAAAAAACTAATTTTTATAATCTAATTAACATTAATAGGTACAAAATATTAATAATTAATAAATTATTCAAACAAGTATCAAATATAATTATGTCCTTGTATGTTATTTTACTTGTTCATAAAATACATTTATACAATCGGCTAATGTAATCTGCTAGTCAAATCAATTAATGTTATTAGTTAATATAATCCACTATCAATTTATCTACTAATTGCCAAATAAAGTATAATCCCATTTTAGTATGTTCTAATATGGAATAAACTTATAATTCTATATTCAAGTAGATCATCATATTATAGATTATAAGTTCATGAACTCAACCTATTCTTATGTAAGATAAACTAATTCTATTAATTTTTTGATTCGGTAATTAAGAAAAACTTTAAAATAAAAAACAATTTCTTATTTCTTAACTCATTGAACCAGTTGGTGTTAATTAATTTTTTATAATAAACTAAACTACATTAAATAATTTAATTTATTAATTATAATGATTATATCTAATTATATAAATATGTTAGTCTGTAATTATAAAATTATAATCGTTAAGTTTTAAAAAATAAAACATAAAAAAGATACAAAATTCAAATCAAATTCCAATTGAAAAGAGACTAGAGAAGAAGATTGACCACTTTATTATCTTACACAACCTTTTTGTCTTCTTAATTTTTAATTTTCTTGTAATACAAAATAAAATAAAATGCATAAAAAATAAAAACAAAATCAACAATCAAAGCCGCCATCAAATCCTCCATCAAAATCCGCCGCATCGGAAACCATATCTCCGATCAACAACCCACCGATCGCCCCTCCGAGCAACCCAGCTCCCAATCCCATTCCAAACTTACTATTCTTCTTCGGCGGCTGTTGCACCGGCGGATACCCATACCCCCCGGGTGGAGGATATCCATACCCCGGCGGAGGCGGCGGTGGATATCCATACCCCGGCGGAGGCACTCCCTGCGGTGGATATCCACCATAACCCGGAGGAGGATACCCGTACCCAGCTTGAGGCGGAGGAGGATAACCTCCGGGTGCACCATACGGAACACCAGAACTCGATCCAGCCGCCATATGTCCCGCCGGATAAGCGGTAACAGGCTGATGATGATCACTTCCATCCTTGTTTTTCTCCGGCTTGACAGGCGCCGCCATATGTTCCGCCGGATAAGCGGTAACAGGCTGATGATAATCACCACCCTTGTTTTTCTCCGGCTTGAAAGGCGCCGCCACCGTGTCCCCAAACCTGTAAGAAAAATCGAGACTCCCCTCGGCTCTCCCCGACGGCTTCCGCACCTGAAAGCTAACGAATTTCATCGACCCACCTTCACCGGGCGAATCCAAAAGCTCCTTAACCGGAACGTTGACTTTGCCAAGCTCTTTGTCTCCCAAAATCCGCTCGCACATGATCTTGAACTTAACATTAAGGTTATTTTTCTTGGCCAGAGATTCATCGACGGTGAACTTGACGGGGAAGTTCCAGTTGGGGTTCTTGCCGCAATCCTTGTCGACCGGCGTCCTCGTCTTCTGCTTCGGTGAACCGCCCTTGAGTGAAATGATGCAATAAACGTCCATTTTGTCGATTAGGTTGACGTTTTTGAGGCCTTTTGCAGAGATAACGTTGATTTCTAGGGTTCTATGAGCCATGGCTGCACAGAGAAGAAGATTTTTGGGTTGTTTTGGAGAAGAAAGTAGGCAAAGTGGCAAGTCATTTTATCTCTTGGGAATGCTTTACGTCAACGCTATATTGGGGGTTAACCATGGTTAGTGACTGTTGTTAACCATGGTTTAAAGAATCTGACTTTACAAGGAATCTTTTGTGGAATAGTCTAATCCGGCTTTCTTTTACCAAAAATATCTCCATTAAAAAAATTAATTCCTTAAATGGTATTTATTTTAGGGTAATTATTTCATAAAACTAATTTTTTAGAAATATTTTAGTTTTAGGGTTTAGATATTCAATTTAATGAGTATAGTTTAAGGTTTTGATTAGAATTTAATGTTTATAGTTAAAATTTAAGAGTTGATATTAAAATTTAAGGTTTACATATTAAAAACAAAACCCCTCGTCATATTACTCTAATATATAAACCCTAAATTCTCATCATTATCTCTAAATTATAAAAAAATCCATAAAATCTAAAGTTAAGACACTTGTAAAACTTTTAATTTTGAGATCCATTAATTGGCCTAGTGGCTAAGGATGCTTATCTTGCCCCATTTTGTATGAGTTCGAATTTCGGCATGAGAATATAATACTCATTATTTAATCAAAAAACTTTTAATTTCTACCGCCAGTATATTAAATCTAAATCCTTCATTTTTAATTATTTCTATCCATGACACTTTATCGTTGATCGGACATGTTATGTAAACAAAAGACAAACATATGTTAAAAGTTTATTGTGGTGCTTCTTACAATGAAAAGCAAATATGACATGTATTGCGGAGATTATTCGGAGAAATTATATTATGAGTCATTTCTAACATATTATTTATAAGACTAACTGTTGTGTTGATCAATCGATGTACAAATGGCCTAGAAGGGAGGAAATTGGTAAATAAAAAATGAAGGCACAAGAGATTTAGAGTAGTTCAAGCTTCGAACAATCTCTACATCCACTACCTTAGCTCCCACTAAGGATTTTGAACCAAATTCACTAGGAATTCTTCCTCTTTTCTCGGATTAGGAGGAAACCTTACAAAACAATTAAGCTTTCTACCCAAAGCTTAATCAAGACTCGCTCTTTTACAAAGAAAGATGACAAATAGAAATTAACTTCTCAAAGGTAAATATTTTGCCCCAATTACAAGTTCACTCAACCCAACTTGAAAGAAAATTGATACAATGGAATTACAAAAGTGGGTACAAAGATTTGACTCTATAAGGCACAAAGTGGTTGGATTTTTGCTTGATTGCTTTTCACTTGATCATTAGTTGTTGTTGTAGCTTTGGAGGCTTGCTTTTATACCTTCTCATTGAATTTTAACCGTTTGGGTGGTTGGAATCATCAATAGAGCCGTTGGGCTCTCTTTTTCCTACCATAAATGCACTTCTGCAACCAATCGTATCGATACGCGAATGGCCGTATCGGTACCTGTCTCAAAAAAGAAAGAGTCGTTGTGTACAAAATACATGGGTGTATCGATACGCGAGATACCATATCGATACAGTCTTAGTGTAAAATAAGGGGTGTATCGATACGGGAATACTGTATCGGTACGAGATTTGCTCATTAGAATCAGGGATGAAAGTTTAGCAAAAAAGGTATCGGTACACTTCTAGGGCGTATTGATACGGTTCAACGACCATTTAAACTCCATTGATTCCTATAACTGACAAGCAACAGCTATAAAATTTAATGCGAAGATTTTGCAAATCTGACCAAACTGTATCGATACGGGGTAAGCCGTATCGGTACTTCAAAGTGTGATATTAAACCCAGATAAAACCGTATCGGTACTGGTGAAACCTTATCGATACACTAAAGGGTAGCTCACTTCCTTCTCCTCTAGAGTCATGCCCTTTAATGCTTCTAGAGGGGGGTTCTTGTGCTTCTTATTCTTCTTTGGTTTGAACCTCATCCACATTTGATGATTGTTCACCATCATTGGCTTCAATGATTCCTATATCATCATCATCACAATAATCCTTCCTAGGAAGGAGGTTATCATCGAAAATCACATGTATTGACTCTTCTACAAATAAAGTTCTCTTATTAAATACATGATAGGCTTTAGAGTTTAAAGAATGCCCTAGGAAAATAGCTTCATCACTTTTAGCATCAAACTGCCCAAATTATCTTTTCCATTGTTTAAAACAAAACACTTGCAACCAAATGGATAAAAATAGCTAATGTTAAGCTCTATGGATTTTAAAATCTCATAAGATGTTTTCTTCAAAATAGCCTAATCATTACTCTATTAATTATATAGCAAGTCGTAGTAGTGGCTTCTGCCAAAAAATATTTTGGCAAGTTGTTTTCACAAAGCATGGTTCTAGCCATTTCTTCTAAAGTTTGATTTTTCCTCTCAACAACCCCATTTTGTTGAGGTGTGTGAGGAACGAAAAAATTATGGCTTATACCATTAGAGTTACAAAAATCCTCAAAGCCTAAATTTTGAAATTCGGTACCATGGCCACTCCTAATGTGAGAAATGAGTTGACCAAAGATTATTTTGAGTAATTTTTGAAATTATGATGATTTTTTCTAAAGCCTCATCCTTAGTACTTAAAAATAGAATCCAAGTGTATCTAGAGAAATCATCAATTAAAACAAAAGCATATGATTTTCCACCAAGCTCATAGTTCTAATAGGACCAAAGAGATCAATATGGATCAATTGTAAAACTCTACTAGTTGAAACATCATTAATAGGTTTGAAAGAAACTCATTTTTGTTTGCCTTTTGCACAAACATCACAAATTTTATCAAGAGAAAACTTAATTTTAGGCAAAACTCTAACTAGATCTTTGGAAACCAATTTTTCTAAAATACCCATGCTTGCATGCCGCATGCCCTAGTTTTCTATGCCATAAACATGCATCATGTTCGTCTTTAGCAACAAAACATGCATTGGATGTATGAATGTCATCTAAATGCACCATGTATATGTTTCCTGTGCGATGACCAATGAGCACAATTTGATTTGTTTCAATGTTCAAAATTTTACAACCATTTAAATCAAAAAGAACATTGAAACCTTTATCACACAATTGAATTATGCTCAAAAGATTATATTTTAGACCGTTGACATATAAAACATTATCTATAAGTATAGAAGAGTGATTACCAATAGAACCACTTCCTTCGATGTGGCCTTTGGAGTTGTCACCAAATGTTACTACTCCTCCACTTTTTAGCTTTAGCTCCAAGAATCGACTATTGTCACCGATCATGTGTCTTGAGCATATACTATCAAGGTACCATGAGTTTTGGCATAGAGATTTGGCCTTGTAGCAATGCTTTCCCTACAAACAAAGATTAAGTCTTGAATTTTGGTACCCAAACCATTTTGGGTCCATGAACATTAGTTTCCAAAAACTTGGTTCCCTTGGGAATCTAAGATGACATAGCACTAATATTGTTAGAAGCTACTAGTTCCCTAGGAACCCATACACTTCTAACCCTCCTACTATGACTTTGGAAGCTTCTTTGTTTGTAGCCATCAAAGTTTTTTTAACATAGTTGGGTTTTGAAGATTACCCATTTTCAAAACTAGTTGCCCCAACTTTGTTCAAGGAAGCTTTGAGCTCATTCACCACCTTGTGGTGATCATCATGAAACTTAGGAAGAAGGTTGTTTAAATCAATATTTTCTTTTTCAAAATATTTTTGTTCTTCTTGTAAACCTAAAACCTTTCTTTCAAGCTCTGGGTTGGTTTTAGAAATAGAATCATTTTTGGATTTTTAAATCAAAAATAGTTTTCTTATTTTTCAAAATTGATTCCTTATATTTCTTAACCAAGTCATCACACACCTCTTGCAACTCATCATAAGCTTTTTGAATCTCATCGAAAGTAAAATCAAAAGATGATGAGTTAGAGGTTACCTTTGGATCTTCCTCAAAAGCCATGAGGCAAAGGTTGGCGACTTCTTGATCTTATTCATCGGATGACTCCAAATCGCTCGAAGTAGCCTCATTTTCCTTGAGATTCTTCTTCTTTTCAAAGCTTTTTTTGTAGTTAGGGGCATTCAGTTCGTATGTGCCTCAGCTTCTTGCACTCATAGCATATGAGTTCATCATTTTCTTCATTTTTTATTCTTGTTCTTGAAGTCTCCTCTTCTTTTGAACTTTCTTCCCCGGTTGGACTTCATGAACCGAGTGAATCTTTTGGCTAGCATAGCCAACTCTTCATCTTCTTCTTCACTTGAATCACCCTCTTCTTGTGAAGCTTTGAGAGCAATTCTGATTTTATTTTTCTCCACTTCTTTCTTCTCAATCTTCTTCTTTTTTTTCTCTCATCTTCTTTGCTCCATAATCTCATGAGTAAGGAGAGAACCCATGAGAGCATCAAGCTTCAAGGTCTTCAAATTTTTTGCCTTGATGATGATGGTTCTCTTCCCATCCCATGACTCGGGAAGGGAGTAGAGTAATTTTCAGACAAGCTTGTCTTCGGAGATGACCTCTCCGAAGCCTTTGAGACCATTGACGATGACAAAAAACTGGTCAAACATATTTGTGACACTCTCATCAGGCTCCATCTTGAAATTTCCATAGTTCATGTTAAGGAGTCCAATCTTGGTTTCCTTAACATCATTGGTGCCCTCGTATGTGGTCTCGAGCGTGTCTCACACCTTTTTTGCACTTGTAGAAGAAGACATCTTCGAGTACATGTCCGATCCAAGTGCACAAAAGAGTATGTGCAAGACCTTATCGTTTACTTGTAGTATTCATCTTTCTTCATTCGTCATCTCATGCTTGGCCTTGAGAACTTGCCTATCAACTTCTTACTTCATTGGAATGGATGGCTCGTCTTCGATTACATCCCAAAGAACGTAATCGTGGGATTTGATGAATAGCATCATCCAGTTCTTCCAATATGGGTAGTTGTCCCCATTGAAGAATGGTGGTTTGGTGATGGATTGGCTCTCATACATGTTGTTAGAGGTAGACGTTATTGCTTTGTTGTCGGTCGATTGGATCACTTCAAAGATCGCCTCTTGTAGATGTTAATATCTCAAAGAGTTAGGTTCTGATGCCAATTATTGTGTTGATCAACCGATGTACAAATGGCCTAGAAGGGGTGAATTGACTTTTAAAAATTGGAGGGAGGAAATTGGTAAATAAAAAATGAAGGCACAAGAGATTTAGAGTAGTTCAAGCTTCGAACAATCTCTACATCCACTACCTTAGCTCCCACTAAGGATTTTGAACCAAATTCACTAGGAATTCTTCCTCTTTTCTCGGATTAGGAGGAAACCTTACAAAACAATTAAGCTTTCTACCCAAAGCTTAATCAAGACTCGCTCTTTTACAAAGAAAGATGACAAATAGAAATTAACTTCTCAAAGGTAAATATTTTGCCCCAATTACAAGTTCACTCAACCCAACTTGAAAGAAAATTGATACAATGGAATTACAAAAGTGGGTACAAAGATTTGACTCTATAAGGCACAAAGTGGTTGGATTTTTGCTTGATTGCTTTTCACTTGATCATTAGTTGTTGTTGTAGCTTTGGAGGCTTGCTTTTATACCTTATCATTGAATTCTAATCGTTTGGGTGCTTGGCATCATCAATAGAGCCATTAGTCTATCTTTTTCCCACTATAAATGCACTTCTGTAACCAACCGTATCGATATGCGAAGGATCGTATCGGTACCTGTCTCAAAAAAGAAAGAGTCGTTGTGTATAAAATACAAGGGTGTATCGATACGCGGGGTAGCGTATCGATACGGTCTTAGTGTAAAATAAGGGGCTTATCGATACGGGAATGCCATATCAGTACGGGATTTGCTTACTAGAACCAGTGTTAGGTCACGTCGGTACACACCATGGTGCAACGGAAAAATTATTCGGCGATTACCACCAGAGATCCATGTACGAGGAACGAATTGGGGTGAATAAGGGTGAAGAATTACCTGTTTAAAATCTGGAATTCTGAATTTGGAGAAGATAGATATCCAATCACGATTCCACGATGTCGATTCCTAATTCGCAACGATAACGCTCTGACCTCTACGTAGTTCACCCAATTGAAATGAGCATATAAAACTCTAAACTATTTAGAGAATTTTTATAAAATCATTAATGATTGCTAGATCTCTCATGTCTTTATATAGCATTTGAAATCCTAATTCAACTCATATTAAGATTTCAATATATATATATATATTAATATATATAATCCTAATTTAACTTTAATTAGGATTTTAATATATATATTAAATATATATAATCCCAATTCAACTTAATTAGGATTTCAATATACATATTAAATATATATAATCCCAATTTAACTAATTAGGATTTTAATATATATAATCCTAGTTTAAATTTAATTATGGTTTCAATATATACATTAATTTAAATCAAATTATATTATTTATTTATATATATATATATATATATTAAAACAGTCATAATTACAATAATTATTTTCTTTTAATATTTATCTAATAGTTAAATTATATATATATCAAATATATATTAATTTAACTAAATTCATGTACAACAAATTTTTACATATATAATTCGTTTAATATATGCTCATTTCAACCGTGGGTGTGACCCTGTCAGTTCATGTAACGTTAGTAGTAAATATTATAACATTTCTAATATTACAAACAATGAGTGAGATCTAGCAATATGTCATTGTCACCTAAGTTACAAAAAATCATGATTCGACATAACTTTTCGTGATTAACTCTTTTTTATGTATTACATCCTTTTGTCATTTATATATAGATTGAACACAAGTCATGGAACAGTCACACTTGTATAGTTCATCTAATATTTCTTGATATATTGAGTAGACTATTATAAACGAATAACTATGATATCTCATATCAACTTATTCGAGCACGGACATGCATTTATAGTCTCACTCAATCAAGTAGCCTACGATATTACTCATATTATGTAGGAGGGACAAATCTTATTTTGATCAATCATATCCCACTACATAGATTGTGATATATCCAATATCAGTATTTATAGAGTAGTCAGTTACGACACACGTTTGACTGTATCAAAATATGTCACTCACGATGTTGAAATAATGATGATCTCAAGTATGAGGATCATACATGTAGTTATCAATATGAGAAATGTTGTAATTGTCACATATTAATCTAAGAAACATGCTCATAGCGGGTTAGTCCAGTATGTCGTTCTCTAACACATACTTATGTATTGATTTTGACATCTCTGTGTCAATGACAACACTTTGTCATCAATCAACTACATAATAATACTCGACTAAGAACATTTAAGAATAATCATATTATTCTAAGGACTTTATTATAATTCAATTTATTTATGCATATAAAATTATAACTGAAAATAATAATGGCAATGCCTCTTTATGAATGAACAAGGTAAAAATAAATGTCATTTACAATCATCTTATGATTGATCTTTGGGCATACTCTAACAATCAGAGATGAAAGTTTAGCAAAAAAGGTATCAGTACGTTTCTGGGGCATATTGATACGGTTCAACGACCATTTAAACTCCATTGATTCCTATAACTGACAAGCAACACCTATAAAATTTAATGCGAAGATTTTGCAAATCTGACCAAACCGTATCAATACGAAGTGAGCTGTATCGGTACTTCAAAGTGTGATATTAAACCCAGATGAAACCGTATCGGTACGGGTGAAAACGCATCGATACACTAAAGCCTAAATACAAGCCCAGATTGAATTCCGTATCGATACGGGGATAATCGTATCAGTACGCTTTGACGATTAAAATTCCAGTGCTGAAAATCCGTAACGGTACTCCTAAGGCGTATCGATACGCCTGGGCATAATTGCACAATTTGGCTTTGAAACTCTTAGAATATTTTATTAGGTTTAAGGTTTTTGACTTAGAAACAATTTTTGGTTCAAATACTTGTCATTTTTGTGAAACTTTTGAGTACTTCAAAAATTATTTACTTTTACAATTTTGTCCTTAAACAATTTGTTATATCAAAATCAAACATAAGTTTTACACTAACTAATAAAATTTGAGTGAAGATTCACTTGCTAAAAAGATGAGATGAAAATTTTTATTAATTGATACATTTTATTGGTTGATCTTATACATGACATAGTGAGAACCGGGAAGGACCAATGATATAATTTTTCGATTATTCGAGACTTTTCAAGTCAAATAGTAGGTGAGAAACAAATGTGTGAAATTATTTTTGATAAAAGAAAAAGACAAACATTTGTTATAGTCAGTTGTGTATTTACCAAACATGTATTTCATACATTAAATGTTGAACATGTCTAAAAATAATACATGTGTTATACCATATCGAAATTTGGATTCGGTTGCCCTAGGGACAATTTTTCTTTTACTTTTGTCTAATGAGGTTCAAGTATATCAACGGATAGTTGGATATTATTTTAAAATTTAAATTTTTGTTCCTAGACTTTGATTTTTGTGACATTGAGTTTCTTTATAATATTTAATTTAAAAATATTAGTCTGTCCATTAATACTTATTAACTTTTATCTTTAACCGTTAGCATAGCACTTATTTCCTCTACAAAGCCCCGCTTGCTCCCTTTTTTATTCTCTGTCGAGATTCGGTAATTAATCTTAGTATTAGTTGTCGACCACTAATATTTGTTATTTTTTAATTTTTAATAATTTATTTTATTTTTGTGGTACGCTTTTTTTCTGTCTTTGTAATACATTTTTCATTGATTTTTGTGGTTCATTTCATCTGTTGTTGACACAATTTCAGCATACCTTAATGGTCGTTTGGTGCTCGTATAGAGATCCTCACGGTGCTAGTTTTCTTATTTGATTCTGTCTGTGGTCATAGAAAAGATTGATCTACACTCGTTTGATGATTTGGGTTTTGATAATATGTTAATCCCCATAGAAGTGTTTGCTTTTCTTTGCACATTTATTTGTATGAGATTTTTAGTGGACTAATCATCTTTTTTTAGGGATGGCAAAATTACCCATCCCCGACCCGATCGGGTTTTTTCTTATGATTTTCGGGGATCGGGGCGGGTATTTAAAAATGTAAAGTCGGGGCGGGGCGGGTTCAGGTATGATATGAAAATTCCTCGTCCCGCCCCGATATTTTTTATTTATTTTTATTATATTTATAAAAATACCACTATATATAAATACTTTTAGGGGTTTCAAGCTATTTTTTTAGTTTGTATTTATCGTAAATTTTTGTTAGATATTGTTCGAATTTTAACATATCTGATTCTAAAAGTCAATGGTTCGAGTTTTTTTTTAAATATCTACTTTTTTTTCATATGAGTAATTTAATTGGTTTTATTTTATTTTTTATATAGTTTAAAGTCTGTGAAATTTATATTTTGTAAATATAATGGTCGTTCGATCGAATTTAACATTTATCATTGACGAAATTTAATATATTTTTTACATTTTTGGGTCGGGGTCGGGTTTAGAGTTTATAAATCGGGGCTGGGCGGGTAAATTATTATTTTATTCTCGGGGCGGGACGGGGCGGGGTGGGGTCGGGTTTTGGGATTAGTATATTGGGGCGGGTTTGGGGCGGCCAAAAACCCGCCCCGCCCCGCCCCGTTGCCATCCCTAGTTTTTTCTCATTTTAATGCATTGTATTTACAATATCTTTCATGGTGTTTAATAAAATTCGGATGCTATTTTTTACTAAAAAACACTTATATAGAGATAAATAACTTTTTAATCATCTATGTTTACAAAATCTAAATAACTTTTTAATCATTTATGTTTACAAAATCTATCAATTTGGCTTTTACATCGAATAGACATCTCTAGTTGTGTCCAAATATCAAGTGGACCATTGGTTTGAATCATGGTTCAATTAAGCTACTATTAAAAGTTACAATCAAACAAACCCTTAAACAAAAAACTAATGAAAATTTGATGACAATTTTTAAATAAAAGCTATTTTATCTGATTTTTTTATAGAAGAGTTCATTTGGAGGAACCAATTTAATATATTAAACCTCAATCAGAGGCTAACCGAAGACTTGATACCAATACATATGTGCCGCTACCCTAGTGCCTTAAATTGATTAAACTTTTAGGGATGGAGTTAGAAAATTATTTTATGAAAATCAAAATAAAATATCAAATTACGAATAAATATTACCTTATAATTACCTTTAGACTATTAAAAATATATATAAGTTTTTATAATAGGTAAAGTGTAATTTTACTATTGTATTATCTTACAAATATTGCATGTCGAATCAATGGTTCTGTTGAGTAGACGTTAACATTTCATTTCTTTTTTTGATCATATCACAAGTTTCAATCATTTAAGTGACGAAAATAATTTAAGATAATTTTTCAAGAAAGAATGGTTCTTCAAAGAGAACACTTCATGGTAAAAGTCTTCAAAAGCAAACTATCAAAAAAGAAAGTCTTCTAAAGTTTTTATTGGACAAGTCAACTCAACCCAAGTTGGATTTGCGTCGACTTTGTTTGATGTAGGGCCAAGTCAACTAAAGAAAACACTTCTAGTTTATGAATTAAATCCATTAAATTTAAGTCAAGTAGCAGCATAACCTTGTGTGTTTAGTTCGAGATTTTCGGTGTTCAGTAATCATATTAAATTCCTACGAAATTTAGAATCAAATCAAACCAAATTCTATAACCACCAACTTGACCTAGCTGCTTTGTGTTTTTCCTTTTAGTGATGTCATCATTTTTTTATTCTTTTCTAAATTTTTATAGTCGGAGGCGACACTAGCCTTAGTACTGGTTGTCGAACATCGGTCACTCTCTTTTTATTTATTTGTTTCATTTTTTTTTATTTTAGTTTTTTAACTCAATAAATTTATTTTTATGACACGATTTCCTCTACCTTTTGGTACGGTTTTTTCTGCTCCTTAGCACACTTTTCTGCTTGTTGGCACGCTTTTCTGTTTTTTGTTTTTCTGTCATGGTTGGATTTAACATCGCCACAACTGATCAAGATGGCGCTCTTTTGATTATCCTATTGATCTCCTTGTTTTGGACCCTCGAACTGGATCTAGATGCAAGTTTAGTCACCGCTCTTGTTCGCGATTGAGTTGTGCGTGTTGTCAACGTGCCCCAATTCTGTAATATGTATTTTTTAATGTTGTTTGTTGATGGTTGTTATCTTCATCGTTGAGCTTTTGTGATGTTTTGTATCTACTTTATTTTGAGTTTCTGAATTAGGTTTTTTACCTTTTCTTTGGTCATGTTTATAATATAGAGACGTTAATTTTTCGTTCTTTTAGGAATATGTCCGGATCATGTTTGTTTACCTACATTGTAAACTTTTATCTTGAATTTTTTCATTTTTAATAAAAACATCTTAGATTTTTTCTTTATTAATAAAACTGACATACTCATATTCAAATATATATATATCCTAAACAAAAGAGTAAGCTCTATCTACTATGTCTTTTATATATTCACAATACACAAATTCAAAACTTAAAAGAATATTCCTAATGAAAAAAGGAAATATTATTTTCTCTAATAAATTTATATTCGAACAATTTTATTGGTAAAATGTACGCGGTTTATTAAGTATTAAAATTGAATTTCTTCCTAATCGACTCAACGGGCTCTAATAATAGGGATATCACGTTTAAACATAAAAAGTCAACCATTTCATTGGTCTTTCCAAGGTGTACCAGCTAATTTAGCATTGTCAACGCCAATTTGGATACCATTGTAATAAGAAAGTCGTTATATTCGAAGATAATTCGGATTCAAATTTTAGAAGTGATATTTTTATAATATTTTAATTCAATCAAAATATTATTATCAATTAGGTTTTAAATTTAGATAAATTTACGCATATTTCGTATTCAAATTCATATCATATAAAAAAATTAATATCATCCTTTTAATACTAAAATCACTCAATGAATTCTAAAAATGGTTTTCTTGAAAGGGATAACCAAGAATTCTTTAGTGTAGTTATGTAAGTATCCACTGAAATCCCCTGTGTTTGCTAATACTTGTATTGCGCCAACTGGTATCTCAAATCTGCATCATCTTATAGCGAAAACATCCAAAGTGCTTGAGTAACGCTCGTTAGGTCGAGTGGTACGAAGATCGATGTTTTTTAAGTTAAGTCTAATGTTTGAGTTTTATTAATAGAAAAGTTAATGTCGATATAGTTTGTTTATTCGACCTGACTCTAAACTTTATCAAAATCAGATATAATTATCATATAAAATTATTTTTTAAAGATATCGTAAAAGTATCTCGTATGAATCAATTGAATTAAACTAATTATTTAAAAGCAACCGTTGGACGGTTGATTTAGCATAACTAAACCAATCCATAGCAATTTGCATACCAATTTTTGGTTAGCAGAGGTTGAAAATATATATTCTAATCAGGGACGAAGTCATGATTGAACATATACATGGGCCGAAATATTAAATTTAAAAGATAAAAAGGTTTATTAAGTATTTAAAACTCAAAATTCATGGGGCAATACCTAATTTGTCAAATGTTTAAACTTATAAAGACTTAAATTGATATTAGACCAAAAAAATGATAATGCAGACTCATTATTTTTTGTTTAATCCATACTTGATCATATATTAATAAACTATTGTATTTTTAATTTAAACATTTATTTTTATAAGGGCCAAATAATAATTAAATTAAAATTGATCAAATATATTAATTTTATAAGATCGGTGTTTCTCAGGCCTCAATAGCTCCGTCCCTAACTATAATGGCACCTAAAACACGACAAGACATGATTGGACAATGACAAATGGCAAAGCAGCAAAGCAGATGGTACGATGAAAGATCTGCAAACTGAGGATAGAAAGGATCCTAGGATTTAATCTTATATTGAATATTCGTAATTGTTATGTCTGTAATAATATATTTTTTAAAAAAAATTATGACCGTAATATTCACAATAACTGTAATAATATATGTTATGTTTACAACTATGATAAATATAATGCGATCGAAAAGATAACTACAACCGCAATTAAAAACTCTAATCCCATCATCAGTTTCGAAATATTTGCAAACAATGTCAAAAAAACCCTTAGTTAACTAATGGCATGTCTACATAGATAGATAAATCATACATTGGGAGGAATAAAAGTCTAATAAGCCTTTAATTTAAAATTAAGAGGAACAAAATGTCTTATTTGACTAATATTTAAATAAAAAGGATAAAATATAATTATATCAAAATTTTTGAGAGACTAGACAACCCCTTCCTGTCCATACATAGCATTGTTCATGCACTCTTGGATGTTTAAATTAGTAAAGAGATAGAGGGGAAAAAAAGAGAAACACGGATATATACGATCCTCTTACACTATACAAAAATTGTTAATTTTATATTTTTTTAGACCGTTAAATGAGATTAACATTATTAGACTTTAGGGGCATAGTTCACTCCAATTTGTATCATTTGCTTCGGGAAGTTTTAAAACTATTGAAATTAAGCCATAATCCTTTAGAAAATCAATTATTTAATTAATTTTTAAGAACTTGTCAATTTTACACTTAATAGAATTAAGTTTTATTCTTAACTTTTTTCATTTAATTATTTGACATGTCAATTTTGAAATTAGTGAAATTAAACTTCAACCTTTTATTATTTATGATTTAATTATTTTTTGTAGAACCTTATTACTTTCAAAGATAAAAACTTGACTCCTCAATTTTATCCTAATTCTATCCTTCTTACCACAAACATCGAGAACATGAATTAATGAGGGCCACGACTCCCTCAAAAATATTAAAAATTATAGTAAAATTGCTCTTTTATCTTTCAAAAATATAAAATTTAGTGTTGGTCTCCCCTAAGTCTAATTCTTTAATATCACTCCCTAAACAAACAATGTTGAGTTCCGCCAACAATATGAACATGGGATCACATTCGAGATTGTTCTTTATTTTATGGAACATACCAAGAGCGTGGTCTTCTCTCTTGTCTCTTTCTAACTAGTTTCAACAATTCAAAAAACTATAGGAAATAAAACCCAGATTTGTTAAAAGCTTAGTAAGTTATGTTCTCATTTTTCAATAAAGTAAAGTGTTTGGTTGAATCCACTCCGACCACATACACCATTGCTCATTGGCTGAACACTAAAGCTTACAAAACTATGATTGGAGGATCCCTATTTGTTCATTTGAAATTGCCTTATTGGCCTTCTCAGCATCCAATATTACCAATGTTGCATTCCAATGAAGCCTATAACACATGGTGGACTTGGTCAACTAACACAACAATATTATATTTTTGTATGTGGTTTAGTTATAGATTTAGTACCTATATTATTTTGAAAGTTTGGATTTAGTCCCTTTAGTTTTATATAATTTGACTCATCTATTTTATAATATTATTAGTAAATCCAAACTGATAACACTATTAATTGTTGTCGTTAAAACGACGGCGTGAACTTTTTTTGTTGATAACTTTAACCCATATTTGTACCCAAAAAAAGTTAAGTTTTTTTACTATACAATTCACATCATCGTTTTAATGACAATAGTTAAGAGTGTTAACAATTTGGACTTACTAATAGCATTTTAAAAGTGCACGGGCCAATTTAGATTTAATTATGAATTTCATCTCTTTATTTCATAAAGACTAAGAAACTCGATGAACACACGATCGAGTTAGTCTGAGTGTTGGTAAAAACATGAACTGCCGATTTTTTTGTTAATTTGATGTATACAAACGCCCGAGCTACTAAATTTTGATGATATCTTTGAATATAAATTGTTGAATTGTTGATTTCTGGATTAATGATTTAAAGACAAGGTTTGATAATACTTTCTAATTGGACTTATTTATTGATTTCCATAAATCTAAGGACCTGTTTTTGTCAAATTAAAATAGATGGATTAACTTCCTAGTTTTATAATTAAGTAAAGATATGAAATCCATTTTAGAGCACCAAATGACGCAAAATTAGAGTAAAGAGATTAAATACTAAATTTCATCATAATAGATGGACTGAAAAAGAATTAGACCCAAATAATTTTACAATAATTTTGAGCTGGCCCCAACCATTTTTGTCGACCAGGTTAGTGCCAGCACATGTCACATCGATATTGAGAAAGACATACGTGTGTGTATATGTATAGGGTAAGAGACTCGAGAAAATTAAATTTTGACATTTGATGTGAAAAATTTTGATTCAAATTTTAAAATTATAAATTTAATTCGACTTGAAATTATTTTAAATAAAATTTGAGTTATAAAATAAAACTTTAAATAATTTTAATTTTTAGTACATCAATTTTTAAATTCGAGTTGAATTTGTATGATATATGTATATCATATATATGAAAGAAAATATGAATAAATGTAAAAGTAAATAATATATGGTTATAAAAATTGTTTAAACTAGAACCAATTAGTACCATGATATTATAAAATGTGTACAATTAAACTTAAATAGAAACTCAAACAGTTTTATTCAACAAATTTCAAATAAAATTTATATTACAAAACAAGATTGATCAACTTGATTCGATCGATTTCTCAATATATATATATTACAGAACTGACCCTTTCCACCTTGGGGACAAGCAACAAGTGTCTAGCTAGGTTCAACAACAATGGCCGAAGATGCTGGAGCCAGTGGTTCAAATAACGATGGCGGCGGCGGCGGCAGCATCAAGGAGCAAGACAGGTTACTTCCCATAGCCAACGTTGGTCGGATAATGAAGCAAACCCTGCCCCCGAATGCGAAAATCTCGAAAGAAGCCAAGGAAACCATGCAAGAATGTGTCTCCGAGTTCATAAGCTTCGTCACCAGTGAGGCATCCGACAAGTGCAAAAAGGAACGGCGCAAGACCGTCAATGGCGACGATATTTGCTCGGCTTTGGCGACGCTAGGCTTCGATGACTATGCGGCGCCGTTGAGACGATACTTGTACAGGTATCGAGAGCTTGAAGGAGATAAAGCAGCAGCAGCAAATCAAGATCATAACAACAACATTGAAGACTCCAATCTGGAGAGGTATTGATAACATGTTTTTTTCTTGTTTTTTTTTTTCCTTTCATTTTTTGGTTGCTAGATTTAATCAACAAGATTTGGGTCTTAATTATATTTCACTTGATTTTTATGGACTTTTGTTGGATAGATGAGAAGCAAACGAATTGACCTGATCTCTAGTGAGTTTGCTTCAATTTCATGTATGGAATCTGTGCATAATTTGTTTCCAACCCATCTTCACCAACTTTTTGTTTCTTCCATTTTTAATATTTTTTGTGTCCATTTAATCATTCATGCACCGAATTCGTGACTATTCCTCCTAAAAATATCGTCAACAACATTGTTTTTCCCAATCTTCATCAGTTGGTGCTGAAGTGCATAGCTGGTACAATCTTATATTACTTAGAACATCAGCACAGGTGGCGACGTTTCTAAACACCACTCAGAGTAAGGAGAAATCAAGAAATGTTTGTTGTCGATGTAAATAACGTCGCTGAAAATCAGAAACCAGATGATTTAGTAAGATGTGACATTAGATCTTTTAAGAAAAATTAGAAGTTCACTTACTAACGTTGCGAATGAAGAAAACTGAATTGAGAAAGTCGTCTGATGAAAGCCGCTACGGTACATTTTTCTTTATGAACATAGCTAAGTACAATGAAGCTATTAGGAAGACATAATATGTTGTTTATATGGCTATTTACCGACGTTTCTTTCAGCTGCGAATCTCTTCTAAAATTGGCAAAAGATATGGACATTTAGCGACAGTTATCTCTATAAACGTCGCTGAAACAAAGACACTATGATTAAGAACACACGTTTGTAAACCAGAAATGAAGTCAAATTCTAGCCAATGTCATCCAAGTTTTCTTCCATCCATGTACGGTATCAAATTGTGTAGATTTTGATCTGGTTAAAGTATCTATTTAGGGTTTATTGTCAAAAAAATATCTATTTAGGGTTAGGGTTCTTCCCCTAAATGTTGGGTAGCTAGCTAAAAAATTAAATTGTGAACCCTAACTCTAAATTTCAAATCTTAAACCCAACACACTACACCCTAACAAATACACACTACCTTAAATTCCCTAAACATTAACCTTAAATCCTAACCATATGCCCAAACTCTAATTTTAGTGTGAGAACATAAATAGAAGCATGTTAAGGGCGGACGATTTTTATCCGGCTAGAGGGTCATCATTCTTCACATACCTGTGCTGTAATATTTGCTGTTGAAATGAACCAAAACAAGTCCTGAACCACCTAACCACATTCATATCATTTAAACTAAAAACTGTTCATTTTCTCTTATTTTATTATTACCATTGACCTTTTATGAGTCTTTGCCACATTTAAGGTTGAAACAGATTAGGGTTTTCCATTGTATATATATATATGTTTGTCATTTCATTTCTCCTGTGTTTATTTAAAAAGAGCAGTTACTCATTAACAGGATTATAATATTTTGATTGAATATTCAGGGAATCCCCAATGTCCAAAACTCCAAGAAAAAGAAAAGAAAAGAGCAGAATATTTTTTATTGAAAAATAGTTAATTGCATCACATATCACCAAATTATAACTCACATTTTAAACTAGTCCCTAAACTTTTAAATATTTCAATTGCATCCTCAAACTATGAATATATCCACGCGGTGGCGGAGCCACGTATAAAACTAGGGGTCGGTTAACCCCACTTAATTTGTTGGGGGATGCAATTTTCAAAGAGCTAAATGAATTTTCAAGGAGTTAATATAGAAATTTTTATAGAAAATATTAAAATTGACCCATTTGATTTGTTGAAGTATGAGGTCAACAACATTTATTGCAGTGACATAAAAATCCTCGTACCTCATATTTTATTCTGACCCCACTAGAAATTTTTTTTGGCTCCGCCACTGTGGACCACGACATGGTCCAACGGATTATAAGATCATAATAATATAATAATCTTGCATCAAATTAAAATGTAGTCGGTTGATGTCGACTAAATCTTAAATAATATGAATTTTAAGTTGATTAATTAACAAAATTAAACTGAAAAGAATCCAAGAAAGGAGGAAGTGGCCACACCATGTGATTATGTTGCTCCAACAATGAAGTCTTTCATGTGCAAAGGCCAGACATCTTCTATTTTTTCATAGAATATTTTATGTCGGATTGCAATCTCAAACGAAGGGTTTACAAATATATAGTTGAAGTTCATCACTAAAAATCAGACATTGACAACACTTATGGAAGGTGTGTGGAACCCTAATTATTCTGTTCCCATTTTAACTATCATGATCAACAACATTTAAATATAGATTTTTCGGATACGGTAGAAACCCATTATTAGGGCGATCCTTCCAACTCAATTGCTACATTTACAACGCCATGATTTGAACATCTAACCTTGTTTAGGGATCTAATGCCTCATCCCACTAGACCAACTGGTTGCTGATAAATAGAGATTTAACTATGATATAACCTGATCTATCTAAGTGCTTCTTAGGCTTATTATTTGGACTCTTTCATTGTTCTTGAATGATTCATTTCCGATATTCATGTCCGATCCATGGATATAGGAATATTACCTCCAAGGATCATCCAAATACATGAAAAACCTTAGAAGAGTTTAACTATACCCATATCTAATTCTCACACTCAAGTCTGAATAACATATTTATGAGGTTATATATATATATATATATGTGTGTGTGGCCATGTTCTTCTATCACTCCACGTACTGTGTTTAATTTATGGATCTAGTCCTCATACTCTATTTTGATCAGTTTTAATCCGCGCACTTTTCAAATTTTAAAAATTTCGGTCTTGACACAAACAATAACAATGAAATCTTTTGAGTCAAATTCTGTTATATTAGTTACCTTATTTTTCAGTAAGCCGAATAAATAATAATAATAATAATAATAAAAACCCGAAACATCGTTACAAAATTGGAGAATACCAAACATCAAACACATTTTTTTGACATAAAACAAAGTACCAAAATTTTCTAGCATAATTGCATTTGAAGTCCCTTTTAGTTTAAATAATGGTAAAATAAAATTTTGTCCCTCCTGTAGCGATGTCTCTCTCGCTAAAAAAGAGTGGTTTTATTTTTGAAAATGATGTCTTCCGCGTGGAGTTTTATAAAACCCGTATTTTATTTAAAAATGGAGTCGCTACCGGCCACTCAAGGTGGACCGGACACCGTAAAAACCAGAGATTTAAAATTGATGGGTTCGGGAGTCGGTTACGGATGGGGAAGGATTAGCACCCCCACACCATCCAAAATTGGTACTTTAATAATTACCGCTTTATTAATATTAGACTTTCCGAATTAAAGTGACGATTAAATTAAAATTTGGTTATAAATGCGAGTAGATTTTAAAGGCCCCGTTATCCGAGAATAAACGCCCAACCACTATCACTATGCCTGATACTGGCCCCATCTACGCTCGGATAAAAGGGCACCGCATTGACAAAATATATATATGTTATGCAAACTTAAAAAATTATGGCAAATATAAATAAATACATTGCGATAAAAATATAAATAAATACTAACACAATAAAATACTAATATAAAACATACATATATAACTATTAATTTAACACATAAATAAAAACAAATCTAACATAAATAAAATATTGATACAAAACATAAATTTAAAACATAGTAAATACTAATCTAAAACATAAATAAACATACAAACTAAAAAACACAATTTTAAATTAACTACTACTTCATTAAATCATAAAAATTACAACACAAATAAAAAGGAAAGAAAATATACCTAACTAGGAGTTCAAATGACAAACCCCGACTGAACCCCACCGAGATCTACCCCGACCTCTCCAAAAAATAACTAGATCGAATCCAAAACAGGACCCCGATCGAACCGGTTAGGACCTAGGACACTGCCACGGTCCTTGGCTACCCGAGAGCCAAGCTCTCTTATTTGGGCATGCCACCGATTCATGCCTTTCCGTGTGAAATCAATTGCCCCCCATGCCTTTATATAGGCAATTGGGGGTTGCTTTGGGGTGACGTGGAGCTTCCCCCTCCATTCTTTTTTTTAATTATTATTATTATTTAATTTTTTTAAAAAAATAATATTATTATTACAATAATACTAAAAATATTAAAAACCCAGACAAAAATGAGTGATTACAGTTGCCCATCTTTGCTCATTGTTGTGTAACAGGAATAGAACAAAGACAAGAATAACCATTTTTGTCCGATCTGGCTGAACTTCTCTCCTTTTGACGCGTGTCTTCTTTCTTCGGTAGATCTTCTTTTTCTTCGGCGCAGGTCTTCTTTCTTGTCTTGATTGATCCACCTTGTCACTCTTGGGGAAGCAAAACCTTCAAAATGGGGGGTTGTTTGTTGGGGAAGCAAAATGAGTTCAAGTTGCTATATTATTGACGACGATAATACCTAAGGAAAATTTGACCCAACTGCAACACCGACGAAGAGGCATGGTCTACAAAATTTGATCCAGCTGGGACACTGATGAAGAGGCATGATCGGTGGATGAAAGTTCCAATGTCTGATTCAGCTACAACTCTGACGAAGAGACAAGACCAGAAAACTGACAACTTCTTCATTTTCTTTTTTTCTACTTTTTTCATTTTGCTCTCTTTTTCTTCTTTTTTCCATTTTTTCCTTTTTTAGATACAACATTGATAAAACTTGAAAGTTGGTAAATTTTGACCAAGCTACAACACCGACGAAGAGGCATGGTCTAAAGTTAGTAATGTTGATCCAGCTACGACACCGACGAAAAGGCAAGATCAAGAGTTAGTGAATTTGGTCTAGCTACAACACCGACGAAAAAGCAAGACCGGAAGTTAGTGAATTTGGTCTAGCTACAACACCGACGAAGAGGCAAGACCGGAAGTTAGTGAATTAGGTTCAGCTACAACACCGACGAAGAGGCAGAACCGAAAGTTAGATTTGACCAAGCTACCACACCGACGAAGAGGCAAGGTCTGAAGATTTGATCCAACTACGACTCTGACGAAGAGGCAGGATCGGTGGATGAAAGTTCTGATATCTGATCCAGCTACAACTCTGACGAAGAGACATGACCGAAGAAATGAAAGCTCATTTTGATTTTTTTTTTCTTCTTCTTTTTTTTCTTTTTCTTTTTTTCTCTTTTTTGAATTTCTCTTTTTTTTCAATTTTATTTTTGCTTTTTTCACTTTTTCTCTTTTCTTGCTTTTTCTTTATTTTTTCAAGAAACAACATTGATAAAATTTGAAAATTAGTAAATTTTGACCAAGCTACAACACCGAAGAAGAGGCATGGTCTAAAGTTAGTAATGTTGGTCCAGCTACAACACCGACGAAGAGGCAAAATCAAGAGTTAGTGAATTTGGTCTAGCTGCAACACCGACGAAGAGGCAAGACCGAAAGTTAGTAGATTTGGTTCAGCTACAACACCGACGAGGAGGCAGAACCGGAAATCAAATTTGACCAAGCTACAACACCGACGAAGAGGCAAGGTCTAAAGATTTGATCCAGCTGCGACACCGACGAAGAGGCAGGATCGGAGAGTTATATTTGACCAAGCTACAACGCCGACGAAGAGGCAAGGTCTGAAGATTTGATCCAGCTACGACACCGACGAAGAGGCAGGATCGGATAGTTTTTTTCTTTTTTCATTTTTTTGATTTTCCTTCATTTTTTGCCCTTTTTTCATTTTTTTATTTCTCTTTTTTTTTTCTTTTTTTCTTTTTTTTCAATTTTTCTTTTTCTTTTTTTTTCTCTTTTTTCGTTTTCTTCTTCTTTTTTCTTCTTTTTTTAATTTTTTTAATTTTTTTTCTTTCTCTTTTTTTTGTTTTGTTTTTCATTTTTTTTTCTTTTTTGATTGATTTTTTAGCTATAATTATAATAAAAAGGTAAATTCCAAGTAAAATTTTGGTCTAGCTGCAACACCATCGAAGAGGCAAGACCTGGAGAGGATTTGATATGTCACACCACTGATGGAGAGATTAGATCAGCAAAAATATGGGACCCACTACACGACCGACGGAGAGGTAGGACCGAATGGAAACTTTGATCTGCAACACCACCGACGGAGGCAAGATCTGGATAGGATTTGATCTGCTACACCACTACCGGAGAGACTAGATCAGCAAAATGTGAGACCCGCTACACCACCGACGGAGAGGTAGGGCCAAATAGAAAATTTGATCTGCAACACCACCGACGGAGGCATGATCTACATTAAGTTGCCGTATCACCACTGACGGAGGCATGATTTGGATTGCTGTGCCATTGTCAACGAAATAATTTTTTTGAAAAATTTGCTTGGCTTCTCTATCGGCAGAAGGTAAGATCTGGAATGAGTTGTTTCTGTTGGCAAGAGTGATAGTCGAGAAAATGTTGGCGTTCGTCACACCATCGTTGGAGGAATCAAATCCTACAAAGGAAAAAAGGATATTTATTAGTAAATGTTCAGAAAATTTGTCACTAGTACCTCTCTTTTTTATGTTTCAGCATTCTTTCTGTGTTTGACCTCCTTCAAGACTAAGGTTGGCCGTTATGATTGCCCCCATGTTAAGAATGTTCGGTCTCTTTTGGGAACCTTTTTGTAAGCAAAAATGCATGAATTCTATACCTAAATGCATGTGTCTATCTTAAATGCATGGTGACTTCGGTGTATGCACTTAATCTAAATGTATGACGTATGCAAAAATGGTTTAATGCAAGATGAATGCAATGAATGCATGAATGTGACATGATTTTTTTGGCCCTCAATGGGATGCCCCTGACCCTCGACTGGTCATGTCAGGATCTTGGTCTTTTGTATGTGACGGTGCCCCAACCTCTTCTTGGGTTCAATCAGTCATCTGGGTGCATGCCCCAACATTTTATTCGTTCTTATGCCATCGTCTGAAAATGATCTTGAATTTTACACTTTGAGTGTGGATTCTGTTGCCCCCTAAGTTGGGTACATAAATTGTGTGTTGGTTCATGATAGCTCATTATTTTTGTATTTGGTGCAGTTTTACAGATTGTGGTCAATGTAGACATTTCAGGGGGTGCAAGGGTTTGACTCGGCAATGAAGGCTGGACCTTGGCAAAGAATGCCCCTGGACTGAGACCTTGTTAGAGGCATAATGTTTGTAAAAGATGTGTGGGTGCTTTTGGACATGCCCCAAGACCAAACTTTTGTAAGAGGCTCTGTAAGGTGCTAGATCAACCAACTTCGTTGTATTTAATGGGGCAACCCGATGACCGACTTTAAAATTTTCAAAATGTATGCATGTAAGTGTGAGGTGCATGTTTTAGATGCGAAAGTACTGATTCAAAAATGGTTCTCGTGGTTCAACTTCCGAACTCACGAGATTCATTTGCAACTTTGAATATTGCCTTAATATCTAGAATACTAGATTTCCTCCCGATGATAATTTTTCAAATTGAGGACCAATCGTGAATCAGCATTTCGTGCTGCAAAAATTAAATGTTATGATATGTCATGCAGTGAATGCCAAAATGATTTGATCACAAAAATGGGTCAATTTGAAATAAATTAAAATAGGGTAAAAATGAAAGATTTCTGCTCGGGCAAACCACTTGAACCAACACCCCAATGTAATGCAAATGCAATGATGTATGCAAAAAAGGGTAAAACAAAAAAGAAAACGAGTCAGTACCGGATAAGATCAATAACGCATAAATAGAAGAACAATTTAGATAAGGTAAACAAACAAAACAACCCTATTTACATCCCATCTAAAACACCTAGGTTATCCGCATGGCTCTAAATGGGTGGGTTTCTGTATGTTCTCTACATGCAGTTTTGGTGCTAAGAGGTACCCGAATTGTCCTTGTTGTCCTCTACTAAGAGTAGCAAGGCCCCCGGTCATCACCCATTATAGACTCCTTTCAACCGAGTTCAATTCAGGGGACCCATTCGCTAATGCCTGCACGAAGGAACGATATCCTTACGAAAGCATAAGATACTCGAGCCCCGAAGGTACTTGCTAGGCCTACACGGAGGAACGATATCCTCACGAAAGCATTAGCATTTCCCCCACTTAAAAAGGACGAGTTTATATGCCAAATTTTAAATGCGTTAAAATAAACGCGCAATTTTAACCGAATGTTACTTTAATAGTCACTTTAATCCGGAACTTCCAATATTAATAAAGCGGTAATTATTTAAAAAGCTTGACTCTCATTTGTTTTTGAAAAAACAGAAATTGGTCCCCAGCGGAGTTGTCATCTGTAGCGATGTCCCTCTCGCTAAAAAAGAGTGGTTTTATTTTTGAAAATGATGTCTTCCGTGTGGAGTTTTATAAAACTCGTGTTTTATTTAAAAATGGAGTCGCCACCGGCCACTCAAGGTGGACCGGACACCGTAAAAACCAGAGATTTAAAATTGATGGGTTCGGGAGTCGATTACGGATGAGGAATGATTAACACCCCCACACCGTCCAAAATTGGTACTTTAATAATTACTGCTTTATTAATATTAGACTTTCCGAATTAAAGTGACGATTAAATTAAAATTTGGTTATAAATGCGAGTAGATTTTAAATGCCCCGTTATCCGAGAATAAACGCCCAACCACTATCACTACGCCTGATACTGGCCCCATCTACGCTCGGATAAAAGGGCACCGCATTGACAAAATATATATCCGTTATGCAAACTTAAAAAATCATGGCAAATATAAATAAATATATTGTGATAAAAATATAAATAAATACTAACATAATAAAATACTAACATAATAAAATACTAATATAAAATATACATACATAACTATTAATTTAACATATAAATAAAAACAAAACTAACATAAATAAAATATTGATACAAAACATAAATTTAAAACATAGTAAATACTAATCTAAAACATAAATAAACATACAAACTAAAAAACACAATTTTAAATTAACTACTACTTCATTAAATCATAAAAATTACAACACAAATAAAAAGGAAAGAAAATATACCTAACTAGGAGTTCGAATGACGAACCCCGACTGAACCCGACCGAGATCTACCCCGACCTCTCCAAAAAATAACTAGATCAAATCCAAAACAGGACCCCGGTAGAACCGGTTAGGACCGAGGACACTGCCTCGGTCCTTGGCTACCCGAGAGCCAAACTCTCTTATTTGGGCATGCCACCGATTCATGCTTTTCCGTGTGAAATCAATTGCCCCCCCCCAATGCCTTTATATAGGCAATTGGGGGTTGCTTTGGGGTGACGTGGAGCTTCCCCTCCATTCTTTTTTTAATTATTATTATTATTATTTAACTTTTTTAAAAAAATTAATAATATTATTATTAAAATAATACTAAAAATACTAAAAATTTGGACAAAAATGAGTAATTACACCTCATAATTTTTAAATTTAAAAGTTTAATAGACCTGACACTTTTAATGTTTAATTCTAGCTACGTATAAGTTGGCACCGGCAGCAGACATCTCCGGCCGATAACAGGACTGCAGTTTAAAGGACTGCAACAACAAACATTATACAGATCCACATTTATGTCCTGCATTAAATTCTGGTAAAACAAATTAAGTGAAACAGGCAAAACAGCAGCAGAAGTGGGGGAGACTATGAAGATTGGACACAAGACAATTAATTTTATAATAATTTAGGGTAAACTACATAAATGGTCACCATACTTTTGGGATTATTTCATTTTGGTTACTGAACTTTTAAAACTTGCAATGTAGTCATTGAACTTTTAATCCTTTTCACTATGGTCACTTGCATTAATAGCCGTTAGAAAACACTAACGTGGCACATTAGCTTTCTTTCTTCATCTCCTTTATTTTTCTTCCATGACTGTGTTTGGAATTAACGGCCACGTCAGCATTTTCTAATGGCTGTTAACGAGAGTGACCATAATAAAAGCGGAATAAAAGTTCAATGACTATATCACAAGTTTTAAAAGTTTAGTGACCAAAATGAAAATGTCCTAAGAGTTTAGCGGCCATTTATGTAGTTTACCCCATAATTTAAGTTATTTAATCGATAAAGCCCAGTTATAAAACATGTTTGTCTTATTAAAACCAAAAGATTTGAGGCTAAAATCTTAATGTTTTTTATCATGCTCCGGAACTATTTGTATTTAATATTTTTTTTGTTTAACCACCGATATTCGATTCATTAATCAACTAATTTAAATTAAATTTTGCATAGACATACGAAAGCGACCCTATCAACACATATAGAAACTCGTCACAAACTCAATATTATTCGAATATTTTAACCTCCAATACATAATTACATTTTAATACTCATTATTAACCCACTACTACAAAGAACCAGTAGGAGAGAGTTTTAAAACCTCAAGGAATTTTAGAATTATTCCACATAAATGACAGTAAGTGAACCCCATTCATGTCATCTAGGAAAATATCTTCCCTTCCAAATTCCCACAGATTGCAGAGATAAAGAAACTATGGACACCTGGTTTATGTTTGATGATTAGGGCTCATTGTTGGTGTTCTTATCGGCAATCATGTGCCAAGTTGCCAACTTTCAATGCTGATGTGTCACTTATAGTTATTTTCATGTCACGACTCTATAGTAGACTTATTTGAGCGTTGAGTTATTCGTTAAACTTAAAGTTTCACTCGAAATTTAAGAGAGTTTGAACAAAAATATTAGATAAAAATTAGACTTGAGAAAAGAAACGAGATTCGACATGTTAAACAACCGGTTAACAAATGATCAGCATGAACACCATACAAATGAAGAGATTACAAAAAGATTTTATGTCTTTAAAAAGTTTGAGACGACTTAATTTTCCCTAGCTCATAAGTCTCTTATAAAACGAAATTTGAGTCACTTCTTCTAACAGAATCCAATAAAAGTGATTTTAATTAATCATGTGCCTTACATTTTTTGTTACAATTTCACATTGGGGTTCAAACGTGTTTGTTGCTTTGCTAATTAATGGTAGTGGGATGTCCACCGAACACGTGACTTTCTCCATTGAAGCTTTGTTTCCTTTTATTTTAACGTAGGGAAATGAAACTCGTGTTGGGTTTCAAAAAGATTCAATGAACATGCTCTGCCAAATTGCTAAATGGTTGCCATTTGAACCAAAACCAACGGTTCATTTCAAAGTCCAAACTCTCAAAAACACCCTGAAAATGTGTATTTTGCCATCATGAAAACACCATTGCTGTCCTCTCTCTTTCTCCTTTGTCGGGCTGAAACCTAATTCTCTCCTTTAAATTTATCGGTATCTAATTTATTAGCTGATTAATTTAGACCAGGGTTCATCACGAAAGCAATTTTTAATTCAGTTTGCTCTATTCACAACCTCACTTTGCTTAAGGAATATAATGTATCATCTCATATGTTTTCGACACTTGCAATCTTTTTGTTAGAAGTATTGCTCGGATTATAATATCACTTGAAAATTTAAACTTATAAGAATCCAATAAATGGTGCTGGTGAAAGCAGGGCCGGTCCTGGACTTTTGGTGGCCCTAGGCGAACTTGAAAGTTGGACCTTAAATTAGGGGTATGAAATGCAATTACAATTGCAGTTGTATTTTAGTTTGTGTTTCTTTTATCATGATTGCGCACATAACAAATGTTATTTATGTCACTATAAGTATAGCGTTGTGAATTTTTTTAATAACATGCGCTATTATGGACATAACGGTTGCATGTATCACGTTTCAGATGGTGTCACTACCGTCATATAACGACCGTTGTTTTGGTTGCATGCCACTATTTAATTCTTTGTCCCTAATAGCATGTAATGAAAATAAATAAATTTTAAGAGTAGGTCCATAATAACAAGTGTCGAAAAAATTGGGCCCCTGTTGAAAAAAATTATATTTTAAGACTATGTATATAATAACAAATATTGAAAAAAAATTCGGAGCCCTAATAACAAGTATTAGAAAAATATTAAATATTAAGAGTAGACCCCTAATAATAAATATTAGAAAAACTTAGCCCCTATTAACAAGTATTAAAAAAATAGACTCATAATGACAAATATTAGAAAAAAAATAATTGAATCTTTAGTAATAAACATAATTCAAAAATATAAAAAAAATTAGTTTCGGGAGCGGTGGGCCCTGGGCGGGAGCCCTTATTGCCCTTGCTCAGGACTCGGCCTGGGTAAAAGAAAGATTATTGTTCTTCCTAGAAGACCTGAGTTCAAATAGTTTTATTTGCAACGTGTGTGCGGTTTTCTCTGATAAAATTGAATAGATGCTACCATGAGACCACATCAAGAATATTAAAATAATACATATTCAAAGATTTTAGGTGGTCTAATATGCTGATCTCATTTCCCTCAAAATCTCTCCACTTTCACACTATTTCCATGGAAACAAAATCAATGATGGTTTCATCTCATAGTTAGTGTGCAAAATGGAGTGTTAGGAGCATTAATCTATGCATTATAAAAGTGATCATTTCATTATTAATGTTGATCATGTTGTCATAAGATCTTATGGTGAATATTCCTTGTTGTTGAACACTCCACTTAACTGATTGAATCATCATTTTTTTTTCACTACTTAAATGTTAATTGTTATGACATTGTTGAAATTTGGAACATAAACTTTATAGTATAGTGTGATTGATCTTCTTCAACTTGCTTAACTATGCATATATTGTGTTGTTTGCCTTTAACCCCCCCCCCCCAATCTTATATCATCAACATTGTTGATGCAAATGTAGGTGGAGGGGAGATTATTGGTTTCAGGGTGGATAAAATTTGAACCGTTCGATGAATTCTTAAAGAAAAGAGATTTTTTTTTTCATAAGTGGATGTAGAGCAATGCGGGGTGAATTTTTTTTATAATGAGTACAGAGAATCATCTCGTCTTAAGAAATCATTTCACTTAGAGAGATAACATGGTTGGACAAGCTTAACCTTGTTATCTCTTTAGGTAGCATGATTTCGGTAAGATGAGTTTCTATACAATAATGTTATATATATTTAGACTCTTTGTTTGTTTTAAACTATTTATATTTTGTACTTATTTGGTTTTGATTCATTCGAATATCCGTTAATATAGATTTTTTAAAAGAATTGAGCATATTGGAGATTCTAATTTCTGTATCATTTCAGCTTAGAATCACCAAATTTTTGTCATAACAACTTGCTTGGTGCTTCCCTCACGCCAATAAAGTGATTGTGTGGGCTCTCTCCTATCTTTGCCACTAACAAGAAGGTTCTGCTTTCCCTTGAACCATGGAAGAGAAATGATTCTTTTTAGTTTTGTTCGATTCCTTTTACTGTTATATCGTTTCGATTCTTCATTTTTCTTGAAATATTCATATTCAATACCCGTGTTTAACGCGTGGATATGCATATTCGTATTGACACTCAGGTTTGAATCCAAGGTGGTGCTGATGGCACTGATGTTGAGAGCTTCCCCACATGATTGCAAAGCTTCTTTTCTTATTAGGAATCTGATGACATAAAACCCCACAATTTTCCATTAATCATACATATGCTTAAACCAGACTGACTTATGCCACAACAGTGCAGTTCCGCAACTACGATTAGATCTCGTTCTTTAAGTAGAGGTTCCGGGTTCGATCTTTGCGAATTCCAGGGTTCTCTTGCCTTGTAACTTGTTAGTCACGTAATGTTTACTGTAGTCTCCATGATTGTATCGTCTGTATCTGCATGGATTCTTCTCGTCCACTAATTCCGCCATTGGACCTACTTCTACTTCATAGTTCGGAGCGTAGAAAGTGACTATCGAAAGGCGGTCCTTTTCCTTGTGAGTCACGGCTCTGTGTTCCACACTCTTGTATCTTCCATTTGTAAGAACCTGAAACAAACAAGAAGGGGGGAAATCTCAGAAAGGTTGATAATTTTGGACTGTCTAAACGAAGGACATATATCAAGGCTATATGTTCCAGGTTTTCGTTACTTCGATAGTGTCGCCGATGTTGATCACGAGTGCATTCGGAATAGGCTGAACTGGCACCCATTTTCCGTCTTTCAGAATCTGAAGTCCTACTGAGCTACCCTTTCCCTGCTGCAACACTGTAATGGCACTCCCATCTGAATGTGGGCTAAGACCTAAAACAAGGTTGGGTCTCGAACACGGAGGATAGTAGTTCATCCTCACAGCTTGGACCGCCTGTCCGAACATTTCTTCGAAAACGTCCCCTTTTAAGCCTAGGCTCACTGCTATATACCTCAAAAGATTCTTACAAAGTTGCCTGATTTCTCTTGAATAATCTTCCAAAGCTTCCCTGCAAAAGAAATTAAACAAGTTAACAACATTTAGCAAATCCGAGGCTTGAGAGTACGGTTACGGTGTCTTTATTATGTACCCGAAGTGAGTTGGTTTCGATGGCCAGAGCTTCGGGTTTCTTATACAAGGTGGCTCAACACCAAGAGCAAACATGTTACACCAATCCAACTTCTGGTTCTCTGAGAAAACAAAGGCTTGACCATATCCCTGAACTGTCCCTGGAGCCATTGGGTACTTTTGTTTTTCCTCTAAAGGTAACATGAAGAAATCTTTGGCTACTTTTTCGATGTTTTCGACCACACTCGAATCGATCCCATGATTAACAACCTGAAAAAACAACACGCAATCTGACACTCACACTCGAGTTCGTTCGAGTAACATAATGTAAAATTTCATGCATTTTAGTACCTGAAAAAATCCCCATTCCTGGCAGGCGGTCTTGAGTTGCACGATTTGTCTCCCTTGTTCATCTCCGTCACTTCCCACGAGCTTAGAAAGATCGATAATGGGAATGTCATTAGGTGATGGAACTATTGCGGCTAGTTTCGGTCTCTCAGACATGTCTCGGACAAATCTTTGAGGGATTTGTGTTGGTTTTGTCTTTCTCAGTTCTTGGACATCATCAATCTGTCCAACTTTAATGGGAAAACTAGGCACTGGAGCCATGAAAACAGAACTAGAATGCTGTTGGAAACTGATGTAATGTAATAATAATCCGAATTTACTTGGTAGCTAAGCTATTGCCAAGAGCTTGTATTTATAGATGGTGAAAGTGAACATTTGTGCACATTGTGGCATTGTTTATGTGACGTTTGTGGGACCGAGTTTTGAGCACTTTATGATTTCTTAAACCCAAGTCGAACGTATGATTCGGACGTATGAAAGCCGGAAAATATACCCTTTCCCGGTAAACCATATTTGCTACATAGGAACAGGGGAAAGGCATGAATTGGGATATTGTTGCATTGATTTCGATTGTCAGTTCGGGTTTCGATCTTCGTAGAAAGTAATTCGAGAACGGTTAAGTACGTAAAAGAAGACACTTAAAAATTAAAATCGCACGGCGAAGATGGATCATCGGACCTAAGAACCAAGCATGGAGAGGCACGGAATCTGGTGTAGTAGTGGGTAATGGTACAACAGATATTGGTGTATTATTGAAGTTATTGCAGAGTGTGTGAGTGGCACTAGTGGTGTAGCAGGGACCAATCTTTCAATGGTGCTGAAGTTAGCATGTCCACATTCTTGTAGACCAAATCTAGTGATGTTATTGTCAATTGGTCCATTGCCCCCACCTACTTCTAGAGGTGAAAAAATATCGCAAAAATCAAAAATCGATCCGAACCGCAATATTTGATCTGGTTTTTGTTAAAAATTCATAATGATATTAATAGAATTCAATTTTATAAAAAAACTTAAAAGTGTAATAATTTAAAAGATAAAACCCTATTGTATAATAATTTTAAATGATATAATTTTTTAAAGAAAATAAGATCTCGTTAAAAACCTCATTTATACTTGGATTAAAAAAAAATCGAATTCAAGCATTGGAAGGTGAAAAAAAGTGCCCATGCATACTTTCCATAACCTGAAGCATCAGGTTACATAACCAAAACGCGATCCCCCACAGGCCACAGAACAGACTATGTTCTCCACAACCAACCACTGGGGGTCCAAAACTAGGGCGTTCGATCGAGTTGAGTCAAAAATTTTTGAGTTATTCGAGTTTGCAAGTCCTATTTTACAATTTAAACTTTATTGAATTTTTTTTAAATCGAGTCGAATTGAGTTTCTGTAGAAATTTAATTGTACATATATATTTCTATACACATATACATAGCGGTGCACATATATATTTCTATATGCATATACTTAGGACTGAGCTGTGCACATATTGATTCCAATTTTAACGGCTTTATATATATATATATATATATATATATATATATATATATATATATATATCTTCACATGTGATATACATAATCTATCATGCAAATATCTTCACATGTGATATACATAATCTATCATGCAAAATTGACAGACTCGACTCGAATATGAAAACTGATCAACTAATTACTAAAATTTTCGAGTTATTCAAATTTTCATTTCATAACTCAAACTTTATTTGAAATTTTTTTGAGTCGTGTTTGTAAAACCAGATTTGATTTTGATATAACAATGATTTCTAAAGGACTTATTTGTAAAATTGAATAAATTTTTAAGTACTAAAAAATGTTCACAAAATGACAAAGATTCGAACTTAAAATTATTCCTAAGTCAAAAACTAAAACTCTAAAATGTTTTCTAATTGTTTTCATACTCAAATAGCCTATTTGGTTAAGGCGTACCGATACGATCTCAACCTTATCGATACGGTCCTTAGCCACTATAATCAATTTTAAACGAGATAGCTATTGCGTATCGATGTGCTCTTATCTGTATCGATACGGTTCTTAGCTACTGGAATTTCTTTTTATATGAGATGACTATTGGATATCGATACGCGTATAGCCATATCGGTACGCCTTTGTTACTTGGGAACCAAATAAGCTTTGAGTATCATTACGGTTCTACTCGTACCAATACGGATTGTTCAGACTTATCAAATCTTTGCATTTAATTTTTTGACCATTGCCTTGCCAGTTTTATTGGAACCATAATTTTTGAAAAGTGATTATACCCTTAGTTTTAAAAGGCGTGAGGCGCAAAAGGTCCCTGAAGCCGAGGCGTGAGGCGAAGGCGCTCGCCTTTTGTAGGCGAGGCGCCCTTTTTTCCCTAAAAATTTGTAAATTAACTATATGGCATATTCTGTACTTAAAAATATGATAATTATATTATAGATGCTAAAAGATAAAAATATTTTCTACTTAAATTTGTTCTTAAGTCTCAAATTAAACAAATTGATATAAGAAAACAACCAAACATAGTTCAAATAAAGGAAATAAAAAACAATCAAAGTATCAAACATAGTTCAAAGTTCTAACTTCAAATATAAATAAGCAACATGCACAAAGTCGTACTTAGACAATTATCACTTAAACACTAAAGAACTAATACTTTATTGCTCCAAATCATCACCATCCTCGCAATATCCATCTCCATCAAGTTCATAATCTCCATCTTCACCAATATCTTCTTCTATCTCATCATCATCATCATGCACTAAGACTTGATGAGTTGATCTAAGAGTAGAGGTCGCAGAACTAGTAGCTATATCTTTTCCTTTAACAAATGTAGAGGAAGGATTCCTTGATGCTCTAGTCAAATAGATAGGATCATGGGCTCCTGTGGCTCTACCAACCCGACTCCATGTCAGATCATCACCATCAAACACAAATTCATCTTCATTATCAGAAGAATTATTCTTCATTCTCCCAACTAACAATTCATTACTTTCATCAATATCCTCCAAAAGAATAGGATCAGTGTCTTTCAGTTGAAATCGGCGTCTCAATGCACGATTGTATTTTACAAAGGCCAAATCATTCAATTGGTCTTGTGTCAATCTATTTATCTTCTTTGTATGAAGCTGCAAGAAATACAAAATTACAAATTATATAAATTATTAAGCAATTAAATATTAATAATTTATTATGATACGAAAGAAAGAATATAGAAAGAAAGTTTCTTACAAACTGAAAAACACCCAAATTTCTCTCACAACTAGTAGCACTACAAGTTAGGCTAAGAACTCGTATAGCAAACTTTTGAAGGTTGGGAGTTGAAGACCTAAATGAAGACCAACATTCCGCTATAATAGTATAATATCAAAAAACAAAAGCAAAATACTGTAAGATTTAAGTTATAGATTTTAAGGACTTCTAAATATAAAATTATATTATAATTTATAATATTGTATTGTAACTTTTAATACTTGGAGATCTTGTCTTCCTTTGCCTAATAGCCGCTGGTCTGCCGAAAAGACCACTAGCATCTCGGTACATCTCTATTTCTACGATGATCTTGTCTTCAATTTCATTATCTGGATTGAGCTTTGCAATCCACTCCTGTAAACCATTTATAATTTCTCCACAAGATGATCTCTCTGGATCATCATAATAGAATTCCAAATTCAAAAAATAATTAGTTGTATGCAAAGGTTGGTGAAGTTGACAATTCCATCTTTTATCAATATACTCAAAAGCTTTCTTGTACTCCTCTTCTTTCATTGAAAAACTTTTAAAAATAGCCTTTTTAGCCCTATCCATGACTTCATAAATGTATCTCATGGGTTTCTTCTTCTCACCATCAACGATTCTAAGAACTTTAACAAGAGGTCCCGTTAACTTGAGAGCATAAAGCACGTTCCTCCAAAAAGTATCTTGCAAAAGATAAGCTGCAATTTTCTTTCCTCCTGCTTCTTTGGGCTATTTGGATTCATTCTATTCTTGAGAAGTAACCATCTACCTCAAGTTGTTCTTTTGTTTAAGAAATTGTGCAAAAGTGATAAAGGATATTGCAAATCTTATGTTTGCCGGTCTATGCAAATTTTTTTATTTGTGAACCTCCTCATCATGTTCACAAGAGAGTCGTGGCTATATATATAGCCACATGAATATGCACTTCTTTAGTACATTCTTGACTTTCGGAAGTTTTCTAATATCCTCCAACATCAAATCAATACAATGTGCCACACATGGAGTCCAATAAAGTTGCGGTCTCTTTACTTGTAGCAATTTTCCTGCAAATAATAAAATAACACATCAAATTAAAATATTTGAATAATCTAAAAAAATAAAGAAAAAGAAAGAATTAAAAAATCCATATTTCGTACCGGCTTTGACGCAATTAGAAGCATTAGCCGTCACTACTTGGATCACACTTTTCTCTCCCACAAGTTCCACCATGTCATCAAGCATTCGACATAACAAGTCGGCATCCTTAACAATTTCTAAAACATCCACGGATTTAATGAATACGGATCCTTTTGGAGATTTGATAAGAAAATTCACAATATTTTTTTGCGTGACCGAATCACTCCACCCATCCGATAAAATTGAGCAACCCTTTCATGCTCATTCTTTTTTTTGATTCTCCATTACTTTTTGAGTCTCCTCTACTTCTTTCTTAAGGAGAGGAACTCTAAGCTCATGGAAGCTAGGCACTTTTAAACCGGGACCATATTGTCCAATAACTTCGCACATTTCTTTGAAGCTGGGGTAACTTGCCGCATTAAAAGCAATCTTAGCATCGTAAAAAAACTAGCAATTTTGATACAAGTGTTCTCCCTCAATTGCTTATCACAAGCTGCATGCACACTCCCCTCTTTGTGTGGATTAGCTTTAGGAGCGACAAACAAGTCCATTGGACCCTTGACTTTTGGTTTTTTAGGTAAAGGTATCTCGCTCCTTTGACTTGAGTTGCTCTTATCTCCGCCCGAATTTAATATTTCAAGTTCTTCTTCCTCATCATGATCATCAACATCATAGGAAAAAACTTGAGGTGACATTAAATTTATAGCCTTTGCCTCTTCCTTTTTCAACATAAAAGCTTTCCTCCTTAACATGTACGGGACATTGAGGACACATGCGTACAGATGTAAATCCTCCAACCAAGTGTTGTTTCATCCGATATGCTCCTTCTTTAGTAATTTTACCACAAAAACTACAAAGATAATTATTTCTATTCGAAGGGTCTAGCTTTCCATATTTCCTTGCCGGATCTAAAGGGACTGATGATCCAGATCCAGTTGAACTTGATCCAATATTCATTATTTAAATTTTAAGAAACCTAAAATTCAAATAATAACCAAATCAAATTAAAATAATAATCATCAGTAATGAATTGTTTGGCAGTGAGCCAGTGACTTAGTAGTTTGAACCGATAATTAACCAATTAGCTTGAACCGATTAGTTTAATTTGATTCCAGAAGTGTAGCGATGTCTTTTTTTTTTAAAAAAAATATCGCTAAAATAAAAATGAGGATTTCTGAAGTGTGTTTGAAAGGCGTTCGAGATTTTTTGATATAAAATATTTATTCCATGGGGGTTTTAAAGAAACCGCATTTTTGAAAATTTGAGTCGCCACCGGCCACTTAGGTAGGCCGGACACCATAAAACCAGAGATTCAAAAAGACAGGGTTCGGGAGTCGGTTACGGATGGGGAAGGATTAGCACCCCCACACCGCCCAAAAATTGGTACTTTAATAATTACCGCTTTATTAATATTGGATTTTCCGGATTAGAGTGACGATTATTTTAAAATTCGGTCATAATTGCGAATATATTTTAAGGGTCCCGTTACCCGAGAATAAACGCCCAACCACTATCACTACGCTTGATACTGGCCCCGTTTACGCTCGGATAAAAGGACTCCGCATTAACAAGTTATATCTCGATATGCAATCTTAGTGGCAAAAACGTAAAACATGGCAAAATATTTAAATATAATAAATATTGACATACCAGAATACTAATTTAACATAAATGATATTTTAGACTAAAACATGTATATATACGTATTATTCTAAATAATAGATAAAAACAACTATCATATGTCAAAATAACAAGGCAGGAATAAGTACATATAGACGAACAAATATTTCGAAAAGACATGCATACTGGTAATAAAACATATTTCAACATATACGGGTCCACATATCGTACAAAAAGGGTAAATACACTAACATGTAACCCTAAAAAAACAAGGAAACACACACATATAAAATACAAAATACGCCATGTACGAATCAACTAAAACATAACATGCTTGATATGAATAACCGGATAAAACGCATGACCATTATAATCTTAATACACATATATGTAAACATAAAATACGAGTCATATACGAGGGACATAAAATAAAAATAAAATAATAGAATACATCAACATATACTATTATAATACGAACATTAGTATTTACAAAGAATACAGGACTGAAATGAAAAAAAACAAAAGTCAGTGGCAGAAATTAAAGAGCAATAACATGTAATTTAGGGACGAAATTGCGAAATAAACAAAACCTAAAATGACCATAATTGTAATTTGACCAAGGGGAAGACCCAAAATGAAAAGTTCAAAAACGCGGGATGACTAAAGGCATAATTTTACCATTTAAAATCTGATTCAGTGTAATTTAGGGACTAGATTGTAACCTTTTGAAATATCAGGGGGACTGGAATTGTGATTATACCATGCGGCAAGACAAAAATGAAAATATTGAAAACGCGGTGGGATTAAGTCTGTAATTTACCCATTTAGCAAAATAAAAACACCTATATAAACCCTCTTTTTAGGCCGAAACCAAATTTTTGGCCATTCGTTTCATTTCTTCAGTTTTCATATAGCCTAGGTTCATCTTTTTCTCTCGTTTGTTCTTATAATACCCAGAATCCGGCGGCCGGCCGCCGTATTCTCGGCCGCCGCTAACCGACGCCGGCGAGCCTCCAAAATATACTAAAACAACCCCCTTTTCGTCCTCAATACGAATCCTAGGTTGGATTCAGAGGATACACCACTATTCGCCCTAGATCTAGGAAATACGAACCTCAAAAAATATATTTTTTTAGACCAAAACACAACTACAAAGGGTCTTCTCCTCCCTTTAGTTCACCAGATCTGGCTTGTAGAAGCCGAAAGGCTTATCACTGAGGAAGGGAAGACCCACAGGCAACGCCGGTAAGACTACTTCCTTTTTTTTGTTTCTGTTTTTTTGTTCTATTTCGTATATGCATGTAAAGAAAACAAGTAAGAAAAAGAGACAAAAAATTTACCACTGGACTGTCTTTTGATTATCTTGGATGCTTACAACTTTCAGGATTTTTTTTCTATTACAAGATCTCCGTTCTCCTTTTTTTGTTACTACTCTCGTTCTAATCCCCCCCTCTTTTTTGTTACAAAAGCCCCGTTTCATATATATTATTCTCTGTTTGTTGCAAGTTGCATCTTCTTTTTCAGATCTGAACTGACACTTTTGCTTGTTGTCTTGGGCATATTCTGAACACGGGGACGAATATCGGCGCGGTGGCGGTATGGACGATTCGCGCCAACGGACATATTCTCGGCCGTTAGATCGATCGATCTAACGGTCGAGATGGCTTGAAGAACGATCGGCCGGATGAAGCCTCGATTCGATGAGACGGCTTCAGATTTCGCCACGTGGAGCTCCACAGTCGAGGAGTCAGAACGCGTGGATCTCACGCGCGCGTGGGATGTTAAAGCGTCCGTGCGTGGACCACACGCGCGTGTGGCACTCGAACGGTCCATACATGTGGAGCACGCGCCTGGCAGATATTTTTGACTTCCTGGTTGCATCGTGGCGTTGGATCGATCTTGATCCAACGGCCCACAGTTACCTGCACATTGTAATTAGATAAGATTCAGATTTGGGCCAACCGGGCTTGTAATTGGATTTGTAATTGGACCGTAAATTTTTATTTGGGTTTAATATATTTAATTCTTTCATTTTGTCATTAATAATAATAATAGTATAATTATAACAAAGAATACATATACATACGAAAATATATACTTATATTATACAATCATTAATTAATATAATATTCTAGTATACGTACGTATAATCATACATATAATTAACATAACATCTATATATTAATCAAATACGCTTATACTCTAGATACATACGCGACATACATACACCCCCTAATATACATACATAGCTTATACATGCACACATCACCTTATATTAGTAACATTCATATAATAAATATACATGCAATATTAATATATTTACAAGTGAAAATGAGTGATTACAGTTGCCCCTCTTTCCTTGTTCTCATGGAATGGGAAACAAAGCAAAGATTCATAAGCACTCATTTTATCAGACTTCCCTGTTTGTAGCCTTGGAAAAACGAATTCTTTTGGACATCTCCGCTCTTCCTTGGCTGAATCTTCAGGCTCGTAAGTTCTTCCTATATAGAGCTTCGTCACCTTCCGATCTTGGAGCTACAGGCTCTTCCTATATAGAACCCTTCGCTCTGACATCCCGAATTATGAGTCATTCCTTTCACTTTGAGACAATAAAGCTTGGAGTCCTTCCTATATAGAACTCTTTGCTTTCAACGCTGGTTTCTCCTATATAAAACCTTTTGCGCCACTGATGGATTCTTCCGACTGGGAGTTCCTCCTATATAGAACTGCTAGTCTTCAAATCCTGGAGCCGCCAGTCCTTCCTATATAGAACTTTTGGCATCTGAAATCTCAGAGCTACAGGTTCTTCCTATATAGAACCTTTCACCCTAAGACAATGAAGCTCGGAGCCTTTCCTATATAAGACTCTTTGCTATCGACACAACAGGTTTCCTATATAACCCTGTGTCATAGGTGAATTTCTTTGACCGAGAGTTCTTCCTATATAGAACTGCGAGTCTTCACCTTGGAGCCGTCGGTCCTTCCTATATAGAACTTTTCGGCGTCTTGAAATCTTGGAGTTACGGATTCTTCCTATATAGAATCTTTCACTCTAAGACATTGAAGCTAGGAGCCCTTCCTATATAGAACTCTTTGCTTTCGACACAGTGCGGATTTCCTATATAATCTTGCGTGTCATGGGTGAATTCCTTCGACCGAGTCCTTCCTATATAGAATCGCTAGTCTTCACCCTGAGCTGTCAGTCCTTCCTATATAGAACTTTTAGCGTCTTGAAATCTTGGAGTTACGGATTCTTCCTATATAGAATCTTTCACTCTAAGACATTGAAGCTAGGAGCCCTTCCTATATAGAACTCTTTGCTTTCGACACAACAGGATTTCCTATATAATCTTGCGTGTCATGGGTGAATTCCTTCGACCGAGTCTTTCCTATATAGAATCTGCTAGTCTTCACCCCGAGTCATCGGTCCTTCCTATATAGAACTTTCAGCTTCTGAAGCCTCGGAGCGGAGGATTCTTCCTATATAGAACCTCTCTCTGGAGCTTGAAAACATGTGCCTTTTGTATGTAAAAACATTGTCTTCTCATTTGGGATTCACACCGTGATGGCCCTCGATGTCTCTTTGGATCTACAGATACCTGTCTGGGATGAAAACAAAATGCTATGACAAATGAATGAATTGACATGCTCCTAATCCTAGTGATGTTTGACTATTCATGATGCATGAGATTCAATATCTTGGTGGGCTTGTTCTGGTCCTTATTTGATCTTGACGTTCGTTTTCTCCTTTCTTACGGGCATCGATACCCCGTTTCACTGCCAAGTTCAACCATCTCGACCTTTCTTTTTTTTTCAATTTCGACTTGGAATTCTAAAGTGCCCTTTCGGGTTTTCACTTTAGAGATTTTTTTTGAGAGGGGTGCCCTTCTGGTTTTCACCCAAAAGATCTCTTTTGTTATCTCGTATGCCTTTCTTGAATAGATATGACATGTGCCATTGGTTATCCTACCAGGTTGTTTGAAGCTTCCCGTCTTCCCTATCGACAGCCATTAGGGAACTAGAGGACGAAGTTAACATCGTTTTCTTTGATCACCTGCATTTTCAAGGTTAAATCATAGTAATGCTCCGAAATCTCTTGTTTCATTATAAGCCTATGTTATCTTATTTGACTGAAATTGATAAGAAGGTCAGGAATGGATGCTCAAAACACGGTTTTATTACGATTAAGGGTTTCGAGATATCTTAAAAAGAAAGGTATGACACACATGAGTTAAGTATGAAAATACAAGATCCCTCATTATCTTCGATATGAATGATACATGACCCTATCAACCGGTGTAGAATTTTTTGCCTGAAGCCTTCTCTTCATAATGTTCATGAAGATACCCTTCTCTTCGGATATTCAACTTTTCAACTTACCCGAGCCGCCCTTTGCGGGTTTTCAACTCGAGTCCTTCCTTTGCTTCAAGACGTCCGGTTTCGGGTTTTCGTCCTGAGCTCTCCGAATTTTTATTTTTTTTATTTTTTTTAGAGATAGTATTTCTTGACGGCATCAGAATTTACAGGATTTTTCAGCTCGTCCCCGTCCATTTCTGTTAGGATCAGGGCTCCTCCTGAGAAGGCCTTTTTTACGACGTACGGTCCTTCCCAGTTGGGCATCCATTTTCCTCGAGAATCTTTCTGGATAGGGAGGATTCTCTTGAGTACCAGATCCCCTTCTTTGAATTCTCTTGGGCACACCTTTTTGTTGTAAGCCTGCACCATCCGCTTTTGGTACATCTGACCATGACAAATAGCCTTTAGTCTTTTTTCGTCAATGAGATTTAGCTGGTCGATTCTGGCCTGTACCCATTCAGCTTCTTCCAGTTTTATTTCATTTAAGACCCGGAGAGACGAAATTTCTACCTTAATTGGGAGTACTGCTTCGGTACCATACACCAAGGAGTAGGGTGTTGCCCCTGTTGATGTGCGAATGGACGTCCTATAGGCGAAAAGGACAAAAGGCAACTTCTCATGCCAATCCTTGTAGGTATCCGTAGTCTTCGCTATGATCTTCTTTATATTCTTGTTTGCTGCTTCCACTGCTCCATTCATTTTAGGACGATAGACTATGGAATTATGGTGTGTTATCTTGAATTGAGTGCACACGTCCTTCATCATTTTGTTGTTCAGATTGGAAGCGTTGTCGGTGATGATCCTCTCTGGTAATCCGTATCGACAAATAATTTCCTTCTTTAAGAACTTACAAACTGTAGTCCTGGTGATATTGGCGTAAGACGCTGCCTCTACCCATTTAGTGAAGTAGTCTATGGCGACCAAAATGAAACGATGCCCATTGGAAGCTTTCGGATAGATCTGCCTGATGACGTCCATGCCCCATGCTGCGAAAGGCCACGGAGAATTCATGGTGTGTAAAGGCGATGGGGGTACATGAATTTTATCAGCGTAAATTTGGCATTTGTGGCATTTCCTGGCGTAATCGATGCAATCTCCCTCCATGGTCAACCAGAAATATCTGTATCTCATAATTTTTCGGGCTATAGACAGCCCGTTGGCATGCGTTCCACAGATCCCATCATGTACTTCGGCTAAGATTTCCTTCGCCTCCCGGGCATCCACACATCTCAGCAATGTTTGATCATGACTTCTCCTATATAGGATTTCCCCATCTAGGACATATTTTGTTGCCATTTTTCTGAGCGTTTTTCTGTCATTGTCGTTTGCCCCTTCTGGATACTTTCGAAGCTTGACATATTGCAGGATGTCATAGTACCATGGATTTCCGTCAATCTCTTCCTGTATGTTACAACAATGAGCAGGCTTTTCAAACGTCTGCATCTCAATGGGTTTCATTTCTGCCCCGGTGTTTGTTTTAAACATGGATGCCAAGGTTGCCAATGCATCTGCCATCTGATTTTCTTCTCGGGGCAGGTAAATGAAGCTGACCTTTTCGAACTCTTTGATGAGCTCTTGGATCAATTCGTGATATTTGACCAACTTCGGGTCTCCGGTTTCCCACTCCCCACGCAATTGGTAAATGACTAAGGACGAATCTCCGAACACTCGAAGTTTCTTAACCTTTCTCTCGATGGCTGAGTTTAGTCCCATGATGCAAGCTTCGTATTCAGCTATATTGTTTGTGCAGAAGAATTCCAATCTGCTGTTGAAAGGATAATAGACGTCCTCAGGTGAAATTAGCACTGCCCCTATCCCATGTCCGAGGGCGTTGGAGGCTCCATCGAAGTAAAGTTTCCATGACTTATCATCTGAAACCTCTTCTTCAGTGGTAATGCACATCAAGTCTTCGTCTGGAAAATTAAAGTTCAATGCCTCATATTCGTTCGAAGCACGACTAGCCAGGAAATCTGCTACGGCGCTCCCCTTTACAGCTTTCTGACTAACATATACGATGTTGAATTCGGATAAGAGCATCTGCCATCGAGCCATCCTTCCCGTTAGTGCTGGTGCTTCCATTAAGAACTTCAGTGGGTCTAGCTTGGATATCAACCAGGTAGTATGGTACAACATGTACTGTCTGAGCCGCTTGGTAGCCCAAACTAGAGCACAACACAGCTTCTGCACTGGCGGGTACCGCGTTTCGCAATCATTGAATTTCCTGCTTAGGTAATAGATGGCCTGCTCCTTTTTTCTTGACTCATCGTGTTGCCCCAGTACACATCCCATTGAACTCTCAAAGACTGTTAAGTAGAGAATTAGTGGCCGACCAGGTACTGGTGCGACTAAAATTGGAGCATTTGTCAGGTACTTTTTGATCTTTTCTAGGGCTTTTTGACATTCTTCATCCCATATGCCAGGATTATTCTTTCTAAGAAGTCTGAAGACCGGGTCGCATTGATTGGTTAATTGGGAAATGAAACGAGAGATATAATTCAGCCTCCCTAGGAAACTGCGGACTTCCTTTTGCGTGCGGGGTGGTGAAAGGTCCTGGATGGCTTTCACTTTATCCGGATCAATCTCAATCCCTCTTCTGCTTACTACGAACCCTAAGAGTTTTCCAAAAGTAACGGCGAAGGTACACTTGGCAGGATTGAGCCTCAGTTGGTACTTCCGTAGTCTTTGGAATAGTTTTCTCAAGTTCTGTAGGTGCTCTTCCTCTGTTCGAGATTTGGCAATCATATCGTCCATGTATACTTCTATTTCTTTGTGCATCATGTCATGGAAAAGAGTCACCATTGCTCTTTGGTATGTCGCCCCTGCGTTCTTTAGCCCAAACGGCATCACTTGATAACAAAAAGTGCCCCACATGGTTATGAATGTGGTTTTCTCCATGTCGTTAGGATCCATCTTTATCTGGTTGTACCCTGAGAAGCCGTCCATAAAGGAAAACCATGAATGTCTGCGGTGTTGTCAACCAAATGCGTGTCAATATGTGGCAAAGGGAAGTTGTCTTTAGGGCTAGCTCGGTTCAGATCCCTATAATCTACACACATACGAACTTTCCCGTCTTTCTTTGGTACTGGTACAATGTTTGCAACCCATTCGGGGTATTTGGCTACCTCCAAGAATCCAGCATCAAATTGCTTTTTCACTTCTTCTCGGATCTTTAACAACATATCTGCCTCATTCTCCGAAGTTTTTTGCTGTACTGGTTTGCACTCCGATTTGGTTGGCAATTTGTGCACCACTATGTCGGTATTCAATCTGGCATATCTTGATAAGTCCAGCGAAGACATCCTTGAATTCTGAAGTATGGCTATCAGTTCATGCTTGGTTTTTGAGGAAATAGTCGTTCCTATTTTTATTTCTTTTCTCTCTTCTTGATCCCTAAGTTGATAATTTCGCTTCTTCTTGGTGGGGCATAATCTGCCTTTCTTCGTCGTCCACCATTCTCTTTAACTCTTTCGGGATCTCAATTTCTATTTCATCATATCCTTCCTCAATTTCCTCTGAGACCTCAGGGCATTCGAAGTTTACTCCAGGATTGGATCCGGTATCATTCATATCGTCAATCATGAGCGACCTGCATTAAATGAGAATGAATTGTATTGGGAAAGAGACGGCTTTACATGAAGGGAATGAACATGAAGAATGCATGAATGGAATAAATGAGACTTTGGTCATTTTTTAAGAAAGTGGGGATATTTTCATTTCAATCAAAAAGTTAACATAGGTGCCCCATACAAGAGATCCCCATTGTTTATGGGCAAAAACAAAAGGTTGATTCGGAGCATTACTCTGATCTATTCCTAAAAACTACAGGTAGATCAATGCAGCTCCAGTTATCGAGTGTTTCCCCGGGATGGCAAGGGTGGATGTTGGTCAACATTTTGTTGTCGCGGTCCTTTTCAGCTATCATGTTGATGTACATCCCCTCAAATGATTTACTGAGCATTTCCTCCTGGTTAAGTTCATCATTTTTCTTCATTGCCTCTCCAATATCTTGACCTGGCTGGTAGAACCCTCCGGAGATGAAAGTGGCTTTCAAACTAGGAAAGGATATCGACCTCTACGAAATGTCCTCTCCTTTAGATCTGGCTTTTCTTTGCTCCTCCTTCCTCTTATATTCCTCTTTCTTCTGTTGGACAATTGGTTGGTAACCCAGCCCGAAACGATCCTTCTTGGTTGTCATATTCTTGGGTCTCAGGTTTCCTTGTAATTTCTTCCCCAGCCCTTTTCCTATTTTGGCTCCTCAACCTAGAGTTTCTTATCTTAGTACAATTAGATAACCTGGGGTAGGGGATCCGGCTTCCCTCTGAAACGAATGTGGCATTTACTAGTTCTAATGCCCGGAACGAGCATTCTGCAGTATCTTCATCATTTTGAATGTAGGGGGTGTCTGATGTCACTGAAGCAACAAATTCATGCTCTGCCTCTACTGTGACCAATTTGCCTTCAACTACGAATTTTAATTTCTGATGCAATGATGATGGGACAACTCCTGCGGAGTGGATCCACGGTCTTCCCAACAAACAGCTGTAAGATTGTTTTATGTCCATCACCACAAAATCGATCACATATTCAGTTGGTCCGATCAATAAGGGCACCTCAATTTTCCCCATTGTTCCTTTTTGCGTACCATCAAAGGCTCTTACCGAGTTGTAGCAAGGCTTTAGGTGCGAACCATCTATTGGCAATTTTTGCAGGGTTACCATAGGCAAGACATTCAATGCTGACCCGTTGTCGATCAAGACGCTGGTAATACATACCCTTTGCAATGGGTAGTGATGTTAAGGGCTTTGGTAGACCCCATTCCTCCTCTCGGGATCTCATCATCACTGAATGTGATATGATTATAAAGCGTAATATGCCCCACTATCATGTCCAGGTTTGTTACTGAAATGTCCTGGGGCACAAAAGTTTGATTCAAAGACTTTCAATAGCGTCTCCCGATGCTTCTCTCAACTCAAGAGTAATTCCAAAGACTTGTGATCCTGGCCGGTTGTTTTCGTAGTTGTTCCACTACGCTGTACTCACTATGTCTCAAGAACTTTAGAAATTCTTTGGCCTGGGCCTCAGTTACCGGCTCATTTATATTTGGGGCAGGTTCTCCTCCAAATATCTGCGTAGGGCTAACTGCTGTACTCTTCCTCTTATCTTTTTCAGCTACTTTCAAAGCCTCGGAAGAATAACATCGGTCGCTCCTTGTGAAATGGCCTGCCTCACCAACGTTCACATCGTTCTGGCTTTGTTGGTCTTCCAGCGTAGGCTCTTTTACCTGTTCGTGTTCTGATTTTTCTGGCATGGTCACATTCACGGCATAATTCCAGGGAATTTGTCGCATATCTTTGAATGGGAATGGAGATGGTGCTGAAATGACGATCTTGGGATTTATTTTGCTGGTTTCTCCTTGGGACACACCTGCATTCCCTGTCCTGGGAGAGTTGATAAAAGGTCTATCCTTCCCGTATCTAGTTTTGGGGTTATCTGTCATGTGTACGTTTGACCTCTTCCCCATGGGCTCCTCAAAGAATTCAATTTGTTTTTCATTCATCAACTTCTGCACCAATTTCTTGAACTCGTCACATTCTTGGATATCATGCCCTTCAGTCTGATGGAATTTGCAATACTTTCCACATTCCTTCTGCCTTATTATCATGCCTTTGTTGATCACACGAGCCATGCATAACTGTTGAAATACCCACCGTAAAGGAGACTTGATTTCTGACACGTCATCCTTTATCTTCCTGGTAAAGCATTCTTCTATGACGTTTACCCCTCTGCTCCTATGATTAGGTAGCGGGTTGTTGGCTACACTCGGCTCTTCAAACTTCAATATCCCGAAATCGATTAAGTTACTGCAAGCTTTTTGAAGGCAAGACAGTTCTCGATGGGATGTCCAGGTACCGCCGTGATAGTCGCAATGTGCGCTTGGATTATACCAAGGCGGGAAGGGTGGATTGACAGAGTAACGATGTATGGCGGACCAGTGTCTTCTTCATATAACCGGGAATAAAGTTCGAGTCACGAAATGGTAGGGGAGTGAAAGTTCTCATCTCTTTCTCTTTTACTCGTGACTCTCTCATCTCTTTGATTCGATTTTGTGTTTTTCCCACAGTGTGCTTGTGGCTGTGAGACTGTGAAGTTCTTCAGGCGGTATAGGTCTTTGGTGGAGTTTACTTAATTTTTCTTGTTGTACTTTCGAGACCCTTCCCCACCATCAATTCTGCCGCTCTTAATTGCCAGTTCGAGAGACTCTCCAGTCCTGATCAAGTCAGCAAAACACTGTGTTGTGTTATTAATGAGGCGATCAAAGAGTGCCCCTTTCAGAGTATTGACAAATAATGGCGTGATTTCATGCTCCGGATAGGTGGCTGGATTTGGGCGGCCACTTCTCTCCACCTCTCTCATATTATTGTCGCAGCTTTTCATTGGACTTCTGCCCCATATTTTCTAACATAATTCTACTAGGGATCATGTCTGTTACATGTTTATATTGCTCAGTAAATGCTTTAGACAGATCTTTCCATGTTTTAACATTCGTTTTGCTTAACTGAGTATACCAACGTAACGCCGCTCCAGTTAGACTATCCTGGAAACAATGGATCAGTAGCTTTTCATCTTTATGGTAAGCCGCCATTTTTCTACAATACATCGTTATGTGTGCAGAAGGACATGTGGTTCCATCATATTTATCGAACTCTGGTGTTTTGAATTTTGGCGGCAAGACAAGATCAAACACCAGGCTTAGGTCACTAGCGTCGTTTCCTGATTCTTCATTTGATTGTAACGCTTTAAATTTTTCTTCCATGAGGCGAAATCTTTCTTCCCACTTTTTTTCTACCTCATTCCTGATCCTTTCGACCATGTTTAGGTCCGCACTTCTTCTTCATAAAGTGCTTGATGTCGAGGGTTGAGTCTTAGGTGCCCCTACTTGAAAGCTAGAAGACATTCTGCGCAGGTCAATATACACCTTCCTAGCCTGGTTTGGTGCAATCGGTTGAACCTTGTAGTGAGACGGGTACCCTCTCGTTCTTGAACATTTTCTCCTTCTACTCGTTTTCCAAGACTTTTTGCCATAATGCAGCTTATGTCGATACTATAGATGTTTGTGATCATGCGCAATCGATCACTAAGGCTTCTGCAGGCCTCTTCAAGCCTTGTCTCGAGCTCTCTTTGCCCTCTTTCTAGACTGATTATTCTTTCTTCCATGAGCTTTCTTTGTAGCCGGGTAAAGTATAGGTGATGAATGATTGCGGGTTAACTACATACAATGCCACAATATTCATATTGTTAATATGGTTGCAAAAAATAAATGCATGTACAATGATACGAATGTTATGATGCAAATGCAAGAATGCATGCGGACAAGGTATCGATTCATTGGTAATCACCCTTTTGAATTACATCCACTTGGAATTAAAGGGTCTTGATTACAACAAAATTCGTGTTTACAAAGTAAAGATCCCTAGTACAAAAGATCTAATTATAACACAGAGTCCTATAGATAGACTCTAGCTCTATCTCCTAACTTTCCAATTGCCTTGAGCAGCTTGAGGAACCTAGGAGCTTCTTCCATTCCCGGGGCTATAAAAGGTCGGAGTGTCTCAGCCTCGACAACTAAATCATTTACATGTCTGGCGACTCGCTGTATGTCCACCATTAGGTTTGCGTAGTAATCGTCTCTCTGTCTTGTACCATTCGAGCAAAATCGTCGTAATCTCTTCTGCCAATAGGTGTCCCCTCCGGCTGCAGCTTCCTCGAACACATTAATTCTTTCCTTGTAATCCTCCACAATTGCTTCGAGGGACCCAATTTGTGCTTGTAACACACCCACCTCTCGTTCTCTTTCCTGCAGCTCAGCGAAGTTATTCCTGCGGCAGTACATTCGAAGTGAGTGTTCGACTTCCGCCACCTTTCCTTTTAATTCATCATTTTGACTTTGGCTTTGCTCCAACCTTTGAGTTGTGTCATCGTACAGTTTCTGCATCTCTAACAGTCTATTTTGACTACACATGGATTTTCTTTTCCATATGGCGACACTTTCTCTCTCATGATGAACAACCTATTTTCCATTGTTGATTTCTTGTCTGAATCTTTCTTTCTCTTGATCAATGGCCTTCTTGGCGGACCGTTTTTCTTCCTCCATAGCCAAACGGTAGCTTTCAATCTCTTTCTCGATCGCTCTTTTGTTATTTTCTCGTTCTTCTTCCATCAAACAGATGTCGTTCATTCTTTCTCTTTCCACAGCTACGAACTGACTCCGGCCGGCCTTTTGTATTTTTGCTTGTAATAGGAGGGCATCTTTTTGATAAAGAGTATTTTTGTCGCTTAAATCTGCATTCAATTTCTTCAATTGCCTAATGATCCCGTCCCGCTCGTCAACTTCTAAGCTTGCTTTATAGAGTTCGCTCGCATGTTGGGTCTGTTGAATGTCCATTTTCCTTTTAACTTCTTCGAGTTCACTCCTTAAGATATCGGCTTCGAACGGTACCACCCTTGTAAGCTCTTCGAGTGACACTGCTGATCCTTGATCATATTCAGGAATCACATTATTAACCCTCAAACGTCTCCAGAGATCGTAATCTGGGGTAGTCATGTGCTCGGTATCTCCTTCCACCCTGATCCGGTAACAATGATCCCAGGCCCTCATAATGGTCTGAATTTTTCCTTTGAACTCCCCTTTGAAAAGAAATTCAGTTTGGCTTAATCCGGCGGTATTGGGAATGAACTGTCGTGATCCGAACTGCCGAGATACTAAAAGCGGGGCACAAGCGATCCCTCCATGCAATCCTAACATCATCAGCCAGTTGAAGTCACCACAACTGTATAGAAAATAATTAACTTTACCGAGCCATGGGACCCTCCATGCTATGTCTTCATCTTGAATGTTCCTGAAGAAACTGGTCCACATTTTTTTTTCAAATCTTCTCGCCATTCATTTGCTAAGTATTCTCGTAAAGGCGAAAAACCTTGGAAGGATATCCCCGGCAGGACCCGCGTCGGCGTCTTCCACATGTGACTCTGAATCCATACTTGTAATAGCTGTGCGCAGCCTCGAAACCGTCCTTCTTCATGTTTTCGGCTAGTATTTAAAGAAATGAAAGTCTCGACCAAGATTGCTGGTACCGGGTTTGCTTTCCGTTTCACCCGCTCAAACAAATCCAGAATGGCTATGTCAATGTTCCCGAGTACTCTGGGAAAGATCACCAAGCCATATATTCCTAAAGCGAATAAGTCCATTTCCTTTGCCTCGTCTGGATGTGTCGATATGATGTCCCGAATACTTTCCCATGCAAAGACTGTATTATCTCCTCGGATTTGAAGGAGGCCACTAACCCAATCGTCACTCATTCCCGCAAAGGTTTTGAGTTTCGCAGTGTAATTCTGATTCCTTGGAGGCTTCGCGTAGATCCAATCTTCCTGAATATTTTTCTGGTTAAGTAAAGCAGTGTACTCTTCTACCGTAGGCATCATGTCCTGCCCATTGAAGGTGAAGCAGTAAAAAGCCGGATTCCAGAACTGGACTATAGCTCGGAGTAGGGGCTGGTTAATCCGAACATATAATAGCTGCGCGATGTCGCCATAACTATCGCTAAATAAGTCTTGTAGTCTTCGGTCCCATCTTTCCCAAATGCTTTGAAGATCCCACAAGTCGTTCTGTTGGAGACTCACATAGGTGTATCCAGCTATTACGCGCGTTAGTTAGGCGGTGTCCCCTTGGATTTTCTGGTTGACCTCGACCAATGTCCGATCGACAAATTAAGCTCTTCTTTCCTAAGACACCTTTTTTTCCATGGTGAAAGACTTTACGATCAGGCAAACCACTTGATCCAAGACCTTTATATGATGCAAATGCAATGATGTATGAGAGAAAAAAAAAAAAGCGAAAAAGGAAACAAGTCATTACGGATATAATTAATAAATATATAAATAAAAGGACAAAAATAAACAGAATAAACATACAAAACAACCCTATTTATCCCGTCTAAAACACCTAAGGTTATTCGTATGGCTCTAACAGGGTGGGTTTCTATGTTCTCTACATGCAGTGTTGGTGCTATGAGGTACCCGAATTGTCCTTGCTGTCCCCTACTAAGGGTAGCAAGGCCCCCGATCATCACCCATTATAGGCTCCTTTCAACCGGGTTCAATTCAGGGGGACCCATTCGCTTATGCCCGTACGAAGGAACGATATCCTTACGAAAGCATAAGGTACTCGAGCCCCGAAGGTACTTGCTAGGCCCATACGGGAGAACGATATCTCCACGAAAGCATTAGCGTTTTCCCCCACTTAAAAAGACGGGTTTATATGCCATATTTTAAATGCGTTAAAATAAACGCGCAATTATGACCGAATGTTAATTTAATAGTCACTTTAATCCGGAAATTCCAATATTAGTAAAGCGGTAATTATTTTAAAAGCTTGACTCTCATTTGTTTTTGAAAAACAAAAATGTCCCCAGCGGAGTCGCCATCTGTAGCGATGTCTTTTTTTTTTTTTTTAAATATCGCTAAAATAAAAATGAGGATTTCTGAAGTGTGTTTGAAAGGCGTTCGAGATTTTTTGATATAAAATATTTATTCCATGGGGGTTTTAAAGAAACCGCATTTTTGAAAATTGGAGTCCACCACCGCCACTTAGGTAGGCGGACACCATAAAACCAGATTCAAAAAGACGGGGTTCGGGAGTCGATTACGGATGGGGAAGGATTAGCACCCACACCGCCCAAAAATTGGTACTTTAATAATTACCGCTTTATTAATATTGGATTTTCCGGATTAGAGTGGCGATTATTTTAAAATTCGGTCATAATTGCGAATATATTTTAAGGGTCCGTTATCCGAGAATAAACGCCCAACCACTATCACTACGCTTGATCTGGCCCGTTTACGCTCGGATAAAAGGACTCGCATTAACAAGTTATATCTCGATATGCAATCTTAGTGGCAAAAACGTAAAACATGGCAAAATATTTAAATATAATAAATATTGACATACCAGAATACTAATTTAACATAAATGATATTTTAGACTAAAACATGTATATATACGTATTATTCTAAATAATAGATAAAAACAACTATCATATGTCAAAATAACAAGGCAGGAATAAGTACATATAGACGAACAAATATTTCGAAAAGACATGCATACTGGTAATAAAACATATTTCAACATATACGGGTCCACATATCGTACAAAAAGGGTAAATACACTAACATTTAACCCTAAAAAAACAAGGAAACACACACATATAAAATACAAAATACGCCATGTACGAATCAACTAAAACATAACATGCTTGATATGAATAACCGGATAAAACGCATGACCATTATAATCTTAATACACATATATGTAAACATAAAATACGAGTCATATACGAGGGACATAAAATAAAAATAAAATAATAGAATACATCAACATATACGATTATAATACGAACATTAGTATTTACAAAGAATACATGACTGAAATGAAAAAAAAACAAAAGTCAGTGGCAGAAATTAAAGAGCAATAACATGTAATTTAGGGACGAAATTGCGAAATAAACAAAACCTAAAAGGACCATAATTGTAATTTGACCAAGGGGCAGACCCAAAACGAAAATTTCAAAAACGCGGGATGACTAAAGGCGTAATTTTACCATTTAAAATCTGATTCAGTGTAATTTAGGGACTATATTGTAACCTTTTGAAATATTAGGGGGACTGGAATTGTGATTATACCATGCGACAAGACAAAAATGAAAATATTGAAAACGCGGTGGGATTAAGTGTGTAATTTACCCATTTAGCAAAATAAAAACACCTATATAAACCCTCTTTTTAGGCGAAACCAAATTTTTGGCCATTCGTTTCATTTCTTGATTTTCATATAGCCTAGGTTCATCTTTTTCTCTCGTTTGTTCTTATAATACCCGAAATCCGTGGCGGCCGGCCGTATTCTCGGCACGCTAACCGGCGCCGGTGAGCCTCCAAAATATACTAAAACAACCCCCTTTTCGTCCTCAATACGAATCCTAGGTTGGATTCAGAGGATACACCTCTATTCGCCCTAGATCTAGGAAATACGAACCTCAAAAAATATTTTTTTTAGACCAAAACACAACTACAAAGGGTCTTCTCCTCCCTTTAGTTTACCAGATCTGGCTTGTAGAAGTCGAAAGGCTTATCACTGAGGAAAGGAAGACCCATGCACAACGCCGGTAAGAAGACTACTTTTTTTTTTTTGTTTTTTTGTTCTATTTCGTATATGCATGTAAAGAAAACAAGTAAGAAAAAGAGACAAAAAATTTACCACTGGACTGTCTTTTGATTATCTTGGATGCTTACAACTTTCAGATTTTTTTTCTATTACAAGATCTCCGTTCTCTTTTTTTTGTTACTACTCTCGTTCTAATCCCCCTCTTTTTTGTTACAAAAGCCCCGTTTCATATATATTATTCTCTGTTTGTTGCAAGTTGCATCTTCTTTTTCAGATCTGAACTGACACTTTTGCTTGTTGTCTTGGGCATATTCTCAACACGGGGGCTCAATATCGGCGCGGTGGCGGTATGGACGATTCGCCCGGCGGACGGACACGTTCTCGGCCGTTAGATCGATCGATCTAACGATCGAGATGGCTTGAAGAACGATCGGCCTGGATGAAGCCTCGATTCGATGAGACGGCGGCAGATTTCGCCCACGTGAGAGCTCGCGATCGGAGTCGAACGCGCGTGGATCTTACGCGCGTGGGATGTTAAAGCGTCCGTCGTGGACCACGCGCGCGCGTGGCACTCGAACGGTCCATACGTGTGGAGCACGCTGGCGAATATTTTTGACTTCTGGTTGCATCGTGGCCGTTGGATCAGATCTTGATCCAACGGCCCACAGTTACCCGTGCATTGTAATTAGATAAGATTCAGATTTGGGCCAACCGGGCCTTGTAATTGGATTTGTAATTGGACTGTAAATTTTTATTTGGGTTTAATATATTTAATTCTTTCATTTTGTCAGCCCAATAATAATAATAGTATAATTATAACAGCAATACATATACATACGAAAATATATACTTATATTATACAATCATTAATTAATATAATATTCTAGTATACGTACGTATAATCATACATATAATTAACATAACATCTATATATTAATCAAATACGCTTATACTCTAGATACATACGCGACATACATACACCCCTAATACGTATACATAGCTTATACATGCACACATCACCTTATATTAGTAACATTCATATAATAAATATACATGCAATATTAATATATTTACAAGTGAAAATGAGTGATTACAAGAAGGTATATCAAATAAGTGGAAACTGGAAACTTGAACAACTAATGAATTTAATGGTTTGTTTGACATAGTAGTCTCATAGATGAATGATTAGGAGGAAAACTAAAATAGTAAAGCCATAAATTACATAGCATTAGGCAAAATCAAGTGTGTATTACCAAATACAGAAGGTAATCGATTGATATAAAAAAAGGCATAAATTACATAGCATTAGGGTTTCAAATAAAAAAGAAGAAGAAGAGAAGAGGTGTCGCCGTGTTAGTGGCTGCACTTACTGGCGAAGATGGCTGGAATTGCCGATGACAGTGACTGGGCTTGCTGGCGACAGTGATTGGGCTTGCCGGTGACTTGAAGGGTGATTGGAATATTGAGGGAAATCAGAGCACTTTGGGGGGAAAGCAGAGCAGAAAAAAGAAAAGAAGTTTTATCGGGTTGTTGTAAAATGTAATAGGGTATAAAATAAACACGTGTTTTTTTAAAAAACCTCAATTACAAGAGGCGTCGCCTCGCGCACCTCACGCCTCAGGCGAAGGCGACCGGAGGCATGCGCCTCCAGCATATCGTTTCGCCTCGGCTCCTGGATGTATTTTCCTTGTCGCCTCGCCTCTCGCCTCTGATCGCCTCAGGCGTGTTTTTTAATACTAAGGTTATACCATACTGATACGCCCTTAGTCGTACCGATACAATTTTTCACTTATCTTTTCTCAGAATCCAGTGAGTAAAACACGTACTGATACGGTACTTCCCGTATCGATATGCCTTTCTAAATCAAGCTTTTCATACAGATACACCCTCCTGCGTATCGATACCCCTTTGTACAATGGCTCTTTCTTCTTTTGGTAGGTACCGATATTGTAACACCCATTCTCGTATTCATTATTGAATACGAGACAGAGATGTCACAAAATATTTATAAAACCATGAAATATTGATAATGAGATAAACATTTTTTTAAAACAATATTACAATTTAGTCTTTATTTACAATTCTAATTAATCGCGTAAAGTTTAAAACTTTATATTTTCATTTTCAAATCGAGTTTAATTTTAGGCAGCAACTGATTAAATTAATTTAACTTTATATAATTAGCAAAACTACCTAAGAACTGCCTGATTTAAAGTTTATCTAAATTCCAAATAAAATATGATTTATATCAGAGCAGACATAACTTTTTAATAAACATGCCAACTAGTGAATATCAAACAACCTTAAATATTATATTACTGATACTGATGTACCTGTTCTTGATATATGACGTCCACTAGTGCTCCTTACTCCAAACGCTCCACTTTTCCTACGCGTGAAACAGTCACATGCTAAGTATTTACTTAGTGAGGCAATAATTCAAATTCAAGCGCAATTGTCATAATATCAATATCAATATTAACAATTAACAATGAATATGATCACCTTACCATTACATGCTCGTTAACATAAATAAATATGTAATAGCATATATGTATGTTAAAGTGACAAGATTAGATCTTACCAATACTGTTGTCATTTCTATTCGTAAGCTTCCAATGCTTACAACTACCTTTTTCCATTTATGTCTGCAAGCTTTCAAGCTTATCATTATGTTTCTTTGATTTCATTTCAATTTACTTAGCCCAAGGTATCTAATTAAGAGATTCTATGTACACGAGTCATCCCCTCATACCCAACATTTCTTGAGTATGTGTATTATTTGCACTCTACCGGGAGTGCTCAGCACCGAAGTGCTTCTATATACTTATCGGAGTATACAATATATCCTTCATTGAGTTTTTATGAAATTACACCGAAGTGCTTAGCACCCGTAGTAAGTCCGTATACTCAAACCATGCATGAGTATACTCCTCAATGAGTATTTATAAATTTTGCACTTTACATGAAGTGCTTAAAATCTTTATACAGCTGTTTATGACTCTATGGCTAGCCAACTATACCTTTGAACCTCTATATCATACATTGGGCTTTATTTCATCATTTAAGTCATCAATGGCAACATAGAACAATATATCAACATTCAACAGTTCATAACCAAAATAACATTCATATTATACCATCATCAATAACTAGTAATCAATGCATTTATTTTCAACCTTTGACATATTTAAAATATGTCAAATACATGATCAATGACATAAATATCATGACAATATATAAGCCAGGTAGACTCATCGCAAGTCCTACCGGTGATGTATAAAACATCCATGTATCATGTTATGTATGCATTGCACTCACCTGGGCCTTTTATTTATATGCCTCACTAAGTCCTCTTTAATATTTTTCTTCATTACCCCTCAAACCTCTCTTGATTCGAATTTAAACTTCATAAATCAAATAAAATAAATATTTTTTTAGATCCCAATCTAACAATATCTTAGACGTACTATTATTATAATCACCCGAATATAACATTTATAAATATTTTCCTGTCATCCTTGCACTGTGCAAAACTTATTACAGTCTTTAATGACCAATTTGAACATTCAACAATTATTCATGCTCTAAATGTTCCAATTCTTCTATTTCAAAATCATTCGAGTCATTTCCATAAAGTTTCAAACTTTACTAATGTGACTTTTTTTAGTCACTAATTTTTACCAAGGTACTTGAATTTAAACTTAATTCAAGTAATCATCTATTATCAATAATTACAACACTTTTCCTTTTATTTTCCATTTGACCAAATTGGTAACTAAGCTTTGGAAAGTTTGAAATTCTCCCATTTTAGTCCTTAATAAACTTGAATTATCAATTCTAGCTCATTTTCATCTAAGCTACCATCAAAACAATAATTTCCAAGATAATCCTTTATTTTCTCATTCTTGCCAAAATGGTTCTTTTTCATCATTTCAAGTCAATTTGATCACATTTCCAATAATTGCTCTTTAATCCTTCTTCAACAAAATAATTCCATAAACATCCTTTTAATTTTCTCAAATTGCCGAATAAGTCCCTAAACTTTTCAAAATTTTCATTCCAAAATGCTAAAATAAGCTTTTAACATTACAATTTTATCATTTTCACCACCAAAATAATTCTTAACAATTAAATCCTTAATTTCTTGGAAATGTTGAAATGGTCCTCAACATTTCTAAAATATAAAATTTGGTCATAAATTGTCAATTCAAGCTTGAAACAACATTTTCTATTCATCTCCATCATTAATTAAATTTTGATTTAATCCCAAATTTTCTTCAAATTTTCGAATTAGTCCCTAAAAGGAATTTGACCTTCAAACATCAAAATTGAACTTCCATCATCAATATAATGTTTCAAACATCATAACCTAACCATTTTCATCCTTAATTCTCAAAACCCTAGCAAATCCCTAAATTTCAAGATTAGGGTTTATAACTTTCCACATGAATTTAACTTGATTTCAAGTTTGATTTCAACAATACTAAGCTTAATTCATCATCTACTACTTGAATTCCATCAATTTTCCATGAAACCCTAATTTCTCTCTCTTCAAACCTTAATCCAAAACTTCATAATTCCATAAAATTTTAATATCAAAACGTAGAGAATGAAGAGTAGATCACTTTACCTTAAACAACCTTGCTTGAATTCTTGATCAAAAGCCTTGAAAATGGCTTGAGAAAATTTTTACTATTTTTCTCCCAAATTCCTCTTGGTTTCGAACACAAGAAGAAGATGAACTAAGGTGTTCATCTTTCTTTGACTATTAAAACCCATTAATAAATAAGAAAATGCCATATGTTTCTTTAAAAATGAATTTTAAATTCATTTTTCACTCTTTCCAAATTTACCCCTCTAACTAAATAAAATTTACAACCTAGTTCAAAATTGTGCCATCCCATTACATTTGAACTAGGTTGGTTCCAATCCAACCGGCCATCATTATTAAATAATCATAAAATATTGTTTATGCTTTTTGTTCGATCCAATTTCCCGATTTTCACCTTCCACGATTTTTCCTTTATCGAATTATCAACTCTAATTCAGGAATCACATTTTTCCTTAATTCCATGAATAGATCCATACTTTCATACAAAATCCTCCACTTTAATAAAGTCAAACTTAGAAATTTGACTCGATCTAAAAATATCGATAATTACCGGAAATCTCTATCGGTAACATATTTCTTGAAAATCCTTCATTAAGCATTTATACGAATCTCTCTTACTTATTCTAAGTCCTTTTTACTAATCAAAATACTGATATGTGATATTTCCCAGAAGGTCACCCAAAACTTTTCTCTAATCTTAGCACGCTTAAATTTTATTCGATCAAAAGTCAATATTTTCTACTGCACTCTAACTTCCAAAATTATTACCAAAATCCTTATTCTGATAGAATTTATCCTTATACTGAATAAAAAATCATTCTTGGGGAAATTTACACTTAGGTCCCTGAACTTTTACCAACTTTTCATTTTGGTCACTAACTTTTATCTTTTGTCATTTTAGTCACTAAGTTGGCCTTATGCCAAAAACTTAGTGCTAAATGACCCTTGTATAAATTAGCAAGATTTTCGGGGTATTACAGATATAGCAGCCCGTGTAGCAATATTGATGGTTGGCAAACAACATTTGTTGCAGGAAAAATTGTCTCCAACGGCTCTATTGATGATCTCAACCATCCAAACAGTTAGAAATCAATGAAGGGGTATTTAAACAAGTCTCTAAAGCTACAACAACAACCATTGATCAATTGAACAAGTCTTAAAGCATTCAAGTACAAATTCAACCATCTTTGAGCTATTAGAGTCTTATCTTGTAACCCACTTGAGTGATTTTCATTGTAATCATTTGTATTCAAGTTTTTGGGTTGAGAGTACTTGTATTTGGGCAAACACACACTTTTTGAGAGGAATTTAAGTATTTCAAACTTTTTCTTGTAAAAGAGTGATCTTGATCAAAGCTTTGGGTAGAAAGCTTTGATTGTGTAAAGGTTGCCTCCTTAGCCTAGAAAAGGGGAAGAAATCCTTAGTGAATTTGTTGGAAATCCTTAGTGGGAAGATAAGGTAGTGGATGCAGACCTTGTTACAAGATTGAACCACTATAAATCCCTTGTGTTACATTTTATCTTTCCATTTGCTTCTCTTTATTTTTAAAATTGTCAATTCACCCTCATCTTGGTCAAATCACTTTGATTGATCATTATAACAATTGGTATTAGAGCCTAGCTCATTTTAAGAATTGAGCCTAGCTCATTTGAAGAATTAACATCCCCTTGAGACGATCCAAAGGTGATTCAATCAACTAGAAGTCAAGCCATGACCTCCACTTCTAGAAACAACCTCTACAAGTCTCAATCTATCACCAAACCGCCTTATTTCAATGGGAATAACTACCCTATTGGAAGAATTACATGAGGCTCTTCATCAAATCCAATGACTACTCCTATGGGATGTAGTGGAAGATGGACCAACAATACTGATGAAGAGAGAAGATGATTGATTGATCCCAAAGTCTAAGCTAGAAATGACCGATAAAGATTGGAGGAGATTACAAGTCAATGATAAAGCTATGCACATGCTCTTTTGTGCGCTTGGACCGGATGAGTACTCCAAGATGTCTTTTTGCACAAGTGAAAAGGAGATATGAGACAAGCTTGAGACCACCTATGAAGGCACAAACGATGTAAATGAGACCAAGATTCGACTCCTTAACTTGAGCTACAAAAATTTCAAGATGGAGTTGGATGAGAGCATCACCAAGATATTCGATCGTTTCTCCATCATTGTCAATGGTCCCAAAAGCTTCGAAAAAGTCATTCAGGAGGATAAGCTTTTCTATAACCTCGTCTACTCCCTTCCCGAGTCATGTGATAGAAAGAGAACCACCATCATCGAGGCCAAGGACCTCAAGACCTTGAAGCTCGACGCTTTCATGGGGTCTCTCTTAACCCATGAAATTATGAAGAAAGGAAGAGAAGATGAGAAGAAAAGAGAAAAGAAATAGGTGGAAAAGAAGAAAGTGCAAATTGCTCTCAATGCTTCACAAGAGGAGAGCGATTCGAGTAAAGATGAAGAAGAAGAATTGGCAATGCTTGCCAAAAGGTTCACTCGGTTCGTGAAATCCAACCAGAGAAGAAAGTTCCATTGAAGAGGGGATTTCAAGAATAAGGAGGAAGAGAATGATCAAATCATATGCTATGAGTGTAAGAATCCGGGGCACATCAAGACCGATTTTTCCCAACTAAAAAAGAAGAACTTCAGGAAGAATAATAAGCTCAAGGCTCATGTTGCTACTTGGAGTAACGAGGAATCATCCGAGGAATAGGAGCAAGAAGTAGCCAATCTTTGTCTTATTGCACTTGAAGGGGATCCTAAAGTAACCTCTAACTCATCTACATTTGATTTTACTTTTGATGAGCTTCAAGAAGCTTATGATGAGTTGCAAGAGGATGAGTTGGTTGAAAAGTATAAGGAATCGATTTTGAAAAACAAGAAAATGAGTTCCGATTTGAAAAACCAAAACGATTCCATTTCCAAAACCAACTCGGAACTTGAGAATAAGGTTTTCGATTTACAAGAAAAACAAAATATTTTTGAAAAGAAAAATCAAGATTTAAACAACATTCTTTTAAAAGTTCATGATAATCACCAAAGGGAAGTTGGTGATCTCAAAGCTTCTCTAAACAAAGTTGAGAAAACTAGTTATGAAAAAGGACAATCTTCTAAACTCAACTATTTGAGGAGAACTTTGGTGGGTATAAACAAAGTTGAGTATTAGTACGGATCTACTCGTACCGATATGAGTTTTTTAAATTTATCAAATCTTTGCATTTAATTTTTTGACCGTTGCCTTGTCATTTTTACTGGAACCATAATTTTTGAAAAGTGGTTATACCGTACCGATATGCCCTTAGTCATACCGATACGATTTTCCACTTATCTTTTCTCAGAATCCAGTGAGTAAAACTCGTACCGAGACGGTACTTCCCGTATCGATACACCTTTGTAAATCAAGCTTTTTGTTGAAAAGATAAGGGCTGAAATACGGGCTGAATAATCTAGTACCTGGGACGTTGAGTACATGGTACTTCGGGTACCCGATAATGAACACACCTATGTGACATACATATAAGTTGAGGAGTAAATTATGTAAAATTTTGAGTATAGAGGTTAAATTTTAAATCCCATCATAGTATAGGTACCAAAATCACAATTTGACAAAATACCAAATAAGGATTTTTACATCACTAAACAGTCGAGTCCAGAGTTTGCTGAAGATTTATTCTTTGAAACCCAGAAGTTGCCCCCATTCAAATTTCAAAGAAGAAATCTATTTTCCTCCCTCCAAAAACAGGTAATTCCCTTGTTCTTTTAACTTGATTAAACTTTCCCATGTTTTACTTTCTCTGCAAAACAATTATCCATGGGAGAAACGTAGTTTCATCTACTCAAAGTCGCAAACTTTTAGGACAATCATCCCAATCTCTAATTCTCAGATTCCTGTCAAATTCCTGGAACGAGCATTCATTTACAGTTTCATACTTGAAAAACAAGTGTGGGTTGTCCTTAGAATCTGCTTTAAGAGCCTCCAAATATGTTAATTTCGAAACCCCGGAAAAGCCCGACTCTTTGCTTGCCGTTCTCAAGAGCCATGGTTTCTCAAACCCCCAAATCACCCGCCTGATCAAGAGACGCCCAGTAGTGCTTAGCTCAGATGTTAAAACAACCATTTTGCCCAAGCTTGAGTTTTTAATCTCTAAAGGTGTTTCAATCCCTGACCTTGCTCATATCTTGTCTAATAACCCAACATTTTTTTCCTCAAGCTTAGAGAATTAAATAACCCCATCTTATAATTTCCTTAGTGCTCTGCTTAAGTCCGATGAGAAGGTTTTCCGTGCCGTGAGACCGTATCCGCGCCTTATGGGGTACAGTCCTCATGATATTTTGGCATCTAATATCAATACTTTGCTTGATAATGGAGTTGCTGAGCATAATATTGCTTCAGCACTTTGTTCACTGCCTTCAACATTTGTTAGAAATCCGAATAAGTTTAAGGCTATGGTAGCGGAAGCAAAGGATATGGGATTGAATCCTACTAAGCCAATGTTTATAGTAGCTCTCTATGCAATATGTTCACTGAGCAAACCAACATGGGAGAGGAAGTTTGAAGTTTTCAAGAAGTTTGGTTGGTCCGAGGAGGAGGTTCTCGAAGCTTTTCGTAGGTATCCCACGTTTGTGAGGTTGTCTGAGGATAAATTTGTGGTGACAATGGATTTCCTGGTGAACAAAATGGGTTTTTCGTCTAGTGTTATTGCAAAATGTCCCCGGCTACTGTTGATGAGTATGGAGAAAAAGATTGTTCCGAGGGGCCTGTTTGCTCTAGATTTGGTGTCCAAAGGTGTTATCAAGCGCATTAACTTGCAGGCATTGCTGGAGACTTCGGATCCTGTGTTTATTGAGAACTTTGTGAAACGCCACAAGGAAAAAGCATCTAAGCTGTTAAAGCTATATCATGAAAAGTTGGATCTTTCAAAAAACTGGAAAACCGAGGGTCACAAACTGCTGCATTTATAGGATACTGATTATGACATGAAAGGTTCAAATTTTTTCTTGTTCCTTTGAGTCGGATTCTTTTTAGCTAAAACGTTATTGGCTTTTGGTTATGAATTCTTTTAATACAATCTTTTAGCTTTTCCCCCTTTTGCTATTAGAAAAGCTTGAAGTTGGCTCCGTGTCTAATAATTTGATGTGCTGGTACGCATGATCATGCCCTGTCTTTGCTAGGAGTGAATTTAGGGTTGGTAATATATTGAATTCTGAAACTGCACTGTTATGCTGCTGCTCTATGTGGTTAAGTCACCCCTAAACAACTCGTGATGTTCTGAAATTTAGGATGCAGGCGGCGTAATCATGCATGACATAGGTTGGTTTCTTTTTGTTGCTCTTCAGCTTTTTGTTCTTACATTTCGTTGTCCATGGTCTGTGGGTTGTAGAATGTAAGCTGTGTAAAGACTGGTTTTTGAAACCAAAATTCCATTAATTCCAGTCATTTGAAACATTAACTTAAAGAGCTCTTTACTCTGCTGCAAATATTTCGGGCTGCGGATCTTTTGAACACCTTAAACTTGATTTTTTTTTTTTTTTTTGCTTCATTGATGAGAAGTGCACTTTATACAGTAGGATGCCATAAAACCTACATGCTTGGTGTCATGGTCCATACTAATTTATAAGGTATTGCTTGTTTCACGAAATTGAAGATGAATTGAACACTTATCTTCAAACTCGGTTGCACAATCAATGCTTTCACGAAATTGGACCATTCTACTGCTCAATTGCTCAAGAGTTCCTAGTCTCCGATTGGTGTTGAGGAAGAAATAAACTATTCTTTGAAATTTCTCAAAAATACTAGAAATTTTGGGTGCAATTTGAAAGGATGAGTTGATTACTGTATAATTGACCAAAATCCAGTTTAGTTCACTGCACTTTCACAACAATAAATAACCTAAGAGTTAACCTCTAATTATTTTATTTTCGATGCTTTTATGTTTCAGTAATCGTTTACAGAACATTATACTCCCTGAATGTTCACAACTTAATGGTGTGACGGTGTGGTTCACACTGCCGGAGGACGGCCCCTATCATGATCCTAGGAAGAGGCATGGCCGCACGGTGACCTTCTAAGACCAATGATTCTATTGAAGGGTCTACTGGTTGCCATCAGAATCTGTAATGTAGCATTAGATAGTCAGGGATAAATCATCTGCTATAACATTGAAAATGATTTCAGGTGTTAAACGGCTTGTTATCGTTGAAGCCGGAAGTAATGTGTAGAAGGCATCATCAGGTTCTTGCTCGGTTAGAGTCGAGTACAGTGCCGATAACCTATCAAAGGGTTCTTTCAGCAGATTTCGGACTCCGGTGTCTTGTGAGGCACAATCCCCTTCCCCCCAATGCTTTAAAGATCTAATCTCATTCAACCATTGATTTTGGCCTATTGCTTTCATGTCTGTGTTTTATAATCTTAGGCTCCAAGAAAGAGGCATGTAGTTCAGTAGTTTAAAAGATCTTACATGATTGTGAGCTTGAATATTTCCTTTACAAATCCTCCATAGAAAAATTACATGGAATTAAATCTCTTTTCAACATTAAGCAACACACTTAGTCCCTAAACTTGGTATTTGATCTTAATTTGGTCTTGGAATGTTTTTTCTCAATTACATTAGTCCTTGAGTTTGGATTTTTGTCTATTTCTAGTCCTTTTGATGATGTGATTTTTTGAGATTGTGTTACGTTAATGGATGAAGTTGCTAAGTTTTGTGGATAAAAAAATTTAAGGATCAAATTGAAAAAAAAACAAGTTTAAAGAACAAGAACCCTTTCCCCCCGAAAATGTATAAAAAATTAACGAGATACCTACCTTCTCCCAAGCATATTTGTGGGTTATGTATATATAGGATTAAATTTATAGAAAATCAAAGTATAGCGATAAGATTTTGAATTCAAGCATAGTATAGGGACTAAAATCATAATTTGACCAAATAATACATAACGAAGGAATTTTTTTTTTTCAAACTAGGTTTTTTTGGGATAGAGGCCTAAAGTTTTATTTTTGGTTGAAATAGGTGTCGGGTGCCTATAATATTTTTAAGTGAAATAAGTGTCTAAAAATTCATTTTTAGTTAAAATAGGTGTCTAAGTATGTCGCCTCAGTTAACTTTAAAATAAGCCATAAATAAAAATTTTATGCATCTATTTCAGCAAAAAAAATACTTTAAGCACTTATTTTAACCAAAAAATACTTTAAACACCTATTAAAAAGGAGACATAGCTAGACATTTTTTGGCTTAATATTCAAAAAGGTGCCCAATTTATACATTTTTCCAGTTTGGTGCCTAACGTTTTTTTGAGCCATTTTGGTGCTTAACATTTCACTCCGTAACATTTCACTCCGTTATCCAATAAAACACGACACGTGACATATTATGATATTTTCTTTATTTTTAATTTTTTAAAAATTAGAAAATCTTTAATTTTATAAAAAAATCTAAAATCTTTAATTTTCTAAAACTCCAAAACCCTAGATCTTAAAATTTTTCCTTCCCACCACCGATTCAACCATCACCGGCCTCGCACGATTAAAAGCCTCATGATCCCGTCGTCGTAAATTGGCGACTGCTCCATCGATAAATATCTAAAAATGAAGAAAAAAGAAATCAATTAAGCTTCTAACCAACGGCTAGAGAGTGAATAATGTTGAACGATGAGGTACTCGATGCTTGAGTGGTGAACGGTGATCTGCAAGCATGTAGGAATGTCAGACGGTGGGGAAGATGTAATTTAAGAGTTTGTTTAAAAGAAATTAAAATTTTAATTTCTTTTTAAAAAATACATAATTTTAAAATATGTTTTAAATTAAATAAATAAAACATGTTGCTTGTCATGTTATAATTAGTTAACGATAAATTTTTAACGGCCGCTGATAAAAAAACTTAATTTAAATTATAAAATAAAGCATTAAACACTAAAATAGTCCGAAAAAAATATTAGCCACTAAACTAAGAAAAATATAAATTAGGCAGATTTTTTTTACTATTAAGCCCCTTTTTTTTTCTAAGGTTGGTTCTGCTGGGGTTTCCTTCCTTTAAAGTTTAAACCCAGAAGCCGTTCCCATTCAAATTTCAAAGAACAAATCAATTCCTTTTTCCTCCAAAAAAAAAAAAAAACAGGTAAATCCCTCGTCTTTTTAACTTTATCATACTTTCCCATGTTTTATTTTCTCTGCAAATCAATTCTCCATGGGAGGAACTTAGTTACAGCCACTCAAAGTCACAAGCTTTTAGGACTATCACCATCTCTAACAATCCTCAGATGCCTCTCGAGTTCTTCAAATCAGCATTTATTTACAGTTTCGTACCTCAAAAACAACTGTGGGTTGCCCTCAGAATCTGCTTTAAGAGCCTCCAAATATGTTAATTTCGAAACCCCAGAAAATCCCGACTCTGTAATTGCTGTTCTCAAGAACCATGGTTTCTGAGAAACCCAGATCATCCGCCTCATCAAGAGACGCCCGAGGCTGCTTACTTCAGATGCTAAAAGAACCATTTTGCCCAAGATTGAGTTTTTCATCTCTAAAGGTGTTTCAGCCCCTGACATTGCCCGTATCTTGTCAAATAACCCACCTCTCTTTGCCCTAAGCTTAGAAAATAAAATAATCCCATCTTATGATTTCCTTAGAACTGTGCTTAAGTCCGATGAGAGGATTTTCCGTGCCGTGAAACGATATCCCCGGCTTATGGGATACAATCCTTGTGGTGTTTTGTCATCCAATATTGATACTTTGTTGGATAATGGTGTTTCTGAGTGTAATATTGCCTCAACACTTTGTTCGCTGCCTTCGACATTTGCTAGCAGTCCGGATAAGTTTAAGGTTATGGTAGAGAAAGTAAAGGAATTGGGATTGAATCCTTCGAAGCCGGTGTTTATGGTAGCACTCTTTGCAATGAGTTCGATGAGCAAAGCAACTTGGAAGAGGAAGATTGAAGTTTTTAAGAAGCTTGGTTGGTCTGAGGAGGAGGTTTTCGAAGCTTTTCAGAGGTATCCATCGTTCATTCGGTTGTCTGAGGATAAGTTTATGGTGACCATGGATTCCCTCGTGAACAAAATGGGGTTTCCGTCTAATCGTATCGCGAAACGTCCCCGAATACTGTTGATGAGCTTAGAGAAAAAGTTTGGTCCGAGGGGTCTGTTTGCACTAGATCTGTTGTCCAAAGGTGTTATCAAGCGCATTAACGTTCATGCATTGTTCGAGACTTCAGATCATGAGTTTATTGAGAAGTTTATCAACCGGTATAAGGCGGAAGCATCTCAGCTGTTGAAGCTATATCATGAAAAGTTGGATCTTTCAAAGAACTGGAGAGTGGATGGTTACAAGCTGCAGCATTTATAGGATATTGACATTAAAAGGTTCAAACATACTCTTGTCCCTTTGAGTAATTCTTTTAAGTTAAATCAAGCTTGACATTTCGGTTATGAATGCTGTTGAAACATTTTTTTTAGCTTTTTTCTGTTTTTGCCATTAGAAAAGCTTGAAGTTGACTCAGTGCTCTAATGATCTGATGTGCTGTTATGTATGGTCATGCACTTTTACTTCTAAGAAGCCTAATGTTTATAGTGAAGGGTCTAGCTGTGGCCATTAGGAACTCGAATGTAGCCATCGATATTCCGAGATAGTTCATCTACTATAACTGTGAAAATTGATTTCAGGTGTTAGACGGCTTGTTAGCATGGAAGCCGGAAGTAACCGTGTAGAATGCATCATCTTGCTTACTTCTTACTTGGTTAGAACCTATCAGAGGAAGGGTTCTTTCAGCGGCTTTCGAACTTCCATGTCTCGTGGTACCATTCCCGGCCCCAGCCAAAGCTCCGAAAGATGTAATATCATTCATGCATTGATTTTGGCCTCTTGCTTTGTTGCCTGTGTTTTAGAATTTTAGGCCCCAAGAAAGAGGTATGCAATGTAGATGCCTCTAATTGTTCCTTTTTTGTGTTTCAAAGCTATAAACACACCATGACATGTTTGTTCTTCGCGCCATGATTATGTAAGATCTAACAGGTTGTGACTTGTGAATTTGAATATTTCCATTGAAAACCATCTATTGAACATTTTCATGGAATTAAACTGTTCAATGTGAGGGCAACACATTAAAAATATGAACAAATTTGAACTTGATAACTTTTTCTCAACTTGGTCCTTGAACCTTTTTTGGTACACATTATTTTTGGCCCTGTACAATCTTAGAGCTCCGCATTATCAAAAGGACTAAAAGTTCAATAAGTTACAAAGCTTAGGGGTTAATGTGAATAAAGAAAAGTTTAAGGATCAAATTGAAAAAGTTGTCAAAAATTAAGAACCGGAAATCTGTATCCCTTGAAAATATGAAAACGAACGGTATCTACATTCAACAAAGCATGTGTTTGATCCAAAAAAAGCATATTTGAGGCTTTATTCTAAATTGGTTCCTAAACTTTTGAATATTTCAATTTTATCCTTAAACTATGGCTCTCATTCTAAATTGATCCTTTAACTTTTGAATGTTCCAGTTTTATCCTCAAACTATGACTCTCATTCTAAATTGGTCCTTAAACTTTTGAACGTTAAAATTTCATCCTCAAAATAATGTTTTCCACATTATATTACTCACACAATACACATAGTGTATGATTTTTTTAACGATTTTACTAATATGAGATATGATTAGTTCATATTGATAATTTAGGGATAAAATTAGAACGACTATATGTTAGGGATCGATTTAGAATGATAGTCATAGTCGAGGATGAAATTGTAACCTTTAAAAGTTTTAGGATCAATTTAGAATAGATGTCATAGATTGGGGATTGTGGTGCAATTAAATCATTATATATATAAATTTTGATGATGAAATTATGTAAAATTAGAGTATAGAGATTAAATTTTAAATTTATGCATAGTAAAGAAACCCGAAGTCATAATTTGAAGAAGTGGCAAATAAGGCCTAAACAATCGAGTCCAAAGACTTTCTTTTCAAGGTTGGTTCTACCGGGGTTTTCTTCCTTTAAACCCAGAAGCCGCCCCCATTCAAATTTCAAAGAACAAATCTTTCCAAGAACAAATCTTTCTTTTTCCTCCAAAAAAACAGGTAAATCCCTTGTCTTTTTAACTTAATTACACTTTCCCATGTTTTATTTTCTCTGCAAAACAATTTTCCATGGGAGGAACATAGTTACAGCCACTCATAGACACAAACTTTTAGGACAATCACAATCTCTAACAATCCTCAGATGCTTGTCCAGTTCTTCAAATCAGCATTCATTTACAGTTTCATACCTCAAAAACAACTGCGGGTTGTCCTCAGAATCTGCTCTAAGAGCCTCCAAATATGTTAATTTCGAAACCCCAGAAAAGCCTAACTCTGTCATCGCCGTTTTCAAGAACAATGGTTTCTCAGAACCCCAAATCATTCGCCTCATTAAGAGACGACCAATTGTGCTTACCTCGGATGCTAAAAGGACCATTTTGCCAAAACTTGAATTTTTCATCTCTAAAGGTGTTTCAGTCCCTGACCTTGGCCATATCTTGTCAAGTAACCCAACTCTGTTGGCCTCTAGCTTAGAGAATCAAATAATCCCAGCTTATAGCTTCCTTAGTAGTGTGCTTAAGTCGGATGAAAGAGTTTTCCGTGCCGTGAGACGATATCCTCGGCTTATGGGGTACAACCCCAATGATATTTTGTTGTCCAATATCAATATTCTGTTGGATAATGGAGTTGCTGAATGTAATGTTGTTTCGACGCTTTGTTCATTGCCGTCGACGTTTGTTAGAAGTCCGAATAAGTTCAAGGTTATGGTAGAGGAAGTGAAGGAAATGGGATTGGATCCTTCTAAGCCGATGTTTATGGTGGCACTCTTTGCGGTAAGTTCGTTGAGCAAACCGACATGGAAGAGGAAGATTGAAGCTTTTAAGAAGCTCGGTTGGTCCCGGGAGGAGATTTTCGAGGCCTTTAGGAGGTATCCATCATTCATTAGGATGTCTGAGGATAAATTTATGGTGACCATGGATTTCCTTGTGAACACATTGGGTTTTCAGTCTAGTGTTATTGCGAAACGTCCCCGGTTACTGTTGATGAGCATGGAGAAAAAGATTGTTCCGAGGGGTCTTTTTGCTCTCGAATTGTTGTCCAAAGGCATTATCAAGCGCATTAACTTGCAGGCGTTGTTGGAGACTTCGGATTATGTGTTTATCGAGAAATTTGTGAAACGCCATAAGGAGGAAGCATCTCAGCTGTTGAAGCTGTATCATGAAAAGTTGGAACTTTCGAAAAACTGGAGAATGAATGGTTACAAGCTGCAACATGTATAGGACATTGACATTAAAAGGTTCAAATTGTTCTCTTGCTCCTTTCATTGAGTTGGATTCTTTTAAGACAAAACTTGCATGACATTTTGGTTAAGAATGTTCTTAATACATTTTTAGCTTCTTTTTTTTTATGTATGATCATGCCATTAGCTATGTAAAGACTGGTTTTTGAAACCAAAATTCCATTAATTTCTGTCATTTGAAACATTAACTTAAAAGAGTTAATGACTATTCTCTAGGATCATGGCATTGAATCATTCAAACAGCTCCAAGCCACTAACTGGTGTTAAGAGGAATAAATAAACTATGCTATGAAATAATAAAAAATAGGCATAATGTCAAAAAATATCTTTAACGTTTGATTGGATAGTTATTTTTGTCCATATTCTTTTTTAATTGTTAGTCATAAACATCTTAAAATGACATGTATGTTTTTTCACTTCATTTCAAGACATTTACAGTAGTCGAATAACAGTTTTTTTTCATGTAAGAGTCGTTTTTTGCTCAAAATAAAATATTAAAGGTAAAAATGCTTCAAAAAGTTATAGATAACTAAAGTGACCATTCAGTCAAACATTATACCTAAAAAATACTTGGAATTTCGTGGCCAATTAACAACAATAAACATCAGAAATTTATTAATAAGATTCAAACCACAACAATAATATATAGGGCATCAATGAAATTTGACCATTGAGTTAAACATTTAAAAAGGGGGAGTTTTATTTGTTTAAATGCCAAATGGCCCTTAAACTATACTCTTTTTTATCAAAACTAACACCTAATTATTGTTCTTTTCCATGTTGGTACCTTCATCAATCAGTCAAATTCAAGGAAAATCAACAATGGTGTAACCAATAATTGAAAGACACGTGACAATGCTTATGTAAATTTTACGCCACATAGTAAGTTCTAAAAGTTTTTGTTTTAGGCTTTGCTCGGTAGAATGAAAAAGAAATGGGTAAGAAAGTTTTTTCTAAAACAAAAATGAAAACCTTAAGCATCAAAGTGAGAAAAATGGTATAGCTTAGGGGGGCCATTCATAATTTAACCTTGTTTTCTCTTTCTTCACATATCAGAGAAACTGGGGAGCTAGAAATTTAGATTGAAAATCGAACCGGTGCGAGTTCACTCGGCCATGTATAGTGGATCCAGTGATGGCGAGAGCCACGATGCCGCCACGGAACGGAATACACCGCCAGCTTCATCGAAGCTTTGGGTCCGAAATCTTCGTCGATACATCGGATCCGGTGCCGGACTCGGATCCGAAGCTTCAATGGGTACGTTTCTCTTCTCTGTGCTCGTCATTGTTTTATAACTCTTTTCCACAATTCCCTCATTTTTGTATTTTTTATCAATACATTCAAAGTTTCTCTCTTTTAATAAAAATGCAAGCTTATGGTGATTAAACGTTTTTTATAACATTGCCTAATTGTGATTAATTTGGTTTTAGACTATAAATTTAGTGTCTTTTTTATTAAAACTTGTTTAATTAGTGCTTAAAATTTTATAATTTTGCATAATTGGCAACGCATTGAAATGTGTTACTTTTTATTGTCTGAATTGATTACCAGATATTAAGAATGCATGGGATTTTGATTTTAGTTATAATTCTAGGTTCAAGGTTATGTCTTTGGACTTCGAGTAAAGTTATGAAACCGAGCCTTGTTCGTAATTCGGCAATCTTATCTTGCCGATTCTTCAGTATCTCATGTGCATTGCTTCATGATGCTTACCTTCATACTTGTATGCATTTTTTTGTTGAAATTGCTGGTGTAATACTTTTAGTTTTACCATTGAAATCTATTTTTGTTTCGTAGTTGCATTTCCGAGTTCTTCTTCTTCTTTTTGTTGTTTCTATCCTTTATAGAGCTTCAGACGAAGAAGATCTTGCTTGATTTATTTAAAGAGAAGCAGCAGAAAAGTGCTGGAGCTGGAGCAATACCGAGTTTCTATAAGAAGGCATGCTAATAATATTATTTGTTAGGTTTATTACTCTTCAAATCTTCATTCATATTGGTTTCATTTGTTTTTACTTTGTTTCCGTGTTTACTTCGTTCAGAAGCCTGAAGAAGGATCCATCAGTCATAGGGTTCAGAGGCTAGCAAAATATCGATTTTTAAAGGTAGTATTGGTCTTCCTTTGATTCTTTGTTTTAGTTCCTAAGCATATAGTAATCCGCTTTAATCATGGCTCACATTCTTAGTTCTTTCTCTTTTGCAGAAGCAATCTGACATTTTGCTGAGTGCCGATGATCTGGATGCCATGTGGGTTTGCTTAAGAGAAAATTGTGTTATTGATGATTCCACTGGCGCCGAAAAGGTCTATTCTTTGCCATCATTTTCTCCTCTAGTTTCAATGAATTGCTACGCAAATATAAAAATATGAGCTACTTTTATTCTGTTCTTCACAATTAGTATATTATCCTTGCGTCAGCTATGTTCACAACTTGACTCATGTTTTGGACTTGTAAACTTGCAGATGAACTATGAAGATTTTTGCCACATTGCCTCCGTATGTACAGAACAAATAGGTTCAAAATGTCTTCATTTCTTCAGCCCATCCAACTTCATGAAGTTTGAGAAAGATGAGTCTGGACGAATAGCCATATTGCCCTTCTATCTTTATGTGATGCGCACCGTAAGTCTTTATATCTTTAATATTTCAAAGCATTACTACTTTTGCCCTTAATTATGTGCAAGTCATAGATCAGTTCCTTATGGATTGTTGCTACATTAGCTAATGGTATTAGCCCTAAAATCATGATGTTCAATGAAACCTAGATATTTCCTGCTTTTACTTTTTAATTTATTCTTATCGAGGAAGTGGTTGCTTGACTGCCGCTTGTTGTTCTATTGTTCTTCAGGTTTCTCTTACTCAGGCCAGAATAGATATGAGCGAGATTGATGAGGATTCAGATGGTTTCCTCCAACCTCATGTATGAAGCCTTTCTGTTTTGAAGTACTAAAATGATCTTTTTACCATGTGATCTCTGTTCAGATTGAATACCGCTATACTATCAGTTTGTTTTTTCATCATTTCACACGGGTAAAACATAATTAGTCGACTGTTGTACAGGAAATGGAGGCCTATATTCAAGGTCTTATTCCTAATCTGGCACAACTACATGATATGCCTTCTGCCTTTGCTCAAATGTACTGTCGCATAGCTGCACACAAGTTCTTCTTCTTTTGTGATTCTAATAGACGAGGTCTGCACTACTTAAATTTGTTTACCATCATAGATTTGACATCATGTGTTAAAGTGGTTCCAATATGCTGTTAATGATCGAATACTATTCCTTACAGGGAAAGCCTGCATAAAGAAGGTGCTGCTAAGCAACTGTCTCCAGGAATTAATGGAACTACATCAGGTGCATTATTGATGAATACATCTTTAAGATATACATCCTCTTTGACTTATGTTTGACAAATATATATCTTATTTTGATTTTTCTTTTCCCTCGTTAAAAACTGTGCAGGAAAGTGAGGAAGTCATTGACCATGAGCAAACTGAGAATTGGTTTTCCTTGACATCTGCGCAACGCATATGTGGTGAGTGCTTTTCAACATGATAGTGATCTTTGATGGTTTAGTGGATCATAAACTGCAATTTCTTACAGTTCCCTTGTTTATATACGAAGTTTCTTTTTTGCCATTTGGATAGTGCTCGAGCATGTGACTAATATTCGAGGAAAGAGTATTATGTAATAATAATATACTAACTTCTATGTTATTATTTGTAGATATGTTTCTTGCCCTTGATAAAGATATGAATGGGACGCTGAGTAAGCAGGAACTTAAAGAATATGCAGATGGAACTCTAACTGAAATTTTCATTGAAAGAGGTTGGATATAAACTGTTGTTTACTTTCAAAGCATACTAGAATTTCTCATGTTTAGTTTTTACTTTAAAGTATGCCCTTTGAAACAAAAATGGTACCGAACTTTGGGATATTCAGTAAACTCATTGCATATCTTCTGCTATCATGGATATTGTTTCGAGTTTTCTACTTATTTGTTGCATTTCTTATGCTTTGAATAGTATTTGATGAGCATGTCCGCCGTGGCAAAATTGGTGCTGGAAATAATCGGGAGATGGATTTTGAAAGTTTCCTTGACTTTGTTCTGGCCCTTGAGAACAAAGACACACCAGAAGGATTAACGTATATATTTCGTTGTCTCGATCTTAATGGTAGGGGATTCCTCACAACAGCAGATATTCATTCTCTTTTCAGGTGAAGACCTCTTTCATATAGTTAAACCGATGTTTTATTTTGACTATTATGGTTCCGGGATTTTGTTTATTATCTGCTTCGAGCTGCTGCTAAGAGTTGAATTTTATTTCCTTTCCTGAGCTACTAAACATATCTTGAAACATGGAAGTGAAGGGGATCCAAGAGATGAGATGCTTCCTGCATGTAGTACTTGAGCAAAGTTTCTGCAAGTCTCGTATCTCCAGAAACATGAATGATGAAGCATGGTTTAAGACTCGGAACCAATTTCTGAATTTTACTTGTAGCTCTTATTGAACTAGGATTGCTGATTTATTTTAAGATTTACCACTTCTAAGAATCTATCGGCTGAAAGAATGACATTTTGCTCTTGAAACAGAGATGTACACAAGAAATGGACTGAAGGGGGCAACTATGAATTGTGCATCGAGGACGTGAGGGACGAAATATGGGATATGGTGAAGCCGGTTGATCCATTGAGGGTTACACTGGCTGACCTCCTGGCTTGTAAACAGGGTGGTACTGTGGCCAGTATGCTGATAGATGTGCGAGGATTTTGGGCTCATGACAACAGGGAAAATCTTCTCCAAGAAGAAGAGCATGAATTAGAAGCTTAATGATGATTGCATTACATAAATTTGACAGATACAGTCAAGATTGCTATAATTTTTTGAAGCAATGAAAAGTTATTCTCCTAAGCATTTCTTACAGCTGCAACCTCACTTTATGTTTCATTACTTAGTTCTATCGGACAAGAGCTCAACTCGGGGCCGGTTATTCGGACTGTTCCTCTTACCATATGAGATGGCTGCAACTGGTCGGTTTTGGTCTGACACTATACATTGAATGGCTTCCTTGGAGTCGGTGCTCGGTTCTCCATAGACTGCAGTCTTTGCTTGAGGTGGAAAACTTCAACCTGCAGTGCAAAACGTCGTGTGATCGTGTGGCATACAGTCGTGTCCGGTTGTGACATTAGTTTATTGTCTAGGATTAAGAATGTCATACCTGTAGTTGGAATGCTCTTGCCCTCTCCCCTGCAAGGACACCTCTGGTTGAGTGTAGCTCCTAGAACAAGTTTCAAATCAGGCACTCTTCGAAAGTAGCTTTAAGGCGAAAATAAAAGTTCCATGGCGGATTAATAGTACCTTTTGAGTATCATCTAGAACTGCTTTGAGGAAAGCCACATCATGTTCGAGTCTAACATTGTCCGAATGGACTATGTTAGACAAGTTGTCAGCCTCTTCTTGTACAAGTTCTATGCCAGCTAGTTTCTCTTTCAGCAAGTCCATCTCCTTCCCTGTGTCTGCAAGTCTTTTCTCCATCTCCTCTTTGCTCTTCAAAGCCGAAGCTAAGTTCCTCTCCAAACTGTCTCGGCTTGCCACTGCAGCTGCCAACTGTACTTCTAAAATTCCGTTTTTTCTACTTAGAGCAGCCATTCTCGTTTCGTAAAATTGATATATGCTCGAAGGTTCTGAGAGCGCTCCTGCTTTACCTTCCACATCCGAAAAAACGAAATTAGTGTTACCAACAGTAGCGTTTGTGATTCCTTCAGCCTGGGGATTTGAACTCTCACATTCATATACGAACAATTGGTCCGAACAGAGTTTGGTCCCATGAGCATTAATCGGAACTCCAGCATCAGATTGATTTGTTTTTTGTTCCATTGCCTAAAAACAACGAAAATATGCTATGTTAATGAAATATTTCCATTGCAAAGCAGATTAAAGGATCGTTAATCATCTCGAATGCAATAGTTAATTAAGTGAAGCTTGTTAATGAAATATTTCCATTGCAAAGCAGATTAAAGGATTGTTAATCATCTCAAATGCAATAGTTAATTAAGTGAAGCTTACCTGCAGGACGGAACTTAAGTCCTCTGAACTCTTTGTTATTCTGACACTCATGTTGTGTTCTTCCTCATTACGAAATTGCTTCCGTAATGAGACATTTCCGGAAAGAGGATTTTGATCTGCAGGTGACAAATCCGACAACGATCTCCTACCAGAACCATGTTCAATCACAGAGGCTAGATTTTGTCTAGCAGCAGGGTCGACTGAACGGTTAGAAGAAGCATCAATAGGTTGGCTTGTTGACCCAACAGAGGATGAACGTCTTCCCGCAGATTTACCGAGATTTGATTGTCGGCTCATGGATGATTCATTCTTCTCGATGATGAGTACTTCAACCTGTGTAAAAAAACAATGAAGGTATTATAATTTAAACACAATCTAATCATTCCAAGTATACAAATTCAAACTTCAACCTGATTAGATGGCTCCTTCCTGTATCCACCGAATGCAACGAGAAAATCCTTATCCTTGTGCTGCACGAGTACTAAGCTAAACCCCTGCAAGAACAACTATCATAAGAACAATACGGCAGCGCGCTAGTAAATAGTGATTCCATTGTGCTTAAATGAAATACAACGGGATTTCTACCAGTCGAGTTTGCAAACTTTCTGGTTATGAATATAATTCATATCATGCAATAGGGTGGTATAAAAATCACTTAAAGAGTCACACTTTTGATGCAGAAGGACAAATTCAGCATATTGTTGACCTTGTTAGTGGTAATCGAAGATGGAAGTGATGCAACGGCGACAGACCACTCGGACTTTAGAACATCATAGATGAAAGTCTCTGTATGTCCTGTAAACATTTTGGAATCAAATAAGAAAAGAAGAAATGGATGCAGACCGTAATATACTAATATGTAAAACAATAGTGAAACGAATTGCCGGATTCATTACATAGTATTAGGTGATATGCACAAAATGGTTAATACGCAATCCTAGACACATGCATGGCACACACAAGGGGGTATGAAGATAGATGCTTCTATATGAAACGATAAGAGATTCGGCTATTTCAAAATACGATAGAAAAAAGGTTGCCAAATCCATTTATGGGGCTTTTTTCATCAAAGTTAATAATTGCGAGCTTCCCTGTAAGCCATACTTTTTTTCCTACTTCCACCCCCTGCAATGTACCATTTTGTTCCACACAGAACTCCAAAGCAACCGGCTCTAGGCGATGGATGAAAGCCACGTATTTTTATTCTTGACCATACCATCTGAGGGAAAAATTACAAAGAATTAACAATAGTAAGGAGTAACCTGAATGTAAACACGGCAAGAGAGCTAAAAGTTTTCACACACTGTTTCAAAGTCGAGCGAGTACAAGTCATTCAATGTCCTCGACTTTGATGCTCCACCAAATACAAGAAGGGTTTTATCATCATAAAGAGTTGCCACATGATTGGTTCTCGGAGACGGTCTTGCTCCTCTGCACGGACAAAATCATTCATTTACTAGAAGCTTCTTCGAAAGGGATTTAATCTTACGATGCATAGATAATAGCCGTATTTCTCTGTCAGCAAAGTGTCATACGTGCACTGAAGAGTGAGCCATGTCAAGGATTTCAAATCGAACATATGTAGGTCATTCAGTTTCTTCTTTTTGGCAGTTTCACCCCCAAAAAGGATTAGAACAGAGTTTGCCCTGACCACAGTGTGACCACTTCGCGCAACCTGGAAGCAACAGAAGTGTTTGTTATAGCAGATAAGAGAGATGGAACAAAGAAATAAACAAACGATACCATGCAAGTTTGTGACATGTCCATGTTATAGCTCTATCCGATGAATGGAATTCCTAGTAAATTCACTGCTCTTAATAATTTGGCATTTGCTTCTAATGATGTTTGATATCAATGCAAGAAATGCTACTTTACAGGTAATTTGGCATTTTATGAGTCGGGCAAAAAGTACCGGTACTTCTCCTTTTGCTTCCATAACTGACCAACATTCCGTCTCGGTATCAAATGCCCATACTGCAAAATCGTAAATTGTGAACATAAAATATATCACATCATGTACTAAAAAGGTGACAATAGTGGGACCACAATTGAATATAAATTCAAACCTGAAACTTTGTCATTCCCAGGGTCATTTCGGCCTCCAACAAGAAGGGCCTTTTTCCCCCATGAAACCTGCGTAAAGATATAACAGATACACATTAAGCATAGCAATACACCCAATGCTTTGCCATCCCACTTGTTAAAAACATACACAAACCAGCCCAATGATACAATAAAGTAGTAAAAAGAACTTCATCGGATGATTAAACAGAAACAGCGTAATCTAGTTCGTAGGCATGGCAGTGGCACAAGAATGCTATTAACCTCCGCCTAGACATGCTCGATACTATGTACCACACAGCACAAAATATCTCAGTTGAAAAGCATAAAGGAACCACAACTCAGCATATACGATATGCAAAGCAAATAGAACATAGCATCACGGAAAATGGACTGTATCACAAATGATTGTACCAGAGCATGGCCCTTGCATGAAGGAATCTTCAACGGAAGACTGCTGGGTGACAAGTAGAGCTTTGATGACGCCGTGGTCCAGGAAAAATCATCGAAATTAAGAACCTGCGTATAAGGAGGAAAGAATTATCGGACAAAAACTCATAGTTTGTGACGCATCTAGCATCAAGTCAAGTAAACAAGATATGATTTTGATGAATTACCTGCACATCATCTAACAATCCATTCCCAGATTCACCCCCAACCACTATCATCTTGTTCCCAACTACGGCAGCTGCATGCTACTCAAAGAACAAATTTTCAACATTCCCATCATACGTAATGAAGCAATCAGAAAACCGAAAAGCAACAATGCATTACATTAAAGCGAGGCACAGGCTTTTCCCCGGCAACCGATAACACCATCCAGTTCTCAGAGTTCCCTGATGAATTAATCTCGGGGGCAGTCGAAGGACCTTGGGAGTCAAATTCATCGGAATGACTACCGGCAGGCAAAGCAGACTCCACCTGAAACGAATTTGAAGGCTTCTAACATTTTGCAACACATTCCCACCAACACTAAACCAAAAATCAAGTTAAAAAAAGACTCACAATAGTATTGTTGTTTCTTTTGGATGGTCTTATAGGGCTTTTAGTTCCATGGGAAGACTCTGAAAGCTGTAACTTCTTCACTCTAAAACACAACAATGTACCAAATAAGTGAGAAATATACAGCAAAAAAGAGGCCCTCTTCATGAAAAAGTGGGATTTAAGCATTTTTTTAATCAAATTTGTAATTTACACACCAAAGTCCCTCAATTGCTTACAATGATTAGCTTGCACTGACATAAAAGTTATAATATTCAACATAGAACAAATATCCAAATAAAGTATGAAAACTTCAAAGCAAAGAAAAATGAAATATACATATATTTACACATACAAGTTAAAAAGTCAAATAATGAAAAAGAAGAAACTGACCTGCCAAGCTTCATGCGTCTACGAGAAAAGCTAAACATTTTCATCTGAGCAAACCTTTTCTATGTAGCAAAAGGAGATCCCTTTCAATCAAAAACCAAAAACCCTAGAATTTCCACAGAAATGAAGCTACATTATCACCAAGAAAACAGTTAAAAATAATTTATCAAAGTTCCCTTTTTTTCCAAATAAGAACAAAGTAGAATCCACCATAACCAAGGACTTAGAGCTCAACTTGACACTAAAGCTTTGACCTTTAACCTCAAACTCGAGATGGGTAGCTGAGAAAACAAGGGAAAATACATCAACGAGAAAGGAAGATGAAGATTGAAGAAAATAGTAAACAATGTTTGAAGGGTTCAATTATGGAACTGGGTTTTTTTAGGAAGTGAGGTGTACCTTCTGTAAGTAGTGATGAGAGAGAAAGAGAAGCAACTGCAAAACAAAGAGAATCATTAATACTGTGATTAACAAAACAATTTGTTCTAAACAAGAATCATTAATGTTGGTTTTTTATATTCTTAACGTAATATGAATGAGTCATTTTCTATATAATTTGTTAAATTTTATGAAGTAAAAAACTATTAGCAAGTAGCAGAGCTGAGACTTGAGAATGACCGTGGAAGAGTGAGAACTATCATGGAAAAATGACCACCCCTTACCCCTTCCATCGCCATTGGTTTCTTGGATATTGATAATAGTAACTTTATGTGTCATTTTTGTTGTTTAGTGTTGGCTTTTTGGGTAAATTATGATTGTAGTCCTTGTCACAATGTTAAAATTCTACACGTCTCCAGAGTTACCGGTCGTACATGATTATACTTTTACAATTAGGGGTGTGCGTTCAAAATTTTTTTAGTTATTCGAGTTAATACGTCATATTTTACAACTTAAATTTTATTTAAATTTTTTTTATTCGCGTCGAGTTTATAAAATTCGAGTCGAGCTTTCGAGTTTTTATACAAATTTAATTGTAATTATTTAACATGTTATAATATGGTTTGGTTTAATTTAAACGACTTTCTCTAAACATATAAGATATTCATATATATATCTTTTCCATATTTTTTCACATGTGACATTTATTTCTTCGCATTTTTTTATTTTAGTATATATACAACATGAAAAATTGAGGGATTCGACTCGAACTTAAAAATCAAAATATTAATTTCTAAAAATTTCGAGTTGTTTGAGTTATTTGAATTTTCATTTTACAACTCAAACTTTATTTGAAAATTTTTTGAGTCGAGCCGAGTTTATAAAAATTCTAAGTCGAGTCAAAACAAGTCGAGTTTTTTGTCTCGAGTCGAAAATTTCAATTTTTTCAAATGGAGTTTTGCTCACCCCTATTTACAGTTATACTTTTGTGTAAAGTGAAAAATTCAATCAACGGGAGTTAGTCAAGTCATGAGTAGTTTAATGTTACTTAAACAATTTTTGAGTTTGAAATCTTTCTTATGCAGAAAATTCTGTTAGAAAACTTATCCACTAAAATCGGGTGTATGACGCGAATTAATTCGAATTAATTAGGATAAAGGCATGGGAACAGAAGGGCAATAAAAAAAAATAAAGGGATTAATTCTTAAAAGTTAACATAATAGAGTGACTAAAACAAAATTAGAACATAGTTTTGTGTGTCATTTTTGTTTATTGTATATTTTTTCAAATAGTTGGGGCAGGCGGTGGGATCCATTACAAGGACTGCCTTGTCTCGGGACTTGCGGCTATCTGCTGCTGCCTGCCACGGTGGATCTAAATCTCTCCGCCACACGTGTCACCTTTTCATTCAACCCTACAACCTATTGTTTTTTTTCTATGAGTTTCGGGCCCATTTGCCAAATACAAATTAAACCCAAATCCATTTTCAAACTCATACGAGAGCCCTAACTTAAACATGTATTATTTTATTTTGAATTGGATTATTTGTCTACACTCAAAGTTTAATCTGACAATTAAATAAGGAATTTTTATTCAATATAGTGACGGTAAAAATTAAAAGTTTTCACAAATTTTTTAATTTTAAGATATAAAGATTTAATTAAGGTTAGAATTTAAGGTTTAAGATGGAGGGTAATGTGATCATCCTTAAATACTAACTCCTTAAACCTAAAATCCCAGTGTATGAAATAATTATTTCAAAAAGTTTAGGATAAAAGAAATTAAATTAATTTAAAATATAATTCGAGCTTGAGCTCTAATACTAAAAGCCTAGTTAAATGTCAGCAACTTTTTTAAATTTACTCTAGCTTAAACTTATTTGCGTGAATTCTGTTCAACTATCAACGCAATCATATTTTATACCGTTTAATTTTCTTTTAATAGTATTTGTCACGGGATCATAATTTATTTCAAAAGATTTGTTTGATAAAATGTATAGTATTATCGTTTTTATATTTTTATTTTTTTATATTTTTATTTTTTCCTGGTGTAGTATTGATATTTTTATTTTTTTCTAAAATCTGACATACAGTTGTGTTCATATTTATAACTTCAATATATATAGATAGATACTATAAATTATATACAAAGCCTAGAAGATTCAAAGGAACAGTCTCGTAATCGGCTCAATGGGAAAGCCAAGAGCCAAACTTTTTGTAGGGTCGATTCGTTTAGTTGACCTAATATACGTACTTACAAGCATATATGCTACAAATATATATAGTGGCGGATTTAGAATTTTAAAACAGGGTCTAAAACTTTAATACACTTTTTTTTTATAAATGAGTATGCAAAATAAAATTTTATTTACAAATTGAACTATAATTTTAATTTTTTTTAAATAATGATACATATGCTCCAGGAGCCATATGCATCTGCCACTATATATATATATATATATATATATATATATATATATATATATATATATATATATATATATATATGTTTATGCTTGTATGATACATGCATAAATTTGCATACATAACCGAACATATGTAAAATCAATGTATAATGTGTTGGTTGCTTATCTCATTCTCCTTTAATAATACGAGCAGAATTTGATTTTCACCTATAAAAACATAATAAATTTTATGACAGATCATTTGCATTTTCAAAGAGCATTTGTAACGGTGTATACATTAATAGATGGATTAAGGGAAGGCGGGAGGAGATGGTCGTCTCCCTGAAAATTTAAAATTCGTATATGATTTAAAAATTTGTTTAGAGGTTTTTTATTGAAAACATATTTTGGCCACCTAAAATTTTATAAATTCACTCCTAAACTCGTATAAATTCGCTCCCTAACATAAAATCATATATTTGTCCTGTATACATTGATTTCGAACCAAATTAATAATATCAACTTTTCGTACGGTACAAAAGAATGTTAAAAAATAATTAAATGGAAGAGAAATGTAATGCATGCAAGGATGGATGGAGAAATCCCACATTAGGGCTTTTGGTTTTGGATTGGTAAGGACTTTGAATAAATAATCCCATCTATGTGTATTTTTTTTTAAATGATTATTAAATTTTAAATTCATCTAATATAAAATTAAGTTAATATTTCTATTTAAAAAATTAAGTTAATATTCCAGAACGATGAATTAAAATAAAAATTCCACGTGTCACGTATCCTTCGTATTTGGCCTCTCAATGCTTTATAAATATTCCTTTATTTTTTAAGAAAAAGAAAAAGTGAAAACAGTTTGAAATACAAAAAATATATTATTGGTTTAACTTTATTTATTACTTTTATGGATACGGAAAATTATTCTCCCAAATTTGTTTGACACCTCTCAATTTATTATCAAACAAATTAATAGTTTATACTATTATGATAAAATGTCAGTACACATGGATGAACATAGGATTTTATGTTAGTGAAGGCGAATCTATAAAATTCTAGGAGGCGAAAATAGATTTTACATAAAAAAATTCTAAATCATATACGAATTTTAAATTTCCATGGGCGATTGTTCCCTCTAGCCCCCTTAGTCTATCCTTGTGAGTACATCAAATATAAATCTATATATATATATATTTGGTTTCCTAAGGTATTTATTAGAGTCAGCATAATTTTCTATGTTCTGTTAACTTATACGAGGTAGACATTGCCAATAAGTTTTAATGTTGTTCTACACCCAGAACGACTATCGAACCCATTGATTAAGATTAATATATATATATATATATCCTTTAGTAGGCGCATCAATATATCCTCTAGGGTTGCAAAATCTTCACGTGCTTTATTCTATAATCACGTTGATAAATTATTCCAAAAAAAAATATTTCCTTTGAGATTGGTTATTATTCTTAAGACTATACGTGTTATTCTTTAACATCTCAGTCACTACAGAGCTGGTGGGTTCTGAATTTGGATCCATCGAATCATTTTGTGCTAAATTTTTTTGGATTATGCAATACTTGAATTCAGATTTAGTCTCGTTAAATTGTTCGAGTTCGAATCGATTCAGTTCCGAGTTAATTCATGTGATTCTATGATTTCAGAATTTTGCAAACAAGAAAAGAAAACCCTAAACAAACTGATCTTGATTCTCTCAAGTGATTGATAGATGGAAATTAACATCTTTTCGTAGCTTATAGAACAAAGGACAAAGGAGCTAATTAATGCGGTACGTACTCCTTTTCACTTTCTAATATCACTTCAGCTCCAACAATTCCATAAAGTTTTGGAATAAAGATTAACAAAATACATGCATGCATACATACATATATACATATATATATATATATCCACACATACATGCATGCATGCATTCCCATCATCTTGAAGAAGCATACATGCATGCATATTCATTAATTCTTTCCGGCTCTGGTCATTTCTTTTGAAGTTAAACATCTATATTAATATTGTCTAGATGTCCAACTTGCATATTCGACTCGTTCATAAGCACGATTGAGCCACACCGATGTTCGAAAATGGGTTGTAGATGCTCGGATCAGAGCATCAAATTTTCTTTCGACGTCACCACTTTAAAAACAGTTGTATGAATCAATCGAGCTGTTATTCGGGTTTATATCTATAAGTTGTCTACATTCACTATTCTATCCAAAGTTTGACATTCTTCCCCTCCCCATCCCCACAGTCGCGTGGAAAACCAATGGGGCATTTTTCCTATTCACGAAATTAGAGGGGGAAATGTTGGTCACATCAAATTCTCTTTGTTGGGCACATACCCTATCACTTTCGGCCATGCAATGACTTATCCATATATTTTTGTTAAATACTTTGAAGAACACCACACAAACCACTATATACATATAAATGCACATATAATATATAATTTTATATCCTATCAGTATATCAGATGATGACATATCATTAAAGATATAAACTCATCTAATTACTGACAATGCATTATACACTATCAGCATCGAATATAAACTTATGTGTGTCAAATCAAGGGTTGATCTTGGAAGGTGGCATCCATCCACATATCAAAAATGAACCTTCACCTTTTTCATTTCCCAATATTAAAATGTGATTCGTTCATGCCCTAGGTTGCCCTATATATACATGTAAGTTCATATGAAAGCTTTACATCCCTCCCAAGCCAAGCATAGTGGAAACTGCAACTGCAAAGCACCGTCTGCTCCAAATCTCGTATACTCTCGGAAAACATCGGCATGGACCGCATAGCGAAATTAGCATCCCAGAAGGCCGTGGTGATCTTCAGCAAGAGCTCGTGTTGCATGTGCCATGCAATCAAGAGATTGTTCTACGAGCAAGGGGTGAGTCCAGCGATATACGAACTCGATGAAGACGTCAGAGGCAAGGAAATGGAAAGGGCTCTGATGAGGCTAGGTTGCAACCCAACTGTCCCGGCCGTGTTCATTGGCGGTAGATTTGTCGGCTCGGCTAACTCGATCATGACCCTTCATCTCAATGGTTCCTTGAAGAACTTGCTCAAAAATGCCGGGGCTCTTTGGCTTTAAGTTTAAGAGAGAAAAATTGTCATCAATCTAGCATATTCAATAGCTAGCCGGCTTTAAATTGTAATGAGAATAATCAATAGAGCATGATATAATGTATCTTTCATACATATATTGAAAGTTTACTCTTTGAAAAAGCGGATGGTGTTCATCTTAGGAGACTCGGATTCAATCGCTTTGTATGCAAAACGTTAGTATATTGTCAAAGAGTTAAAAATATGTATAAAAAAATACTGCCTTGTAAATCACCTTTAGACTCTTCAAAAAAGTTTACTCTTTGAAAGTCAAACATTTTGTCCCTTTTTGTCCTAATTTTGATTAGATAAAGGGAAGAACACATAATTTTATGTTAAGAGTTGTGAACACTTAGATAGTTACATAAAAAAATTTAGGGATGCGGAATTAAATCATCAGTATAAAATATAAATAAAGTAACTAAACTATTTACGGAGTATTGGTTTAGTTTTTATCATTACCGGAGATCACGAGTTCATACATGTTTAACCGTACAATATTTTTTTTCTTTAATTCATTGAGAGTTTAGGGTTATGGATAATTTAAAAAATGTTTATATTCGAATCGAAATTTGTGGTTAGACGAATATATGTGTAATACATGTATTCTTTTGTAAATGAAATCCTGACTTGCTTGAATAATATTCTTAGTAGTGTTGTTCCATCATGCACAAATGACCTTTCATTTCAATCCTTGAGAGGTTCACCCATATATTTTAGGAATCAAGCAGCCCTCAAATGTTCCATCATCTAATGTGTGAATATGTTCCAATTGAATCATTTCCTCATTTGGGTTTTAAACCCCATTTTAAGTGAAAGTTAGCACTTAATATTGTCAAATTCTTGTCCTCGTCATTTAGGGGAAACACAGAATTAATCTTTATGGAAACAAACCATCAATTCCATCCCCCAATGAAGGATTCCTTGAAAATAATTAAAGATTAGTAATTCATTTTAAAAATCGAATGAGTTTGATCTTATACATATGCTTAAACCGTGTGAGATAAAATAGAAGTGAAAATTTTTTGTTTCGAATTTAACTCTCCCAATTTTTCTGTTAAATTTTCTTTCTGTTACTTCGAAATTAACTGCTTCAACTTCAGCCACTTAAATTTTCGATATTATTTTTATTTCTCATCAAACAGATAACATCTTCTTTGGGGAAATCTCAACTATTCTTAGCCTGATATCGGTGTATATATAAATATTGAAGAATATTGGTTAGCTACGTCATGCCTTTATAAAGTCTCTTTTTCATTTTCAGTAAAGAAGCATCCATTCAGATAATTATGGTAACATCTCATGGGCGACTTAAATTTAATAATTTATATCTTCTTTTAATTATTATATTTTTAAATAATATCAGTTTACATTAATCAAATTAAATTTTGACTAAATTCGTAATAAAATTGTCGGATTTTAAAAAAGAATGTAAATTTTTTCCCAACCAGCTTTCTCCATTAACAATATAAATGTTTTTTTCAACCAAAACAAAACATATTCTCAAAATGATAAAATTTCAATTTAAATCCTTTTAAAATTGTAAACCTATAACCTAATAGAATGGTGGAAATCATATTTCGAATCTCAAAATGATGAAGTTTTGGTTTAGTTCGAAGGTGTAAAGTTATATGCTAATGTATCGATGAAGTTGCACTTTAATACTCGAAAAAATTATAATTCGATTCCGATCCCTTCAAAAACTTCTAGTATTTGGTAGCCATGAAGGCACATGCTCAATTTTCTAAAAATTTCAGGAAAAATGAAAAAAAATGGAACAAACATTTGAACAAGCATATATATATCTCTTTCAAACAGTCAATATCTTTGTTGACAAAAGAAAAAGAGGATAAGAAAAGTAAGAATGGAAAACTATAGCCACTATTTTTGAGAATCTTCAATTCTTGGGGGGTATATATCCACAAAAAAGAGACTTTCAACCATCCCAATCTGCTGAGTTTAGCCACGCATAAGTTGGGTTCCTGTTGGTTTTCAATTCTTTTAATTGTTCATTTTTTTTCATTTGCAACATATATTCTTGAGGTCGGATATAAAGATTTTATGTTTAATTTCTCATTTGTCACTTTGGTAGCTATTCCATTCATTAAAAAAATCAATGAACATCTATTATCACATGTGAACCATTACTATACAACCTCTATTATTCGGGCTTTCAGACATGCAAAGCATATTCTGTAAACGACCATCAGTGGGCACGTGTCGATCACTTACGACTCCACGAATACATCCTGCCAACGATCACCAGTGATCATGTGTCAGTCACCTGCGACCTTCGCGGACAAGCACCAACGACCACGTGTTGGCACACGTAGTCTCATTTGATGACAATCAGTTTAGGTCATCACTTCTTAGGACAATCAATATCAATACCACGATAAACTCTCTACCGACACATGTCCAAACCATTATAAATAGTCATGCAACATAGAGTAAATACACGATCACACTCAGGGGCGGATCCAAAAATTTAATCTTGGTAGTTCATCGACCAATGTAATAATTTAGAATTAATTTATATCGATGTAATAATGTATTAATAAGGCATAATTATTGTGCGAGCAAATATTATCTATAGCCAGAAACATATTAACATTGAAAACAATATATATCGTGTAAATATGCTTGAGAAATTAAAAATATCTTGCACAGGTGTAATTATGTTTTAGAGAATAGAAAAACATGCTTTAATAAAATTAAGTGTTGATAGTGATAATTGTTGTGCAATCAAGCATAAGTTTTATATTTCAAAATCGATTTGGAGTTCTAGGATTTTTCAAAACAATTACGAAATCAAAATCGTTTTAAGTATCAAATACTTGAATCGATTACAACTTATCGAGAAAAAAAGCAAAAAGGAATTTAGTTTTCAAAAATGGTTTGAACCAGAAGTGCTTTTACAAATGAAGATGATTACAACATTAGAAAAAAATATTTTTGGAGGTAAACATGTTTATTTGAGAATTTAAAAAATATTTTACTAATTTTAAATTTTATTTAAATTAAATTGTAATTATTTTAAACTTTTTAAATCAAAATTTTAGTTAAATTATTTGACATAAGTGTCAATGTATTTAACCAAGATTTTTTTAATGAGACTAACAAAAATACTTAAAATAGGATACTTGTTTTGACAAAAAAAATAGGATCTCAAAGCAGAAATTAAAATAATTTACGGGCTAATTTTTCATTTAAACAAAAAATACTTAATATTTTAGTGTAAACTACACTGGTAGTCACTAAATTTTACGGTGTTTTCACTCTAATCACTAAAACCGAAAAGCTCACATTACAATTAGTAAACTTTTAATTGGATTTCACTACGACTATTGCCGTTAAAAAATATTGATACGACAATTTAATGACTACACACGTTAAAGTTTTGGCTTAACTGTCAAATAGGTGCCCAAGCTATGCCATTTTTTCCAGTTAGGTGCCCAAGCTATGCCATTTTTTCGGGCCAAATTGAGATCTAAAGTTTCATTCCGTGACCCATTTAAGGTTCACCGTTAATTTTTTTCCATTAAAGGACACGTGTCACCTCCAGAAAATTCCAAAAATTATATTAAAAATAAATAAAATTAATAAAACAAAATAAAATTATATCCTAAAACTTTCAAATATTCCAAAACAGTCCCCAAATCCCTAAACCCCCAATTCTGACTACTCCCGCTGGTGGCGGCCGCGTTGCTGACGAAGGAACGAAGCGCCCTCGCCTCGTCGAACAACCCACACGCCGTTTGTTGGCCCTCCTACCGCCGTTCATCGCGAATCGTTCGAAAGAACCATTCGACACTTTTGTCGATTCAGACGACGTCGGTCGATTTCCGGCGACGAGATGGTGGGGGAAATGGTCATGGTGGTCCGGCAACCGATGTGGTGGGCGACGGCGTGGCAATCGACCGAGATTATAGATTCGAGTTAGATTCAGGATTAAAATTGGATTAAATATTTTTGAGTAAAAAATATTTGGGAAAAATATCTAAAAATCATTATTTAATATATAGTTATTTTTGGTAAAGTCAATTTTGGGAAATAGAATTTGGGAAGTTGACATTTTGGCTAGTGACCAAAATGTAAAGAGTGTAAAACTATTTTAGTGATTGTTTTGTAAAAGAGTCAAAACTTTGAATCTTTAAAGAGCTATTTGTCCAAAGTCTAATATCAGATTTTTCTCCTTAATTGGATATTTTAAAAAGGCTAGGGAAAATATAAATAGATTTGGGGAATTAATTTTATAATTAATTCCTAAGGAAATTTTACGTAACTACCTTTTCTTTAAAAGATTTTTCTCTCGAATTCTCTTTAGCCAAGCACTATTCTCTTCTTCAAAATCTTTAGGTAACTTCTTGATTTCATCAATCTTTTGGTTTCAAATGAGTTCTTAGTTGGTTCTTATCAAAACTTTATTGTTTTAATTTTGTTTTCTTATGTAATCAATCCAATTAAGGGGGAAAGTCAACATTAGAGGTGAGATTCGTCCTTCTCCTCCAATGTATGGTTCTTTACTGAAATTCCCAAGTTATTGATCCTTTATAAATGTTTTCTATTGAGTTTTAATGATTTGATTACGGAAATTGGTTAAATCAATGTGTAATTGATGAGATTATATGATTTTCGAATTAGATCTATTTTGTTGAGTTCTTGATTGATTTTAATCACGATTTTGACGTTTTATAATGTTAATAAGATGGATTTAACATTGGAATCTCGAAGTTAGATGAATCTCTAATTTTATAGGTTGTTAGTTATGTGTTTTTGAGGAGTTGTGGAGGTTTAATGTATGCTGGAGGTATAGGGTTGATGTTAGGTTGTTTTTTGTCGTTAATTGAAGATAATTGATGGATTAAACCTATAGGTTTTGGCTGGGTTAAGTTTGGAAGATATTTAATGTTGATTTCGATAGTTTTGGAAGGTTTCGGCTAGAGTTTGAAGAGAAATGTTGTTGATTTGATGTGGCTAGTTTATGAATGCATTTTGATGCATTGAATCCTCTATTTTTTGTATGGTAAAATCAGGTGAGGTTGATCCTCAAGCTTGTGGCACCGTTTTGGAAGCTTTGGAGGAGTAGTTCGCATTGGCGAACGAGGCTTTGCGTTATCGATGAGTGAGAACATAGATTTCAGCTTTGAAATGGTTTAAAGGTTATTTTGGGAGTTTAAATTAAGCTTGAAATGCTGGTTTAAACTCAGGAGTAAGTATGATGAGATTTCTCCCTCGGTCGTGCTTTAGCGAAATTATTTTTATGCACTTGTTTTTTATTACATGGTATCTATTGTTTAAGTATGTTTTATACTGATTTTTTTATCATATATTGATGATGAATGCATTGGGAAAATGATCCATGTAAGTATGAGGAATACTTGTAAATGCATGGTTTAATGCATTGTAAATGGTTTTGTATGTTACATATAAAAATAGTGAGGTACATGGTTAATAATGAATTGTATTGGCAAGTGATGTGGTTTAAAATGTTATCGGATATAGTTGGTCGGCCATAGGATTGTTAGTGCACTATAAAGAGTCGCCTCGGGTGTTGAGGGGTTTATGTGTACCGAATACTCCACCACGAGTACCCTAATAGTTGAGGGTTATATGGTACCGAAAACTCCCGTTAGTGGATTATGCGTCTAACCGATGATATGGGTTGTAATAGTACCCGATTGTGAGCGTACCTTAATTCCGGTTGAGATGGCATGAAGTGTTGAGAAGACACTTGTTGAATTCGTGTATCCGATGTAATATTTTGGAAAGTGAGTTTGGTTTATGATCATTTGAAAGTCTATAATTATTAATGTATCATGTTGATGGATGTTGATGTATAATGTTGGTTTATGCATATTTACTCTTTAAGTTTTGCTTATGGGTTGTTATGCATGGGAATGCTTAAATTGAGGGCTAGCAAATGAGATTTGTTGTTGACTCATGATACATGTTGCATATGGTTTAATAAGCTGATTTTCAAAAGTGTTAAGTGCATGGTTTTCAAGGCATGATGTTTTATAAGATGATTGAAATGGTGATTTCAATGTGGTTTGGAAAATGGTTTAAAAATACATAGATGGCGTGTTGTTTGAGCACTCTTCACTAAGCCTGGTGTGCTTACGCTCTCTTTGTCCATCAATGTAGAGAACTAAATGTTGAAGACAACGAGCAACCAAAGGAAATCTAAAAACTTCAGCTATTCGAAAGTATGGTTTCAAACTAGACTAGTAGTAATAAAGGCAATGGGGTTCATTGTTGTTTTGGGAGGGTTGTTGCTAAACTCCCTGTTTGAATAAGTTTGTTATGTTGATTCAGAGTTGTAATTGGCCTTATATGTTTGGTTATTGATTTGGATGGTTTGGTTGCTAGGAAGCATGCCTCTAAACTTTCTTTTAAAGCATGATGTCATGTCTTGATGATGTTTCTGTGATGTTATGATAAGGATTGATCCTTAGTAATGTTGTAGATGTGTTTGAGGCATATTGGTTTATGTTTGAATCCATGAAAGTAAGGAAAACCAGCAAAGTGGAACATTTCATGTCCAGGCATTTCGATATGCGGACTAGCGTACCGGTACGAGTATGCATAATTTGAACAAGGGTTTTGGTACTTGAACAACTGTGTCGGTACGTGACTGTGTATTTTGGCTAGTCATTTCAAGACTCGAGGGAGTGTTTTGATACGGTTTTCAGCTACTGGAACCTGGGATTTTGAAATTGTGCAAGTTTACCGAAACACTTGCTCGTGTATCGGTACGGTGGTTGTTAAGTTAGTTAAAGTAAAGTTTGTGTTTCATATTCTTCCGTTTTGTTCCCTGATTGTTAAGTATGCAATTGGATGAGTTTGGATAATTGTTTTAAGTTCGAATTTAACCTATGAGCATGTAACTTGATTAATTACGTTTTGGTAACTTCAAAATGGAATAAGCCCATGTAATTTTTCCAGAATTGTAATTTAGTCCCTAAATTGCAATTGCGTACAATTGGATGTCAATACGACGCCGATTGAGTTGCAATTTCACCTGCTGCTAGTATGCACAACATATGTTATAACGTTGCATCTAGATAAGATAAAAGGAAAAAAATTAGAAGTATTTTGAGTTAGAACTTTACGGGTTTGTTTCGGCAAACCCAATATAGCTCACTCGGTTCAGTCTTGCGTCTAGACCGGATCAAGGGGGATTACATTCAGTCCCATATTTCACCGGTTGTTTCGTCTTGGCCTTTTAAACTCTAATCTGACCTTCATTGCTGAAAATGCTCCGAAGCCCATGAAAAAGAGACCGAAAGTGAGGAAACCGAAAGGTTTCAAACGAGATTTGTGGGTTTCGGGACATTTTCCGGTGAAACAAATACAAGATTCGGGCTCAGCGTGTCAAAAGAGTTTACTAGTGCAATTTGAGATTATACAATCATCGATTTTGAGACTGACGATGGTCGTGATTTTTTTGTTTATATTTTAAATTTAATAATAATATAATAGTATTTTATTATTTATTTTAAATTGTTTTTATATTTAATAATATTAAAAAATTGAACATAGTAATAAAATATTCCAGAGTGATTAAAACATGAGCAATCTGAAAGTTCAATTAGTAAATTGAAAAGTTTGATAGTTGAGTGACCAAAATATGAGTAAGAAAATAGTTGAATGATGAAAAGTGTATTTTACACATATAAATTTTATTATATTTTCTAATAAAAATATTTAGGGTCACAGGCCCAAGCCTCCATAAAAATCTGTCAAAAAAATTGCAAAGAATGATATGTTTATTTTAAGGCTTGAAACTTTACATGTTTTTTTAACTTGCCCTATAAAGTTTATTTTGATCACTTTTGCCTATAACGTTTTTGTTGTTACTCATATTGTCTCCTACCATTGAAAAAAATCAGTCTTAACCAATCAAAACGCGTCACATCATTTTCTTTATTTATTTTTAAATTTTAAAATAAAATAAATATATTAAAATATTTATTAATTTAATTATATTTTTTAAAATACCCAAAACACCCGATCTTCATCCCTATCATCTTCCCCAATGTTCATTGCATGGGGTTTGTTTGCAACATAATCAATCAAAATAGAACCCAGGTTTACTACAAACTACCTTTCATGATAACATGATCATCTGAAAAAGTAACTTTCCCAGATTTTTTAATGAAAATTCTTTAAATTTCAATCAAATATAAAGTTGAATAATGCAGAAACAAGAACTATCTCATGATTGATGAAACATATAACCATAAAAAAGCAACCAAAATACGAGACAAGAACAGCATAAAAGACAAAACTCCATCCTAAATTACAAGCAAATCCACCATTATTCAATTGGATTTTACCCTACAAAAACCCAGAAAATTAGGGGAAACATGAAAGAAGACACCCAACAATGTCCAAATTCCAGCAATATTCTCTCATTTTCAATGCAATGTCGAAACTTACCCATTTGGATTAATTAAGACACAAAAAACAATGTAGCAAAACAAAAGTATTTTTTTAATTTCAAACATTACCAATCAAAAGAAGAAAACAAACCCAAACAGGGAAACAAAAAAAATTCAGATACCCAGCTGAGATTTTCAAGATTAGTGAGTTCTAACATTATTAAAATACATGTTTGGGTTTGTTTTGGGAAAGAAGATGATTGGGACGAAGATGGGGTGTTTTGGGTATTTTGGTAAATATAATTAAATTAATAGATATTTTAATATATTTATTTTATTTTAAAATTTAAAAATAAATAAAGAAAATGACGTGGTGCATTCTAATTGGTCAAGACAGATTTTTTTAACGGTTGGGGGCAATATGAGTAACGACGAAAAAGTTAAGGATAAAAGTGGTCAAAATAAACTTTGGGGGGCAAATTGAAAAAACAAGTAAAGTTTAGGGGGAAAAGTGCATTAACCCTTATTTTAATTATAAGAAAAAAATCCATCATTAAGTCAAATATTCAAATATAAAGGTTAGATAATGGGGGGCGAAACTAAACTAAAAGGGACTCCTCTAAATGAAAATTATAGTTTTAGTACTTCAATATACAAAGTTTTCACTTAATACATGGGTAAAATTGCATTTTCGCCCTAAAAAATTGTCAAATTTTAATTTAATTCCTTCAAAAATCATAAATATGTAATAATAAAATTACATTTTAATTCCTCAAAATTTTATAAATAAATTTCGGACCTCAAAAAAAAAATCTAGATCCGCTCCGTGAGATATTTAGAACCAATAGATAGTGAGTGCATTGATGCTCAAAGATGACACAATCCTCTGAACAAAGTTGGTGGAGGGTAAAACATAATGGTCCCAAAAGTTAAATGTGAAACTTTTCTAAAGTGATAAGTAAAATGTAAAAATTAGGTTTTGATCCCTCTATTATACTCAAATATAGAATTTAGTTACTATATTTTAGTTTGACATAATGTGATATTTAATTTTAGGGTAAAGTTCACAAATGGTCATTAAACTTTGTTAAAAAAAACAAAACGGTAACTAAACTTTTAAATGTTATAAAATGGTAACTCGACAGTTAAATACTTAACGGGACTGTTATGAAACTTTATATAATGGCAAATTTAGTCCTTCATATTTACACATTCAATCAATTTAGTCATAATTTTAAAAAATCAAAAAATTTAGCCTTCATTATTTACACATTCTTTCAATTTAGTCCTATTTATAATTGGAGAGTCCACGAGAGAAAAAAGAAGAAGTGAAAGCTAGATATTTTGCATTATGATGTGGGTTTCTTCCCTTGGGAATTAAACAAATTTCTCACTGCCGAAATGGAAAAGGCTTCATGCTTGTTTTGTGGAAGAGTTCCTTCAACAACAACAAAAAGCTTTGACTTTGAGTGTTCAAAAGAGTAGCTTTATGAGTTTTTTTTTCCATTCTCTTTTTCCCCTCCTTTGAAATCAATTTGTTTATTTGTTGGAAATAAATATAATCTACCTTCGACAAAATTTCAGTCCAAGCAGTTTGTTTTCAATGGTAGTGGAAAAAGCAACGGTAGTCGAAGTAGCAGCAAGTTTATTACTACTACAAAGAAAAAGCCTGGAAGAAAAAGTTATGTTGGAAGCAACTCAAAAGTTAGCAAAAGTGATAGTCTTAGTAAGACAAAAAATATTAGTGGAATCTGCTAATTAATAAATTTAATTACTAGCAAAAGTGATAGTCTTAGTAGAACTGGAGTTAGAACTATTTTTATGTCTAACTTTATTTCTAGCATATAGGTTGAATATAGAATTAATTACTAGTTTTAACATAGTGTTTGGAATCTGCTAATTAATGAATTTAGCATAAATTTACTTGTTTTAACGTAGTTTTTGGAAAGAGCTAATTAGTGAATTTAGTAGTTTGGTAAGAAAGTGAGTTTAAGCTGGGAATGATGGATTTTGCAGCTTAGCATAGGGTGATTGCTCGGAAGAATACACCGACAAAGCCTGTTCAAGGTGTTTTGGGGATGGCTTTGGAGAAGGCTAAGGCCTGCAAGGCAGGATTGACGAGTTTATAAATCTAATGTCGGAGTTAGTTCGGATAGAGAGGGATGCGAAATTGGAGTTCACTCAGGAAAAAATGGACGTTGTTCAGCTGTTCCTACACCTGATGAGGGTTTAGATTCATCAAAACCTACCGAGTTCTTGGTTAGCCATGGCTAGGCTCAACAAGAACTTTGTGACACCATTTGCAATTTGAATGTTGTTAGCACGTCAACATGTTATCTACTGATTTATTTGTTAGTTTCTTTTTTTTCTTTTTACATGAGGTTGATAACCCCATGTTTGTGCCTTCATTTGCTCCCTTGAATGCAGTCTTGGAATTTGTTGCAAAAACAGTGGTTTCGATTGCTAATGATTTTAGAATTGTGATGTATACAGGCTTAGGTGGAATGCATTTGGGAGAGTCCAAGATATGAATGACTAAATTGAAAGAATGTGTAAATAATGAGAGCTATTTTTTTGAATTAGAACTAAATTACTTCAATGTGTAAATATAAATGACTAAATGTGTTATTATACAAAATTTCATAACAGTCTTGTTGAATATTTAACGGCCGAGTTACCATTTTTGTTACAAAATATAAAGTTTAGTTGTCATTTTGTAACATTTGAATGTTTGGTTACTATTTTGTTTTTTTAAACAAAGTTGAGTGACCATTTGTGAACTTTATCCTTAATTTTATAATATCATTAATTAATACAAATAATATTAATATTATTATTTTAACCATAATAATTAACAATATTAGATACTTCAAATGATCAATGGCATTACAAGAATAGAAAAAAAAAATTAAATTATGTTAAAAATATAAAAACTATCAACAATCAATTGGTCTAGTATAATGAGATATTAAATCCCTTAAATAAGATCAGAGGTTCGAGTCATGGTGTTGTAAATAGAACAAATTAAGTTGAGAGGGCCACGCAAGTAATGAGCCTATATAGCACCCGATCTGGTTTAGTCAAGCGATAGGTTGGATACCGGTGATTATACTAAAATAAAATAAAATATAAAAATTAAATTCCAACTTTGAACATGATAGAGGACCAAACCATAATTTAACCTGACACAAAACCCTAACGTGTCATCAAAGCCACTTACACAAGATATCATATATTAAGCTAAAATTTTCTATCATTTTTTAAAAATAAATTTTAGAGTCAAATGTGAATTATTATTTTATTTTAATAGAAGTTTCAAATTATTATATCACATACTCCTTTGATTCCTTCAATTTTTTTTAAACTACTAAAATTATTTTATATATATATATGTCAATAAATTAGAAAATTATTCAATACATTTTAGACTATATGATCCTTTCTGTTAGCTTAAAAATTATCTAAATTAAGTTGAGGCATGCGAGGAATTCGAGGCTCCTTTGGTTTTGCTGGAGCACCTTGGCGCAGGGTTTGTTTAAAGTACTCAGATTCTGATAAACTGATAAATGGAAATGAGAAATACAAGTCAAAAGCAGATAAAAGATAATGCAAACTTTAAGTGAAAAATGCTGGAATTAGAGACTTACTTACGCTTTCGCTCTCTTTTTGGAGGCTCAATCCAATTTTCTTGAAGTCAAACTTGTTTTCATCCTTTATCCCGAAGAAGCAAAAACATCAAGCATCAATAAAGGACAGTGTAAAATGCAAGGCTTAGGAAGAGATCAAACAGAAAGATTAGGTACAAGAAGTAAGGACATAAAATAAAATAAAATAAAATAAAAACAAAGGAAACAAGAGCAACGGAGGCATACTATCATCCATCTTAAATTTAATAGCATCCTCTGTAAATTTCTTCATCTTGGCATCAAGTTCAGCTGTTGCTGCTTCTCCTTTGGCGATGATTCTATCAATGTCTTCATCTGTAATGCTGCTATCCTTGGAACTAAAGACCATTTCAGCACCAAACCTCACCATTTGAAGCAACTCATCTTTATTAACAGCTGCATGAGGCAAGAAGATATTGAAATGATACAGATATAGACTCGCAAAGAATTATTGCAAGCAAAACAATTGCACTGCAAGGGAAATTTCTTACTCTTCTGCTCTGCTAATCGTCCTTGTTGAATAACCAGAGCATCTAGTGCAAGCTTTTTGTAGGCCCCTTTTCCTCAGTAGTGTACTGTTTCATAATAAACAAACAAATAAGTCTACTATAACATAGGATAACTTCTCAAGTGGCATACAATGAGAATTCCCAGACCTCTGTGCAAAAGCGGAACACTTGAACTTCCTTCTTTTGACCAATTCTATGAGCACGATCCTGGGCTTGCAGATCAACTTGTGGATTCCTGCAAGATTCCCCTTTTATCATCAGTCAAACACTTCAAACAAGGAATAAAACACACACACGCATATAAGAAACGAAGTAAGATGCTTACCAATCACTATCATAAAGGATGACAACATCTGCTGTAGCAAGATTAATACCGAGACCTCCAGCTCTGGTTGATAACAAGAAAACAAATTTCTCACTTCTTGGCTTGTTAAAGGCTCCAATGGAAGCATCACGGTCATCTCCACCCGTATTACCATCAATCCGACAATACTGGTACCCACGAAACATCAAATAGTCTTCCAGAATATCCAGTAGCCTCGTCATCTGAATGGCATACATTCACACAGCAAATTCATTAATATGGAACTTGGAAAATAAATGAAGACTTCTAACAATTTAAGTGATGTAAATTAAATTAGAAGAAAATCACAGGGAAAGGTATAAACCAGTAATGGACACATTCATATACAATGCAGAGGTATCAATATACAAACTGATATAAGGCAACCGCCAAGATTACCTGAGAAAATATCAGAACTCTAGATTCACGCTCCTTCAGCTTTGGCAGTAGCTTGTCCAAGAGAACCATTTTACCTGGAAATAAATCAGTAAGCTCATCTTTCATTCAACACAAATTGGTTCAATATGTTCCATGAAGTAAGTTTACCAGCGTTGGTTACAAGATGGTCCCCTGTAGTATATGGAGGTCCAGGTTCAGCACCTTGGAAAAGATATGGGTGATTACAGCATTTTCGCACCAGCATTGCAATATTCAGAAGAAGCTTACGCTCTCCACCAGCATTAACAACTTCAAGATCTTTTTGCAGCAAAGCTCTATAGTAATGTTTCTGCATCTGGGACATTCCTACTTTCAGTATAGTTTCCTTTTTGGGAGGCAAACCTTTCTCAACATCTGATTTCAATCTCCGAAGGAGAAATGGCCGAAGAACCTAAAGATGCAGAGACAAAGAATCTTAACTATTTGTAAAAAACAATATGCCAGTCATGAATAAGTATAAGGTTTTTAACTTGCCTTGTGAAGTTGTTGAACAACTTCCTGCTCGTCAATTTCTCCAGAAATCTGAAACCACTCATCAAAAGTCTCAGCTGCACTAAAAATCTCTGGCAGCAAAAAGTTAAGAAGAGCACAAAGCTCATGGAGATTATTCTGCACCAAAAAATAAACAAGATTACTACCAAGAATAATCAAAATCCTTTCAATTGGCAGAGAAAACTGATCCAACCAAGGAGACATGATCAATCAAATGTTCAACTTAAATGCATGTTCAGTACTAGAAAATGGCATAGGCATTTATGGTGAAAATAAGCATAGCATACATCATGAATGGACTGAGGCTTAAAACTCAGCAGGTACTTCTATAGTATAACATTTGAACAACATTTGAACCCATACCTGAAGTGGAGTACCAGTGATAAGAAGACGGTAATTAGTGTTGTAGAGCCTCATTGTTTTTGAAAGGAGTGAATTCTCATTCTTGATTCGATGGGCTTCATCAATAACTATATAGCGCCAACTAAAACGACGCAAGGCAGACTTCTCCTTAATGGCCATTTCAAAACTTGTGACACAGACATCAAACTTCCCAGCAACCAGTAACTCCTCACGAATGTATCTCTGTAGAAATTAGAAGACATAAGAATCATAATAAAGAGTGCAAACAGAGAGTCACCACTGAAGCATGCATCAAGCAACTTACTCTTTCTTCAGGATTCCCAAGAAATTTTACAGTTCGCAAGACTGGGCAGAATCGACGAATTTCATTCACCCAGTTACCAAGTGTTGATTTTGGAGCAACAACCACGTGAGGGTCAGTAATTCCTCGGTACTCATGCAGATAGCCCAGTAAAGAAATAGTTTGTAAAGTTTTTCCCAGTCCCTTTATACAAAAATATAGTAACATATAACATATTGTGATCTGAAAAAACAAGCTTTGCCACCAAAAGCCATGGCTGCAACACATACCATTTCATCTGCAAGAATTCCATTTATACCATTCTCATACAGCCGTATAAGCCAATTTAAACCAGCAAGTTGGAAGTCCCTCATCTTTCCCTGAATGCCTGGCGATAGGATAGAAAAAAGCAAATAACATGTTAAGAGATGAAACCAATTAAACTGAGTTCTCGAAATGAGGTTTCAGAGAGATAATTTACAAGTAGGTTGAGTCACCAATCGCGTGTTTCCAGACAAACCATCTTCTTCCTCCTTGAGGGTACTCTTCATCTTCTTTCTCTTCAGTTACTTTTGATGCATGACGTCCCCTAAATTTAACAAATGGAAAAAACCATTAAAACCCAAATAGAAAACAACCCCGTCACTTACAAAATATATATCATGAAAACACTACAAACAAAAGAATAATTCCTATCAACACCCTTAGCAAAAAGGAGAACGTGTATACCTTCCTTTCACCTTCTTTTGAGATGATGATTGGTCAATTCCGTCTGCTGCAAAAGATACTTCAAACGTCCCTTCCCCTTATTATTCTATAATTAAACCAAACATTAGCAACCCATAAATTACACCTGACATTAACAGAAATAGAGCTTTTCTCTAGAATACACACCATATCAGCATCAATGGCAGCATTTTGAGCATCCAATATTTCTTGAATCTTCTGCTTCTTTACTTTCTCCATTTCTTTTAACCTCTCCTTTTCTCGCTTACGAATTTCTAGGACAGCCCCGCTAGACTCATACTGCACGGAAAAGAAAAACACTCAAAATTCAAAAATCATAAAACATAAATATAAACAATGAAGGTCTTCACAACAACTTAAAGGATATCCTAGAAGCAAAATACATACTTAAGTACAAACACTAAAATCTAAAAAAGTAATTGTTGGCAGACCTTAAACCACATATAACCATATAAGCTAAAGATCAAACAACTAGAAATCATAAAATATAAATATAAACAATGAAGTTCTTCTCCGCAACATATTCAAAATCCTAGAAGCAAAATCCATGCTAAAGTATAAACACTAAAATCTTAAATATTCATTCAGCTGTTGGAGGACGTTAACTACAAATAACAAAAAATATAGATCTAACGACTGGAATCATAGAACTTCGAAAGCGAAATGAGGGTAAAATCGTAAAACCTCCTCGTAAGCGTCATCCGCGTTTGAATCGGGGGCGCCGTCATCATCTTCATCCTCATCGGAAGCACCGGCGGAGCGAGCGACGGCTTCGAGCTCTTCTTCATCGTCTTCGTCACAGTTGATCTGATCGTATACTCTCTCTTCCTCCGACGAACTTGAGCCATTGGATAGTGCCTCATCGGAGGACGCCGGTTTCGATGATTTCGCCATCCATTTTCTCAGATTTGAGAGAGGGGGAGGGGTCCTTTGTGTTCTCTCCCTTTTTCTTTTAGGAGAGATTTACTCTTCGTACAGAAACGAGGCGCTCCCATATAAACGGAGATAAACGACGTTGGTGAAATTGCGGCCTTTGGATTTGCAGGAGTGGAGATTAAACGTTTTGAAGTGGATCGAGTGGCAAAATGAGGAATTCCCGCCAATTATAAGGACAAGAATTCCCCGCCTACTGAACCCGCTGGCTCAGGGATTAGACTCAGAGCGCGTATGCTCGGACCCTTGGTTTCGCCGCCAACGACATTTGTGATATGAACATCTGAGCATGCATTCAATCCATTCTAGTTTTACCGACAATTAAATATTCGAATTATAATGTTATGAATAAAAAAAAGATTTCTACAAAAATCAATTTAAATTAATCGACCCATCGATGAAATTATAGATGACGTAGTAAGTCGAGATAATATAATTATTTTTAGTTGATGTGACATTTAAATACAAAAAAAAAAACTTTAAAGGCTCATTTGAAAACAGTGTCAAACGTTGAGGCCATTTTGTGCTATTATGCCGTTTTATAAAAGTACATTTCAATGACCGGGAAAAACTGAAATTGAATTTTCTACCGCCAAAACTCAAAAACAAACAGAGCGCACTGAAAATGAAAATCGGCGGAAAAAAACTCCTCAAAAGTTCAGATATTAGCAACCACCGATGAAAGGGTTCTTCATTGAAGAACAACTCAAAGAAGGCAAGTGATTCTAATAACCAATAAAATTTATTGATTTCGTGTCCGCCTTGTTTCCTCTGGATTGATCCCTTGTTTCGTTGTTTGTTGTAGATTGCTCATAAAAGGTTTAACTGAAGCGTTTGTTTCACCGATCGGGTATGTTTTGCCTAGAATTTCATCGTTTTCTCTTCGATTTCAGATGCTAATTTGAACAGTAATAAATCACAGGTAAGACTCGTTCACGTATTCTCTTTTTAATAATTAAATGTGGTTTTTAATAGGAATGGACTGCTGGAGATTAGATTAACTGATTTTTTTTCAATTAGTTCTTATTCTGGATTTCGAATTAGATTAATGTCTATTATTTCAGTTCTAATCATGTTTTACGATGTTTATATTTCTTTCTTGTTTAACTGTTAATGAAATATGACATGACAAATTTCCTGCCTTTATTTTCTGTGAAAACTGTAGTTCACGAATGCATCAACACTGATGATACTATGATAATATGCACCTCTTTTTCTATTTGGATGTTAGTGGGATTCAGTTATTTATTTTGGATGATATGATTTTGTTGTGTTGGAATCGGTGGTGGATCTAGAAAATTTTTAAAATTTTTTTGTACGTAAATGGGTACAAATAAAATTTTAGGGGGACATGTTCAGTAAAATAGATAACCATAAAGAAAATTCATATTTGCAGGGTAGGCACCCTTAGTAAAATGAATAACCAATAAAAAAAATTCAGATTCTCAGGGCACTCAACACAGCCTACATCTGCCACTGGTTGGAATTGTGCTAACATCAAAGGGTATAGTCTTGCTCTGTTAATTTTATCATTTCAAATGAATCTGACTGATATTGCACATAGCTAAGTAGATTCATAGGTTTAATGAATGCTTAGTTTCTAAGCTCTCTAAAGTCTAAACTATCTCTGTATTGAACCATAAGCTTTGGTTCTGAAACATTCATCCTATATCAACTTTGTGTATTTTGCCTTTTTAAGTTTAGCTGGTAACAAAGGCAAGTCTTCAATTGTAACTGAAGACTTGATTTCGTAATTACTAGGGAAGATTTTGGTTAGGGATGATAGACTGGTATAATTCCGCGGATTCCGCAACGTACCCGCTCTAGTTGAGGCGGATAAGGTCTCAAATCGATTACCTACTCACTTAACGGGTATTACATTTGACATCTGCACGTCCTACCCCACATCCGCTCGCCCTACACCCGCATTCGTGAACTCTACTATATATCGTATAAAAAAATTAAACTCCTTTACTAAGACCTAGGTCTGTTTTAAAATTTACACTAATAGTTAAATTTGCAGATATTAAACTCAATTAGTTTAACTTTACAAATTTTGAAAATGTTTAAAAAATCATTTTTTTTGTTATATTTAATATTAATGGTTGTCTAACCGACAAATTTGACAAGTATAGGTGAAGTGGTGGATACTCAGCTGATAGTCGATGGGGTAGATTTAAGAATATATCCGTGTGGACGAGTGTGGATTTAAAAAATATATCTACCATAAATAATGGGTAGTTATGAATGTAGGGAGGGGTATCCACAACCCGCCTCATTTGCCATTCCTAGTTCTGGTTGCAGAGACATGCTTGTCTACCCACCTTTATTTGTCCTTAACTGCTGATTTGATTCCACTCTTCTGGTCAATAATTGAATTTGTTTATTATATGGTAACAGCTTTATGCCTAAGATGCTAAACAACATGTAGGCATATTCTTCGGGATAAAATACTAAATGAATTTAAAACATACAGTTGGCTTATGCCGTGGTGTAGGCCATTTTCAAAAGCTTAGTTTTATTTTTGGTGTTTCATATCTCAGTGCATTTGACATAGGTAAAACAGTTAACCTAAATTTTTAACAAATTGGAACCAAAAGAAAGTTAAATTGGTTGAATATTTTTTTGAGAAAAAATTTGGAAAATATCTTTCATTTGAAATTATTTGAAAAAAATCTCTTTTCGTTCCACGTAAATAAATTCGCTTTTGGCTAAACGCGAGTTATGTATTGAGTAGGTAGGTAAAAAATAAAAAAAATTAATTTACTATAATTTTTTTACACAGAACTCGCTTTTGGCTAAATGCGATTTTACCTTATGTGTACCGAATGAGAATATTTTTCCAAATAATTTTAAAAAGGATATTTTTTAAAAAAAAATTCAATTAATTTAGCCCTAAACTAGTTAAGATTTTGGTGGGGAGAAAAACTAGACAACTTTACGGCTACTCTAAGACAAACATTTGTTCTTATGCTATAAACTGTTTTTATCCAAGAAGTGAATAAAATAGTTGCATATTGAGGAATGATAGGCTCTTTTAGAGGTGATATTTAGGAACTATGAGAAAGGGTAATGGGAAGATTTTGAGATGGTGACACCAAATTGAATCTTGTAGGCTCCCTTCTTTGAAAATGGATGAGAACGCTTAACTTTTGAGATTCGATGCAATCCACAATAATTTGGCTAATTTGACATTACTTTTGAGGAGTATTATGCGAAAGTGCTTTTGAGAAGTATTTTCTGAAAAGTCTTGATTTACTGTTGTCAAAAAATTATATAAAATGTCTATTTTAAATATTGTTTGTAAAAATATAATTAATAATATAAACAAGGATAAATGTGTAATTTTACTTAAAAGTGCTTTTAGAAAAAACTAAAAGTTATAAACTTTAATTTTTGAAAAATATTTTTCAAATCAATATGAAAAGCTACATGTTTTACATAGCTTTTGGTCCCAAAAGCACTTATAAAAAGCATAACAAATCAAAACCTTAACAAGTTACATAGTTTTTTTTTAAACTAAAACTAGTTACATAGTTAAAACCCTTTTTTCATTTTAAATAGAGGGACAAAGAAACCAAGGTTGTACTTTAAAGCAAGGTTTAGTATAATGAAAAGAATATTTGATTTATCAATGAGGGATTGTGACATAATCATTAGATGTTTGCTTTCCATAAAACAAGTGTCTTTGTGCTAAAGTTTTGATTAATATTCAAGCAAGAGCATTTTCAGCATTTAAATTGAAATTGAGTCATTTTCTTTTTATTTATGATGCTGTAATTTGCTTCTTAAGATGGTGACATTACACAAATGCAGTGATATGTAACTCCCACTAGTTGAATTTTAGACCATGTTGACATATCCTCCATCCAAGATAGGCTGATAATTAAACAAGTACTGAAATGTTTTGACCATGTTCTTACTTCTTATTCATTTTTTGATGTGAAAAAAATCTGTGAAGTATAGTTTGTCCAGAGTCGTTTGATTTGAAAAATTAGGTAAAAAAAAATCATGTAGATGTAGGATAATAGTGTGGTTAAAATTCATGATATTGACATATGATAATCATCATTTCAGCCTGTCACCAAAGGTTTTACCCACCACCACAAAATCAAAAAATTAATAAATAATAGATGACCATGTACTGTTTTTGTGTTTGAACTCCAAAAGTATTAAATATTTAGTTGTATAGATATAAATTGGTTTAGTGAAATTAGTATTAACTTTTTAAAATAATGTTAGAGTTTTAAATTTTAATATTATGAGATGTTTTTTTTGATAATGTCCACTGATTTTTAATTAAAAAATATAAAAATATTATAAATACAATTCATTCAGAATGAAGAATAATAGGGGATAATCTATTAAAATCTCTTACAAATTTAAAGGTGCAAAGAAAAGTAAATACTTCTATAGAGAATAGTATATTAACAAAATTCAGAAATTTTCTTGAATTTCTTTGTCTCTATTTAAATGAGACGCATAACGGTTAGTGAGAGACCCAAACTATTACACAAAATGTTTTGCTATTCGAGACTGATTATATTGGCAAACAATCATCATTCGAGTAGGGATATAATTTTTTATAACCACCGACAAAACCATAATCATAAATTAATGATGTTAAAATTATTGTGCGAGCACTAAACGATTGTTAAGGTATGTTAAAATTATGCCAAAACGATAGATGAAACGAAACTACAAAAATAAAAAAATGTGTTACAAAAGCAAAAAAAAAACATGTCATAAAAATAATTTGTTATTAAAAATATAAAAAATATTAAATAATATTAAATTTAGTGGTCGACAATTAAAACTAAAACCAGTAGCAGACCACCGGCTACTAAGACAAAACAAAAGAGGATTGCTGGGCTCTAATTTGCAGAGATATTGGGGTTAAACAAAAAGATAAAGTTTTTTAAGGGGGCTACACTTAGGATACTTCTTTCTGTATGATTTTTTTATTTATATAATATCATGTGATGTTTTAATGAGATATATAATAGTATTTTTTATTAAAGAGAGAGGTATTATATTTTTATTAAATATGAGTATTTTTAATTATTAAGCCAATTAATGGATATTATATGGTAATATTTTACTCATATGGTTTTTATTTTAATAAAATCATACGTCTTGATCGAACCTAACAAGTGCTCTGGCGAAAAAACGGATGATGTTTTTCTTAGGAGACACGTGTTCAAATTGTTTTGTCTATAATGTGTACGCACATTGTCGAATGGTTAAGAATATACCAAAAAGATATATTTTATTTTAATATTTCTATCTTTATGATCTTATTTGATTTAATAATTTTAATCTCAACTTAAATTGGCCCGACATTACAAATAGGCTTAATTGTTAAATAGGCGCTCAAACTATGTTATTTTTTAATTAGGTGCCCAACTATTTTTTTTGGGACAAATTGAGATCTAAAGTTTCATTCTGTGACTCATTTAAGATTTGTCATTAATTTTCACTGTCAAATAACACGTGTCATCTCTTGAAAATTCTAAAAATTATATTAAAAATAAATAAAATTACTTAATTTTTAAAAATTTTCCAAGTTTTATAGATTTCACAAAACATCCTCCAAATTCCAAAATCCCTAAATCTTCAAAACTGAAATTCTGATTTGGGTTGATTCTGTCGCCGATTGTCACGCTACCACCTAGCACATCAGTCGCTGGACTATCACGATCATTTCCCCCACTATTTCGTCGCCGAAAATAGATCGACGTCGTGCGAATTGCTAAAATTTTCGAATGATTTTTTCGAACAATTTGCAACAAACGATATACGGGTTGTTCGGCGAGAGGAGGGCGCTTCATTTTGTCACTGGCAATATGGCAATGAGGGAGGGAATGGTTGGATTTGAGGGTTTCGAGATTTGGGAACTATTTTGAGAATGTTTAAAAATTTTAAGATATATTTTTATTTTTATTTTATTAATTTTATTTATTTTTAATATAAATTTTTAAAATTTTCAAGCTGAAAAAATGTATAGTTTGAGCATCTATTTACTTATTAAATCTTATAAATAAATAAATAAATAAATAATGAAAAAAACACCAATTAAGTAAACGCTATGCTTCCATCCCATTTCTTTATAAAACTATTTGCTTCTCCCTCCTTTCTCTCCAACTTTCCTCTCAAATTCCCACTCAGTTTCATCAATCGGTAATAAAATTCGTTTTTTTTTGCAGAATTTTTATTTGGATCCCTTCTGTTTTCTCACCTCGTTTTCTGTTACAATTCACCGAATCGTACGGTTAAAAAAAGAGAGGGAGAATATCAACGGTGAGATGGCGTCAGTGATAACGGATCCGGTGACGAACGCGGATTCCGATCGGAGCATCAAACGGAAGAAGAAGAAGAAATTATCAGCGGCAATGTCAGAAGAGAATCAACATCAGAGCCACGCCAAATGGAAATCGGAGGCTCAACAACAAATCTATTCCTCAAAGCTGATTCAATCCTTGAGCCAAGTCAGTCTCAAAAACAACACCAGCTCCTCTTCCAATTCGGCTCCACGCCGTGGACGAGCCGTGCGTGAAGCCGCCGATAGAGCCTTGGCCGTCGCTGCTAAAGGTAGAACGCGGTGGAGCCGAGCCATTCTGACGAGCCGTGTTAAGATCAAGTTTAGGAAGCAGAAGAGATACAGGGGATCCGCAGCTGCGACGGTGGCTGCCGTCACCGGGAGTAGCCGCTCGAGGAAACCGAGATTTAGCGTCTCGAAATTGAGAGCGAAGAGTTTACCGACAGTTCAAAGGAAAGTCAAGGTTCTTGGCCGGTTAGTTCCCGGTTGCAGAAAGCAACCATTACCGGTTATTCTTGAAGAAGCAACTGATTACATTGCGGCGCTTGAGATGCAGGTTCGCGCCATGAGTGCTCTCGCTGACTTTCTCTCTGGCTCCGGAGCCGCCAGCACTAGCTCAGCGCCGCCGCCGACCAACCAGTGACTTCTCTTTCTCTCTTAAGTAACCATCTCTCTTGTTAAATACACTTCTTTTTTTCCCCTCCTTCAGTACTTTGCATATCGCTGTTTCATTTGATCCCATAGCTTTTCTTATAAAAAAATATCCAGCATTTTCCCCCATATTATGTACAAAACTATTTCTCTGGAAGTATATTCCAATAAAAAACTGTAAATTCTTGATTTGTAGAGTATCATTACTAGAAATTTGATGTTTGGTGGTTACAATAATCTCCATTGAGTTTAGAATTGAATTGAATTAGTTCTATTTTGAGAAATTTTTGAGATATTGGATAGACCTTGATAATCTGGTGAAGAAGGGGCCAAACTAGGGTAGGTGACAAAGGGAGCTTTGATGCCATGCCTGCTAAAGGTTAGAGCTGTTATAGCTACTAAACTCCAATACTTGATTGACGTGACTTGTTTTGGTTTTGCTAGAATTTCACTGAAAACTCCAAATGACAAAATCCAAAAGGAACATTTTTTCTTTTTCTTCCACCTTTTACACTATTAGGTATGGAAGTTTCTTTTACACATGCGACACCCACTTTCATTTCTTAGTGCTTTGAATTATATTGAGAAAGTGGGATGGAGAATCAAGCTATATTCTTAGATTAGCTTGCTATAAGAGATTATTATTTTATTTCTCATTAGAGTATACCTTACTTAAAGGTAGGGACAGACGCAAAACTTTAAGTTAAGGGATGAATTTTTAAAATTTCTGAAAGGCGAAAATAAATTTTTAATAGAAAATACATAAAAATTTTAAAAAATATAAAAATTTCAAATTTTTAGGGGCTCCTCCAGCCCTTCGGTCCATCCCTGCACAGGATAATATCAAGGTAGAGCAAGTTAGGTGAATCCATGTGTTAGATAGTTTTTTATATTTTAATTTTATGGATAATGTTGTTAGGTGTAGGTGGGAAAAAATGGAGAAGAGAGTATGTAAATGTAATATATATATATATATTTATTGTATAAGGTAGTATTTGTTTATACATATTTTTAATTTTTTGACAATGTACATAAATCTTGCGGACAAAGTGATTTGAACCAGCGTTTCCTCGGATTACTATCAATGTACAATGTAATATATATTATCTCATTATCTGAATCTTTGTTATATTGACGGTGAAATTTTTGAATTATTTATTAAATTAAAAATTGTTATTGTTACTGTGTCAGATAATTATCATTTATATACATACAAAATTTTTGAATTTTGGATTTTGAATCTCTTTTTTAAGTCTTTAAGTAAGGTTAGGAATTTGAATTTTAACGTTGTGAATGGAAAAAACTGAGTTGAAAAAGTTGCCTCTATTTGGGCCTCTATAAGATTAATCGGTTAATGAGTAAAATATTAGGGGTAAAAAAAACTTTAGGTAAATGAATGTGAATATCCAGGGTAAGCCAAGTGCAGGGACCAAAAGTTGGCGATGGGGTCAAAACAAAAGAGATCATGAGAAATATTGCAGGGTATCCATGTGGGTAAATATGTTAAATGTGCCCCACCATTGGGATTCCTGTTCGCCTGTTGTGGTTGGCTTTTACTGGTTTAGTAGGGGCATTATATTGAGTGATACATTGCGTCTTTTGTGTATTATGGTCCGTTTACTATGTTGCCGAATTGTGGTGTTTAATTCTATTGCTTGCAGCTTGTATGCTGTTGTTATGTCTGGTTGCCGGCCTTTGTGCTCTTCTGGGGGCTGTGTTGTGTTGATTTGGTGAATGTTTGGAGTAAGATTTTGTGCTCTCGCCGTTTAGAATTTAGAGTTTAAAATTAAAAAATTAGTTTTTAGGTTTTTTATAGTTTGAATAAAAAAGATTCTACAAATTTTTTTATTAAATAGAGAGGTCTTACATTTTCATATTGGGATTTAAACTCATACAAGATTTGACAATATAAACATTCTTAACCACTAGACCAAGATCTCAAATTGTGCAATTTTTTCAAATAACTCGTTTATACATATATATATATATATATATAAGAAAATAATTTAATACACAAGTTTGTGTAAGCTTGTGTAAAGTTTACACAAGCCTTTCAATTATAGGATTTAGAGTTTTAAGTTAGGGTTTAGGGGTTTAGCATGTTGGGTGTAAGATTTAAGGTTTACGATTAGAATTTAAAGTTTATGGTGCTAGAGTTTGAGATTTAAAATTTAAATTTTATAGAAAAATTATATAATTTTTTTATACAACTTGTATATCAAAATATAACTCATATATATATATATATATATATCAAATAAACATGATTTAAACAAAGGGTTTTAAACAAAGGGTTCTAATCGCACATGGAGGTATCATGCCTTGTCCACTAAACTCCAAGAAAACAAAAAGTAAAATAAAACCAGCAGAGGACTTAATCAATTGGTCACCACTAGTCGTGATTGTGATTGTGATTTTAAGCCAACCTTTTCTATTTTCTCCTAAATATATATTATAAAGTAGTATTTTTATTCAATTTTATGTTTAAATAAACTCACGTACATTTTATAAATTGTATTATTTAAATCTGAATTATCAGAATATTTTATTTTTTACCATTAAGATCACTTAATAGATTTATTTATATAAAAATATTTAACTTAACCTTATAATTAGTTAACTTATTGTAGTCAAAATATGTTATTATATGTCTCATAATGATATACAAATAAATTTCTAGCCGAGCAAGCTCTTGTTCTTATTCGAAACACCTTATAATCTTTAATCAATTATGCGCTTCAATATAATTACTAGGAGTAAGCACTATAGCCTATTTCCAATACTTATCGATTTGATCGAACCAAGCCTCCACTATTCATGAATTCCCTTATCGAATGGCATGTTCTCCCTGGTCGAAATAGGCGGTTCAATTCTTTTCCTTAGAATTGTACATGAGAGTTTCCTACCTCATACGGCTCGACAGTCAACTTTTTGGACACATTTGGCTAGTTGGTTAAACTGCTCATCTTAGGTCCTCTCATATCCCCTTAGGTCATAAGTTCTAGGTCCACTAGGAACACTTTTATTCTGTCCCCTTCCCTTCTCCTCTAGATAGAATTAAGGTTAAATTTATGATTTGTCAAAAATAAATTCTAACCATACTAATATATTATTACTTGACCGGTATCTTTTTAATTTACGAAAAAGATATCATAATTTGAATATAAAAAATTATAAATTTTAAATTATAAATATATTAAACATTTTAATTGTAAAAACTTTGTTCAAACTCAATCCGAATCAGACCAACATAAAACATTCATTATCAAGATTAAATTCGAACCAAACTGATCGATTCATGAACAAATCTAGTCTAGGTGGTGATGTGTCCCATTGAAAGTTCTCTTAGTGGTGTATTTAGTGGGAAAACTATTTAATTGTTCAATAAATCGGCCTTTTTATTATCTCTTTGAAAGAGGTGTTGTTTTCGTTTTTCAAAATCCGAAAAGGATCAACAATTGCATCAATTATTTCGAAAAATTAAAAAATTCAAAATTAAATTAAATACATAAAAGGAACTACACCATAACACTTATTCTTTAATTAGGATCAAACTTATAATAATTACATGTCATGCGTTTTAAAGTAATAATAATAATAATATTTTTTTATACATCAACCATATACTTTTATTAATAAAAAATAGGTAAATTGAGGATAATCTAGTTTTAAACTAATTTTTGGAATATAAGATATTCTCACTCCTATTTTGAATTTTAAGTCATTTTTTACAGTACTCGTTGAAAACAACGTCATATGCAAATGGCGTTTATCAAACGTAATATTATTTAAAGGACAACGTCATTTGCACGTGGCGTTATTTCAACGGGTACAGTAAAAAATATCATAGAATTCAAAATATAGGCGATGGTACCCTACATTTCAAAAATTAGTTTGGAATTGGATTATCTCCCCACTTTTGCCACACAAAAAATAGGACAAGAACATAACTGTGCAAAGGGGATTGAACTATTCTTGACTACCGACAAACACGAATTATAAACAATCGTTGTGAGAATTACCGTAAGAATACCAAACATCAACAAAAGTAACTATAAAAACATGTCATAACACAGAGACGTGCCATAAATATAAAGAAACGTGCTACAGATGCAGAGAAAAGCGCAATAAAATATGCAAAGTAAAAAAATAAATAATTAAATATAAAAAATATAAATCACCGGTGATCAACGACTAACATTAAAATTAGTACCACCGTCAATTAGACTAAAAATATAAGCGGTTAGGTTATAGAGACAAAAGAAGGAAGAAAAGAATAAAAATTGAACTAACTTGTTAAACATTGCTTATTAGAATATTAATCAATCTTAATCAATTGAACTAACTTATAATAACGTGTTTGTATCAAACTTGTACACTTAACAACTACTCGAAATGGAGCCAAATAAATTTGTTCAAATAAAGTTTGAATATTAAATTTGACTTATTTCTAAATAATTTAGATATTTTATAGGATTTATTAAATTAGAACTGTTTCCACTTTATAATTTAAAGAAAATACTTTGATACACAAGCTTGTGTAAACCTTACACGAATCTTTTAATTTTAGGGTTTAGAGATTTAAGTTGTGGCTTAAGGATTAAGTTGTATGGTGTAAAATTTAAGGTTTATGATTAAGATTTCGAGTTGAGGGTTTAGAGTTTAGATTTAAGGGTGTTAGAGCTATGAATTTAAGTTTTAAATTTTATAGTTTAAGTATGAAGGCTTGTGTAATTTTTTTTTACACAACATATGTATTAAAATATAATCCTAATTTAATCATTAACGTTAATATATATATTTAAATGATTTTTATAATTAAAATTCTTTTAATATATATAATATAATTCGATTTAAATTATTATATATAATACAATACTAATATGATTAGGATTACAAAATATTAATATATAAAGTAATCCTAAGCTCATATTAGGATTTGACTTAGGATTATAAAAAGTAATATATATATATATATAATATAATCATAATATGAGTTAAATTAGGATCATAAAGATTATATAAAGGCATAAAGTCTAGTAGCCCAAAAGTGTATTTTGGACAAACCCTCTAAAAAATTAGGAGAGTTTTATTTGTTTGTTTTAATTGGGTGAACTAAGTTGAAATCAGAGCATTATCGTTGCGTCTTAACAATTAACATTGTACGATCGTGATCAGATCTATGTCTTTTTCAATTTTAAGATTTCAGATTTTAACAGGTAATTCTTTATCATCACTCACCATGAATCGTTCCTCGTACATAAATTTCTATATGTAATCGTTAGATAATTTTTTCGTTGTGCTATGGATTGTCAACATAAAACTATTACTACACCGGTCATGTCACTATTTTGTTATAATTTTTAATGGTTGGTGATATATTTATAATAATATTTTAATTAAATAATATATTTATAATTTTTATAATAAAAATGGCATATTTATTATAAACTCATAATTAAATAACTTGAATTTTAATTTACCCTAGAATTTCCCACCAAATTTAAAGTTTTGAATCTAACATTAAAATCGAGACCTGGTCTCTCACTCCCCCATTCTGTCTCCTTCCTTTTATTTTCTATTAAGTTTTAATTGGGTGGAAATTTTATCACTTATTTCTTTGATAATATGATATGAAAATTTCTTATTTAAATTTAAGTTTTAATTTTTATTATCACGTCAGAAAAATACCACATTATTAATACATTTATCAACTATTTTTAATTGACTGGGATTAAGTCACTACGACTATTTTCAGAGGAACTAATTTGCTCAATATCAAAATTAAGATGATTGGAGATGTTATTTTACCAAAAAGTGTAGGGTGTAAAATGATAAAAATATATACTTTAAGGGCCAAATTATGAATTAAGCAAAAAAATATTCCATTCCATTACGTTAATGGAAAAAAATAATAATAAATAAAGAAAACAATAAAAGAGCACTTATTAAAAAGATACCAGTGGTTCAGAAATTCGTTCGGTTTATGTGATTCGGTCTGTTTTCATTCGTAGTGGACGAGCGTCAATCACTCCAAAGGAAAGAAAAAACCGTGACAGCAATGGCGAAGCACGAAGAGCTTCCGGTTCCGGTTTACTCTTCACTCGAACCGGTCTACGGCGAAGGATCTCCGCTGGAAGAAGCTGAGCTCCGATTCAGTCAATTGAAGTCCAAGTTTCTCCAAGTCTTCGGTCATCCTCCCGACGTCTTCGCTCGATCTCCAGGTTCTGCTTTTCTCTTAGGATCATGAATTTGAAGTTTTGGATTTCGTTTCGTTTACTGGAGAATAGAATGCGTGCTTAGATTAGTTGAGATTCAGCTTGATTATATTTATATGTTTGACTTTCATGGAGTAAATAGATATAGATTTGAGAAACAATCATGAATGTTGAATACTTGTATTTGTACTTGTTTTATCACACTAGTTGCGTTATTTCTAATATTTCAAGTTCAAAACTCTACTTCTGTTATGATTTTCTTCTTCTTCTGGTTAAATTCAAAAGGTATGTTTAGGAACATGAATTTGAATATTTGGATTTAGGTTTCGTTTACTGTATAAATCGCCATGAGAATAAAATGCATACTACTTATTTGGATTTGGTTGATTAATTGATGGCTATTTATGTTCAGGGAGAGTGAACTTGATTGGAGAACACGTCGATTATGAAGGATACTCGGTGTTGCCGATGGCAATCAGGCAAGACACGGTTGTGGCAATCCGAAAGCACAAAGAAGGGGAGACGGACAAGCTTCTAAAAATTGCTAATGTCAATGATAAGTATACTACCTGTACTTATCCTGCTGATCCTAACCAGGTGACTTTACCAATCTGCTAACCTTCTGGTTCTTTTCTTATAGTTTCTATAACATTAAAAAATCCCGGTTTTCTTCTCTGCTTCGGTTTGAGTCAAAATACCTGAAATTGTGCAGGAAATTGACTTGAAGAATCATAAATGGGGGCATTATTTCATTTGTGGGTGAGATATGAAATATCTTTTGCTCCCTATATCTACTGGTCTTTTTCCCAAATATGCAACAACGGTTCAGAGTGATATCGATATTGACTATTGTTTTATTGTTCTTATTCTGCAGGTATAAGGGTTATTATGATTATGCCAAGTCAAAAGGAGTGGATGTAGGTGAGCCGGTTGGCCTTGACGTTCTTGTTGATGGAACTGTTCCTACAGGTATTCTTTTACATCACTTACATGACTGATCGTAATTGAATATAATTTGAACTTCACATAGTTGTAGTTTTTTTCTTTATTGAAATCGGCTCTCGTCGTTTTTATTCCAGGTTCTGGTCTATCAAGCTCTGCAGCTTTCGTTTGCTCATCTACAATTGCTGTTATGGCTGCTTTTGGTGTTAACTTCCCAAAGGTATACTATCTTGGCTTTCGTAATCACAAGTCTATATTAATAGAAAGAAATTCTAATATCTGCTTGTTTAACAGAAAGAAATTGCCCAAGTAACTTGTGATTGTGAACAACACATTGGAACACAATCAGGTGGAATGGATCAGGTTACACTTTTTTCCTACTAATGATTTCATTTAATTTTACTGTGTTGCAGTGATGTTAATGTGCTACCGAATTATATTTTGATGTTGGTTAAATTTACTCTGGGCTTATTGAAAATTTTGCGCCACTTATCATCCTGTTTTATTATGACAGGCAATCTCCGTGATGGCCAAAAACGGGTTTGCTGAGCTAATAGATTTCAACCCTATTCATGCGACTGACGTGCCACTCCCTGCTGGTGGTACATTCCTGATAGCCCATTCATTGGCAGAATCTCAGAAAGCTGTCACAGCTGCTACAAATTATAATAACAGGGTTGTTGAATGCCGACTGGCAGCCGTAAGTTACATTTTTTACCTTGCATCATGGTGTTTCTACTGTCTAATTTTGGGTACTCACAATGTGCATTTTGTTTCCTAAATTTCAGATCGTGCTCGGTATAAAGCTAGGAATGAAGTCACAAGAGGCAATATCAGAAGTCAAAACTCTTTCGGATGTTGAAGGTTTATGTGTTCAATTTGCCGGTGGACGTGGTTCTAATGATCCTGTCCTTGCTGTCAAGGTTTCTATCTGTTGATTTTCTACCTCCGTAATATTATTATTATTTCTGTTAAGAATTTCAGTTGCCAACTTTTAAATATACAGTAGAGTTTCTTTATCTAATGTCAATCTGTACCTTTGCTGCAGGAGTTTTTGAAAGAGGAGCCATATACAGCTGAGGAAGTTGAGAAAATCACTGAGAAGAGTCTTCCATCAATCTTGTGTGATAACCCAACTTCTTTGGATGTGCTAAAAGCAGCCAAGCACTTCAAGTTGCATCAGGTACATTTGGTCGAAGCTGAATCGATTATTTATTAATCGGATTATGTTACACTGTATTTATTTATCAGTTGATTATATATCTTCAGAGAGCCGCTCACGTGTACGCTGAAGCTAAGCGTGTTTATGCTTTCAAGGATGTGGTGATATCAAGTTTAAGGTGACCTTCAAATTTTTAACAATTGGCCATGTTCTGTTCGAATGCTAAAGTCGTTCCGATGATTGAGGGATACTAACTATTAACACGTTTTTGCAGTGAGGAGGAAAAGCTCAAGAAGCTAGGCGATCTTATGAATGAAAGCCATTACAGCTGCAGTGTTTTCTATGAATGCAGGTACAACTATCAGAATGTGCATATTTACTTTTGATGGCAAGTCCACATGGTCTACTGGTTGGTATCACTCACTTATCTTTACCATTTTTCCTTTGTGTTGTAACTAGCTGCCCGGAGTTAGAGGAAGTTGTAAAAGTATGCCGAGACAGTGGTGCTTTGGGAGCAAGGCTTACCGGAGCTGGATGGGGTGGTTGTGCGGTGGCATTGGTAAAAGAGAGTATCGTACCGCAGTTCATCCTCGATTTGAAGGTATAACCATCCGTGCGAGCTCGGTAGTATTTAGTTTCGCTTTAATGACGACATCGTATATATAAACATTAACAAATTTGGTTATGTTTCAGGAAAAATTCTATCAATCTAGGATCGACAGAGGTGTGATCAAGAAGAATGAGCTCGGTCTCTATGTTTTTGCTTCAAAGCCTTCAAGTGGCGCTGCTATCATTAAACTTTAGTATGTTTTTTTTTACTTATTATTTCTTTTTATTTAATTTTTTAGCTTAAAGGAACGAAGATCAACAGATTTCAATAGAATTTGTTTGTTTTGCTGTACATTATGCTTTTGGATAATAAACAATCTGTAATTCATTGTAATGTCTATTTATTTTTCTTAATTTTTTAATAAGATACACATCTTGCAGACAAACTGTTCGAACTTATATCTTTTATAAACAACAATATTTTCTTATTCTACTGAAATTACTCGGAGAGTTTAACATCGGCCTATTTTAATCCCTTATAAAAGTAGGTTGCCTATTGTAATTGACTTGATCGGACGAACAGACTTAGAAAATATACGGGTTAAGAAAACAAAATCTTGTTCACCTCCGGGAGCGGATGGTGTATGGAGCCAGAAGCCGCTTTGGTACCCTCAAATTTTTTTTTAAAATTTATATTATATTTTTGAAATATTTTTGAAATTTTAATTAGTCTTTTGAAAATTAATAAAAAATTTCATTAAACTTTTTAAAAATTTTAATTAGACCCTCACATTTAAAAAGTACATTCTTTTTACTAAATCCCTTAAAACTTTTAAAGGTAAAGTACTTAAATTATCACTCACCTTTGCTTTATGACTTATTTTGGTCATTAAACTTTTAAAATGCTCAATTTACTCATTAAACTTTACTTTTTGATCTATTTTGATTATTCTGAATTATTTTATTAACATTTTGCTATGACATGACATATTTTATTATTATTAAATATAAAAAAATATAAAAAAATAAATTATTGGTAAATTACAAAAATCATCACTAAACTTTACTCTCTGACCTATTTTGGTCTCTGAACTTTCAAAACGATCAATTTAATCATTAAACTTTATACTTTGACTTATTTTGGTCATTCCACCGTTAAATAATTAATGTTATTATGACATTGCACACGAAACCAAAATGACGTCATTTTATATCCTATAAAAATCTTTTCTTTAAATTTCCCTATAAAAATCATTTATTTCTCTCAAATAGAACTCTAGCCGTTGTCGATTTTTTCAACGTCGTCGTCGTTATTTTGATATCCTTCTTCGTTCGCCGTCACCAAAGATTTGGTGAAATGAAAGATTATATATTCCACCACCACCAACAACAGCAAGTTCTGGACGAAAACATGTCTAATTTGATATTTGCATCCGGCGAAGCAAGTGTTTCTTCAAGGAATAGTGTCGGTGGCCCTACCAACCAACCACCTCAATCTCAATCGATCAAAAAAAAAAGAAAAACAAACCAGGCAATCCAGGTTTCTGTCCAAACTTCAAAAACCATTAACATTGTTTAGTAAGGAGACGGTGAAGATGAATATGCAGTATGCTGTTTAAAGAGACGATGAAGTTTTGGGGATGAGACGGTGATGTCGGTGGGGTTTGGGTAGAATTAAAAAAAAAATTATTTTAAATCCATGTCAATCAAATATTAATAAAAAAATTTGTCACAACCAAATATTAATAAAATAAGCCACGTCATCAGACTGTTAATGAGAAAACAGAAGAGTGACTAAAATAGGTCAATGTATAAAGTTCAATGAGTAAATTGATCATTTTGAAAGTTCAGTGACCAAAATAGGATCAGAGAATAAAGTTTAGTGATGATTTTTGTAGTTTATCCAAATAATTTATTTTTATTTTAAATTATTTTATATTTAATAGTAATGAAATATACTGTGTCATATCAAAATATTAATAAAATAATTCAGAGTGATCAAAATAAGTCAGAAAGTAAAGTTTAATGAGTAAATTGAACGTTTTAAAAGTTCAGTGATCATAATAGGTCAAAGAATAAAATTAAGTGATAATTTAAATATTTTATCCAACTTTAATTAGACCTATAAAGTTTTAAAATTTTTAATTAAACCCCTCAAATTATAAAATCAAGATCCGCTGCTGTTCGCCTCAACATTACATGGGACCGGCTGGCATTGGTAATCAGTCCGGAAGGTCTGGTTCACTGAATGAAAAAACAAACTAGTGAAAATTGGTTGATGTTGTCTCCAATGGACCATAGTGGATTGAAAAGATCGAAGCCCACGTGCCTTTGCACCATTAAATAAAGTTCAAAATTATCCCAATCTTGAACATTATTTAATGAAAGTTATCCCTTATTAATTTTTTAAAAATTAAAAATTTAAAATTTTGACTATAATTATATTAAATATTTTAAATAAAAGTAAAATTTTACACAAGCATGTGTATTTACACTATAAAAACTCAAATCTTAAATTCCTAACCGTAACCCTTAAAAACTAAACCCCACACTCTAAATCCTAAACCCTAAATTCTAAATACTAATCTTAAATTCTAAACCCTATAACCTAATCTCCTAAACTTTAAACCCTAAATTAAAACTCTAATCCCTAAAACTAAAAGGCACATGTAAACAAAAGTTTACACGGCCTGTGTATCAAAGTTTTTTCCTTTAAATAATTAAATTTTATAAAATATATATTTAAAAACTATTTGATTAGAAGTTTTTAAGATATATATAAACATATTTTTATCATTAATAAATTTTAAATAATAATCGGTCAAAGTTAAAAAAATTGACAAAAAATTTAATAAAAAATAATTTTCATGGGACATAGTGAGTACATTAATATTATTTGCTAATATCATAAAATTTAAATAAAAATATTTATAATTTCAATACTTCAATTTTTACTGTAACAACGAAAACCCCATCGACACATTAAAAAAATATTGATGGTATATTTTCGTGAAAAAATGTATAACCTTATAAGAAATCCATTTTCAATTTGTCACAAAATTAGCATTAAAGTATAAGATTATGATGTAAATAGATATCGCCAAAAATTTATTAATTTTGTAGTCACGAACTAACTGAATTATCATACGAGTTTTAATATTTTTGTTAAGTTATAAATTTTCAAATAGCTTTGTTAAGTTATAATTAGAATTAGAGTCAATATCTTAAAATAATTATAATCAGAATAAATTATTATATGTCCATACATAATTACAGATTTCACACGAAATATAATTTGAACTTGAGAATGCAAAGTTTCCAAACCCTAATGTTATTCTTGCATTCATGTATATAAAAAAATCAAAATGTATTGCTTTACTTTTGAATACCAAATCAAAGGATCTCACATGGTAGGGTATAGAAATAAAAATGATACAGCAAATTATTCCTAACATATTTATATATTTGTTGTATAATTATTGATATCTGATCCAATAATCGACTAATTCATATTTAATAATGTACCGTTTATTATAGAGAGATCTTTCTTTCTTATTCTGCTCAAGTTATAACATCAAAATTCAAATTATGTCATTGCCTTGATTAAAAAAAATCCTAGCACATCATTTCGCTAAATCAACTAATAATTGATGTATCTGTATATTGGTTTTTTATGTTATTTAACTATTGTTTTTTTGGGAAAATTATTGAATATGATGAAATTTTAGATTTCATTATGTAAAAGTTGATGGGATTTTTGAGTTAATTATTTGAATAGGGATGGATCTGCATTGATGATTTATTGCAGCAAACATCGTATCTGATAATGTTTATGCAAATGGGTCCAAAAAGCTTCCCAACAAGACAGCAGTGACCAAAGCTGTAATTAATCCAATTCCCAACACATTATTTCTCATTATTTTTCTTTGTCTCTGTTACAGTGACAGACTGAATATGTGCTCCGTTGGATTTTTAAGCAAGGTGAAAGTTAATATTTAGAATATAGGTGACGTTGGAGAATATTTGAGGATACAAGTCATTTTTTACATTATACGGGGAACAACGTCACCTGTAAGTGACGTTTTTTATTTTTTTAATATTAAATAAAGGAAGAACGCCACTTGTAGGTGACGTTTTTAAAAAAATATTAAAAAATTAGAAAACACCACATATAGGTGGCGTTGTCCCCCTGTATACTGTAAAAAATGACCTATATCCTCAAATATTCTCCAACATCCCCTACATTCCAAATATTAACTTTCATTTGGATTATTCTCTAAATTTATCCCTGAATATGTATTATGTACCATCTTTAATCTTTGGTAACATTTAGTCTGATAATTTTTTTTAATTTAATCCTATTTTTCTTGCCCACATTAATTTTTAACAGTTCAATTTAATCACCCTTAACCCCTTATTAAATGAGAATTTTATATTTTTGGTCATTCTAGAGAATCAATAATTTTAACAACAAAAAAATAATTTTGATATCATTTTTAAAATAATTTCCTAATATAAAATTTCTACCTTTGTCCTTGAATACATATAAGTAGAGGCAACAAATAAATCTTTTAGGTTCATGAGAATATATTTTAGAGTAAATTGAATTAGATTAATTGACTAATAAATTAGATACATTATTAGATGTGTAAAATGTTATTTAATTTATTGTCTTCTTTTATTTAGTTGACTGACCCGCGTCGCATATCTAATTTTGGTGGGTGAGTTTTTAGTAGGGATTTTCTGCATACAACGCTTCGAACTCGAGACTTACTGAAATTATATTAAGCTGCTTACCACTTGAACTAACTCATTAGTTGAAGTTATTGTTTTTTCTATTTGCTGTCACTAACTTTATTCAAAACATGTGACCGGTTCTAAGTTTTTCAATATTGATTGACACACTTCATTTTTATAACTGTTTTTAATTGATACTTTTTTTTTGAATATTTCTAATTGATACTTATATAAGTATTTGTAGATTGAACTAAGTCAAGCTTCTCTCTTGTTTCAAACTTGGTTTATGGAGCATTGTCCCTTAGCATCGGACCTGGTTTTCCTTGCTTTCTCTGAAAGGTATATTGTTTTTATATATACTTACTAATTATTATTTTTATCTGAAAAAGCAAGCTTTTTTCTTTATTGGGTATTGATGAATGTGGTGTTTTGATTGGTACATTTTCTGGGTTTCAATAATTTTATATATATTTCTTCTTCTTTTTATGCATCACAGCTGCCTCCTTTGGCTCTGTTTCCAAGGAATTTTGATTTTTAATGTTTTTATGGGAAATTTGTATTTTGTGATTGAAAAACTTGTTATATTCAGTTGATGGATGCAGGGTCTGCTCATTGGCGTGTTTACTAAGTTAAATTTGCATTTATTGAGCTGTTTTTTGTGAGTTTAAATCCGAGGAAAGTCCCCATTTTCGCTTCTTCAAGTTAATGTTTATAATGTGTTTGTGATTAAGTCTGTGAGAGTTTGTAGTGACATATAGATGGCTCCTAGAGATAAAGATTTAGAATTTGACCTTGAAAATGGAGTAGCTGTTAATGGTAGAGGTGCTTTCGTGGTACCTTTGTTGTCCGGTGATGTCTCGAGTTGTGGTACTGTGTATGCGGAGAGTTTGCAGGCAATGCCGAGCACGGATAGTAATAAGGATGGTAAGGAGAGTAGATTAGTATTGAAGGAGAAACGTAATAGCTTGGGCCATAAGAAACCTCCTAAGTCTCCTAGACCTCCGAGAGCTCCATCCTTGGATGCGGCCGACCAGAAGTTAATTAAGGAGATAGCGGAACTTGCGAGATTGAAGCGCGCAAGAATCGAGCGGATCAAAGCCTTGAAGAAGATGAAGGCTGCTGAGGGAACAACTTCTCACAGCAACAACATGCTTGCCACCGTGTTTACCGTTATCTTTTGTATTGTCATGATCTTTCAAGGTAAATTCACTATAGTAGAGTACGTATTATTTATGGTGTTTTGGATTAAACAATGCTACATCACCATTCTTGGTGTTTGCCCTTTTGATGGTTTCTGGCTTAATTTCTTTGTGATTGCCGGTAAAGTCGCTCGGATATAGCATAAAATTGTTTGTTGTTTTTGTGCAGGAATGTCATCGGGAGGTAGACCGACAAGTTACCAAGGATCTCACAGGCCAGCCGGAGCAGTGAACAGAGGTCTAATTTTAGTCCAATTCTCAGTGAAACCATCTGCCAGCATTCCAAATCAACGGGATCAGAATCTCCCTAGTACGTAACAGTGATTACAGTGGCAAAATGACACCGTTTACTATTGCATTTGAATACATTCTTGGCTCGTAAATTGAATTAAGATTAATAGAAGCATCGTAGTGCTGTGAAACTGATTCCAAATCCGCTTTCCCTTGTGTAGTTTAGTGGAGCAGGTTGCGGGTTTAGACGCTTGGGAAAAGCTAAAAAGATCTTCTGGATAAAAATCTGATTTCGAACCCTCTACTTGTGGCTATAGGGACAAGTACTTGCTGCTGCCTTCCATCAAAGCCATTACACCGGACAACGTTCTGTATTCGAATCTCCAGAGTTTTCAACTTCCCCGGTAATATATCCCTGGACCCTTGTATGCTATTTGAAGTCGGTGCGGCCGAGTTAAGATTACCGTGTAAATTTTTGGCCGTGGTTCTCGAATAATTAGCCTAAAGCCTGGACAGCTTATGTCGTGGGATCATGTGTTCTTTTTCCCCCTGATCCATCGTGTTCATTAAAACTCTGTGATTTAAAATAATAATAGTATAATGATTATGTTTCTTGCTGGAGAATCCGATTTGAATTATTTTGAGATCAACACTCAAGTTGACTTACAAATCTGATTATTATATGTTTTATCTGTTTCTTGAGCCCTGACTCTGGATTAATCTACTTCATTCGGTCAGACTCGATATTTCCGACACGGATATTTTCAATTTTTGTATAGATTTTCTTTGTATTTCGAAGGTTTCTGAATCAAAGCCATATTATCATGGGTGTCTGGATACGAATACTTGGAGAAAAATGGAGTCGGATTGTTTTCCCGACTCGCGTTGTTGCCATCCTTTGCTGTACGATAGGTATCTTGCGAGTGAAGTAAGAGGTTGGTAATATAAAATCTGAGAATAGATATCAACCTGAGATGTTAAGAGCTTAATCTGATTTATAATTATTTTAGTTTTACAAAATAATATGAAGAATCAAATGAATATTGAATCCGGATGTGAAGGAATTGTTCCTTCATGGTCAGGTCGTGTGGATTCACGTGTGCTTGCTTTGGTTTAATCTTTGTAAGCTGGACCAGTTATGTTTTCATTCTCCATGTTAAGCAAAAGGAGGATCTGACTGTGACTAATCTCTTCGTTTCGGATGTTGTCAGGGGAGATAAACGACTTGTTGTAAAATTATAAAATTATTTAGTATATTTTAAAGAATCTCACATCTTTCTTTTATATAATTTCTTCTAGGTTTAAATATAAAGATTTAATATTGGGTTCATAAGAGAGAAAAACATGATGCGATCTCGCGCGCATGAAGTTTGGTCAAAAAGTCTAATTCAGTTGAAATCGATCGATTTTTTTATATACATAAATTAGAGGCTTGATATATTTTTATTATTTTTTATCATTATTATTATTTTTAAAATTCATTTTTAACTATTCATTTTAAATAAAATCATTTTTTATTTTTGATTACTCATTTTATTTTTGACTACTTTACCCTTGACTAATAGTTATTTTTAGATGCCCTTTTAGGCATGCATGAAACTATAAATATCATACACATATCTTGAAAAATCATCTCAAAGTAGAATCATCTGCTTCATTCTCCTCTCACATTTTAAACATGTTTAAAGCTGAGTAATCATTAGTTCTTTGCTATTTCTATTGTCTGCTTCAGCAGAAGTGCTTGTTGAATCATGGAGGGTACGCTTCACCGCGAAAAATCCTTAAAAACAGTGTCTAGTGCACGCCTCAAGCAAGTCTTCAACCTTTTTTCAGTTTTACCAAACATTTTTCTTATAATCTTAAGGATATTACCCGATGTCTCTTCAAATCGAAAAACCTATGACATCTTAACAAATATTTTCGTTAGTGTTGTTGTTGTTACGTTGTCCATGCAGTATTCTGATGCGTCCCCTTACTGTCGTGTTGTTGTATGTACATCTATAATTCAAACTCAATGCTGCTAAAATATGTATGTATTATCTATGAATTTTTGTGGATGTGTTTAAACAGTAAATTTAATTTACACAATCTATGGTGTTGAGTTATTAAAAAAATCTTATGCCTAATATTTATGTTTACAAAATTTTGTGAGTTGAGCTTTAAGCATGATTAGAGTTGGTTACAAACCCAAAATAATATTTTGAAAAAGAAGGAACAAATAAATTATTTTATATGTGGCAGACTCCATAATTGATTATTGGGATAATGTGAAAGTGCATGTCTAGGATTGGTCCTATAAAAGACTTAATATTTAAGAGTGTATTGTACATCACCTCTCTTTCTAAAGAACCTCTACTTGGTGCATTATTCATTGACTATACCCATGATTCTTTATCTCTAATTATAATGACACATTGGGCCATTACATAATTTAATGCATTAATTTCAATGAGAAATAAATATCATGTTAAGCCAAATATTTATTTAGTTGAAACAGATGTAGTTAATCATGTTAAATCAAATATTATTTTGGTTGGAAAAACCCTAGCCGCCCTCTGTTGCCAAAATACCTTCAACCCTAGTTGCTCTCTACCTTAATCAATCCCTTTGATCGGTGGTTGGCAATCAATCTTAGTATTGGTTGTCGACCACCGAATCTATTAGTTTTCTTATTTTTTTATTTTAATAAGAATCTCTGTCTCTGTGACACGCTCTTTTTCTGTCCTTGTAACATGTTTTTTTTTCTGTCCTTGTTTTGTGGCTTGGTTCATCTGTCTTTGTGGCATGTTTTAGTATACCCTAGCGATCGATTGTTGTTCGCACAAAGATTCAATCGGCGCTAGTTTCTGATTTATGTTTTGTCGGTGGTCACTTGGAAAGTTATACCCCCACTCGGTTGATGGTTGTTTGCCGATGAATCAGTCTCGGGTAGTGGTACTTTTTGCATGACAGTTTGGATCGCGCACCTCTCCTTCTTCCTTCTTTATGCGTCTCATTTGGACAGAGACGAGGAGATTCAGGAAGCTTCTGAATTTTGTTGGTATGCTTATCTCCATAGAATTTTTCGTTTTTCTTTGTTTTTGGGTTATAAGGATTTTTTGGGTTTTTTAATCCGAATATTCTTCTTCTTGGATGCATTGTAACTGTGATTTTTCTATGGATTTAATAAAAATTCAGTGGCTATTTATCAAAAAAATATTATTTTGGTTGAAACAGATGAAATAGTGATAAAAAAAGAAATCATGTTAAGTCAAATTTTAATTTGGTTGAGCAAATGGGATAAATTTGTGAAAAAAAATAAATTTTGTAACATGTTGTTTATTCAAAATTGTTATGTATGCTAGTTGTATTTCTTGTCTGATTAAGATATCACGATTATCTATGTGACATGCTAATATGAGAACTTGTGTTGTTATTATTGATTTGGCATGCTAATAATAACATAACTTGTAAAATGATTATGTTTTTTCTATGTGAAAATGATTAGAGACATCTTAAATTTATAAAAGTTATATGTTCTTAAAATATTTTAAAGTGTGGGGTGTTTTGTCAAATTTATGTTTCTAGTTCGTAAAGAAAATAATTGGCTTTAAAATATTTGATTCTATGTTCATAGTGTTGCATATATGTTTTATGCTTTGGATAATAACATATTTGATTGAAAAAAAATTGTTGAATAAAAAATAATTATAATATATGACAGTTTAGTGATATATATTTTCGAGATATACCATATTTTATTTTAAGAATAAAAGATTAAAATAAATGACTAAGATAAAAGAGATTATTATTCTGCTTAATGACTATAGTGGATAAGTAATATAATTTATGATATACCTCATCTTATAAATTAATGTATCATAAAATTGCAAGATTGTTTCTTTTAATTCATCCATGATTCAAACTGATTAAAACTTGATTGTGAACATAATAATCTGAGAAGATTTAAACGACCTAGAACTGTAAAACTCTTGGGAAGTTTTATTTTTATGTGTACTTAGCTAAAAATGATTCAAATTTTTAGAACAATTTCCGGTTACGATGTTTTTATTTTGATAAAAAGTGGTTATTGTTGAACGTAACTCTTTTTTTATAACATTTGTAAATTAGATGTTTACTTCATATAACAAAACTTATCGGTTGCAAACAAATTCATTTTACGAGGAAATTTTAAAACTAATGATTTTATAAATATATATTGCAAAATGTTTTACTTAAAACAATATAGATTGTTTTGATATTTTTATTTTCATTATAAAAATTTCTTCATTGATATTTATTTGTTCTAGTTCCAACACAATTTTTATCAGCCAAATAGATGTTAAAATCATATTTTTGGTTATTTAAAAGTATATATTGAACAACCCAAAGAATGCATTAAATTAGACCGTGAAGTTAAAGTCTATAAATTTCTCAAATCATTATGTCTTAAAAATTATGAAATGAAAAATTCAATCAAGTGATAAAGTGAAAAACATAAATGATTATTTACGTGTTGATAGCATGTTTTTGTTTTTACCAAGCCAAGTGACGATGTTTGTGTGATTATTTAGTATTGATTACATGTCTGTTTTTGTAATTGTTACGTAAGATTGAGAGGTATATTGTTTCAAAATTCGTATGAAAGACATGAATAAAGCAAATGTCATATTAAGTATTTAAATGATAAGAAAGTGTGGTAGCAAAATGCTATCACAAAAATATAACATTGAATTTTTAAGAAGTTTGAATATATTGATATCAAACTTGTGAATACGCATTATGATGCTAATTCAAATGAGAAAAATATACATGGGATCATGTTGCTCAATCCAAACATGCACAAAATTATTAAAATTTTGATGCACTTGATGAATTTTTACTATACCTCAGATGACACATGTTATTTTTCAATTGAGCTATACATAATTCAAATCATTATTATTGAGTTGATGTAGCAAAGTTAATGAGATATTAAAAAGATATCATGAGTTATGATATTCTACTTAGTGGAGTACCCGCTGTATTAAAAAGATACAATAATGATAATTAAATATCTTATTTATGTGAGATTAGATCTACTAGTGGTTATGTATTCACCCTTAAAGGTAAAACAATATCTTAAAAATTAGTCAAACAAACATTCATAAGAAATTTACTATAAAGTCTGCATATATTGCATTAGAGTTGACTAATAATGAAGTTAAGTGGTAGAAAAACTTTTTAGCCTGTATAATTAAGCTAAATAGTAGAAAATTTTCTTAGCCTGTGTAATAAAATTAAGTGGTAGGAAAACTTCTTAGCTTGTGTAATGAAGTTAAGTGGTAGAAAAATTTCTTAGCCTGTGTAATTAAGCTAAGTAGTAGAAAAATTTCTTAGCATGAATAATAAAGCTAAGTGATAGAAAAGTCTCTTAGCATGTATTTGAAGTTGAGTGGTTGAAAAAACTCCTTAGTCTGTATTTTATTAGGCACAAAACTGATAAATTCAGTGCCAATACATTATGATTGCCAAGTAGCAATAGATATTGCAAAGGATAAAAACTTTTGATGGTTAAACTAAACACATTTGTCTAATGATATGAGTTAATGAAGCAGTTGCGAAAAGATGAAGTGATATCAATTGATTATGTGAAGTTAGAAATGATTTTGGCTAAATCATTCAACTAAATCCCTGGGATAAAATTAACATGTGAAACATCAAGGGGAAAGAGATTTATGCCAATATAAGAAATCAACAATAATGGTAACACAATATTTGTAATTGATGATCTCATGAAGAAGGTTCATATGAGTAATAACAAGTCATTGATTGATCTTGTGGGGAGAGCACTACATCATTTTTTGCCCCTTCCTATGGTGTAAATAGTGCTAATAAAAATTGCAAGGGTGGTGAGAATAAGTAAAACTCTTAATCAAGTCTGTAGCATTTATAGGTGGTGTATTGACCTGCAGAATACACTTGATGGCTTGACCTATATAAGTGTGAAGTGGGGCCGCTTCTACGAGATTTATAACAAAGTCTCTAGAGCACTTATGAAAATTCAGGCAGGTGCATGGCCTATTAGTGCACAACCGCGATAAAGAGCAAAAATAGATATAATGTGATTAATGAGAATATTAGCTTACAATAATGAGTTATTGGTTCATAGAAACGTGTTTCACCAATTACTCAGTAGGTTATGTTTCATTTTTTTAAGTTCTGGTTCATAGTCCAAAAATATACCATAATAAATACCTTATGTTAGAATACTCAATTAAACTTTTTTTTATCATTCTTTGAATTGTTGTAAATATATAAGATTATTTAGTATATTTCAAAGAATCTCAATCTCACATCTTTCTTTTATATTATTTATCCTAGGTTTAAATATAAAGACTTATTATTGGGCTTGTAAGAGAAAAAAATATGATGGTGGTCTCGCGTACATGTAGTTTGGCCAAGAAGTTCATTTCAGTTGAAATCGATCGATTTTCCCATTTGCATAAACTAGAGGCTCGATCTATTTTTATTATTTTATCATTATTATTATTGTTAAAATTCATTTTTAACCATTTATTTTCTGATTAATTTTAACCATTAATTTTAAGTAAAAGTATCTTTATTCTTAACCACTCATTTTATTTTTAACTGATTTGCCATTGACTAATAGTTATTTTTAGATACCCTTTTGGGCATGCATGATATTATAAATATCATGCACATGTGCCTTCAAAAATCATCTCAAAGTAAAATTATCTGCTTTCTTCTCCTCTCTCACATTTTAAACATGTTTTAAAGCTGAGTATTCATTGGTTCTTTGCTCTTTCTGTTGCTTGCTTTGGTAGAAGTGTTTGTTAAATCCTGGAGGGTATGTTTCACCGCAGAATATCTTTAAAGACAGCGTCTAGTGTACCACTCAAGCAAGTCTTATTTTCAACCATTTTTTATTTAACCAAACATTTTTTCTACACGACTGAGCTTGAAATATATTCCAGTTTTGTAGACAGAGGTCAAATTTTTAATCACACGATTTAAGAACAAGATGTGCAACCATTATACCATGTTTCATTATGATGATTACTATAACTTTTATTGTTAGTAACGAGATTTATCATGGCTAGAGTATTAAGTTCAAGTTTAAATTTGAGGTGAATGATTTTAATTTGTCTAAACCATAGATAACGTGGTGAGACAAATTTGATTATAACTCATAATTTCCCTTAAGGCTTTTGGAATGAATAACCCTATAACTAGTCCACTTCATTGTTCCGAATTAGAGTCGCTCATCTCGGGTAGGTAATAGGTAGAAATTTGTATTTTTTTTTTTTGATACGGTGTTTAAATTAATTGAATTTTTTAAGATATATTTCTTTTTTGGAAATGATGTTTAAATTATAGAGATCTCTGAAATCACTTAAAATTAGAAGGTAAAGTTATTAAGTGTGTTCAAATCCATATCATCCTAAATGTTAAAACAATCTTATAATCGAACTAAAATTCGGTCGGTAATATCATTGCAAACTTGACTAAAATAAACAATTATCTTTCCTTAATTTTTTTTTTTTATCTTTCCGTTATTGATATTGTAAGAATCCTGCCGATAGTCGTATTAATCATATCACTAGTTTTCGATTTAAACGGTTGAATCATTGATTACTAAAAATTTTAAATTATTCAAATTTTTATTTTATAACTTAAATTTTATATAAATTTTTTTTAAGTCAAGTCAAATATTGCCTACCCTACTTCAACCAACTGATTTTGCATGATACAATTTTGCCAAAACTACTATCAAAATCATAAATCTTTATGATAAAATCCTAAACTGAATTGATCATACATCATAATCTAACAAAAAAGGAAAGATTGGATTTTTTTGGATAAAATCCTCAGAATTATGAGAAATGAATTTATTGTAATTTCCTCTGTAAAGCTTCATGCAAAGTCAACGGTCCATTGATAACGCCATTTATCCAAATCCTTTCGTAGTTCTCCTCTATCTGCAACCAAAACATCAATGCTCCAGCATATGTTGTGTGTGTGTGTATATATATATATAATGCCAATGCCAAGACTTTGCATCAGAACCAAGACAATCAACACCACAGCAATGGCAAAAACATGTCTTTTGTCCTCCACAGCCATTGTTTTCATTTCTCTATCTGTCATCTCCCTTCTTCCTTCTGCATTTTCTGCAGACTTTTCTGATGGTTACAAAAAGTCACCAGTCCCCAAAAGTGATCTGGATTTGTTGGAGTTTCCTTTGAATCTGGAGTATTTAGAAGCTGAGTTCTTCTTGTTTGGTGCTTTGGGTCATGGTTTGGATAAAGTTGCTCCATATTTAGCTGAGGGTGGTCCATCCCCCATTGGTGCTAAATAGGCCAATCTTGATACCATCACCAATGATATAATCCTACAGTTTGCTTACCAAGAAGTTGGACACTTGAAGTTAGTTCCTTTCTCTCGATAGTCACATCGAGTCGAAACTCGAACTGTTTGATGGAACTAAGTGTATTCTTTGAATGCAGGGCAATTAAGAAGACAGTGAAAGGTTTTCCAAGGCCACAACTTGATTTGAGTGCTTCATTGTTTGCTAAAGTGATTGATAAAGCATTTGGGAAGCCTTTGAATCCCCCTTTTGACCCTTATGCCAATAGCATTAACTTCCTCATTGCTTCCTACTTGATTCCTTATGTTGGACTCACTGGATATGTTGGTGCTAACCCTAAACTCCAGGGTGCCATTTCAAAGAGGGTAAGCCCCTCCCCCCCCCCCAATTTAAAGATCAGGGACTGAAAGCATAATTAAACCATTTTTCTTTTTTTCAGCTGGTTGCAGGTCTCCTAGGAGTAGAATCAGGCCAAGATGCTGTTATCAGAGGATTACTCTATGAGCATGCAGCTGAGAATGTCAGTCCATACCAATTCGTCCTAGCAGAATTCACGAATCGAATTTCGAACCTCAGGAACAGTCTGGGACATACCGATAGGAAAGATGAAGGCCTCATAGTGCCTATAGATTTCGGTGCCGAAGGCAAAGTCGTAGGCAATGTGCTTGCTGGTGATCAATTCTCTGTGGCATTTGATCGAACACCTGAAGAGATTTTGAGGATTGTTTATGGAAGTGGCAATGAAAGTGTCCCTGGTGGGTTCTTCCCTAAGGGAGGTAATGGCAATATTGCCCAGTCTCATTTGCACATTGCCAATGGTTATCACTGGCTTTTATCTTAGTCCACCATGTTTACTTACTTCTGCAAATAATTTATACAATGTTTCTTTGTTTTTGTAATTTTTCCTGGTTATTAATCAAAACCCAAGACTCATTGCACTAAAGAAGATAATATCCATGGATGGAGTCAGAATCGAATATTGTGATCGACTAAATTACTGAATTTAAAAAATTCAAGGACTTGTTAAATAGTTAAATTCAAACTTCGGTGGAATAGCTAATATGTCTAAAATTTAAATTTATAGGACTTAAATTACTATTATACCAAAAAAATTGAGGGCAGTTTCGTCCCTACTTGACCTATTTTTAACAGGGGCTAAATTATTATTACACAAACTTTATCAAGTACTTGAGATTCATGGAAGGGACTTGCACCCCTTTTGTTTCAAGGACTCTCCGCTCCTAATATAAGATATTTAAACTTATAAGGTATTGTCTGTTTTGACTCGAATTTTGTCCTACAAAAGATATGTAAGGGAGATATAGGTCCCGTTCAGTAGTGCTCAATCAAACGGAAAATCTCTGCTGAACAGGCCACCAAACGCCTGTTTACTATTGCTTTCCCATCGAATTTAGCCTACCGTTGGAAATTTCAACTTTTGCCTCCAAACGCACATTTGACTCTCCCTCACCGTTTGAAAATCTTTGCTGAACGGGGCCATAATCATCATATTGGCTGTTTTGAACTAGAATTCTCAAAAAAAAAAAAAATCATTTTAATCCGAAAGTCTTATTATATTGTTAGACAAGAAGACATGGAATCGAATTTATACTAAAAAAAGGAAATATTTAATAGTACTGCTATAATGCATGGACAATTCAGATATTTGAGTTATGAACTGATTAGTTAAACCATAGAAAAAACGTGATCTACGCCAGCCATGGATATTAGAGCTGTCATAAAATAGATGAATGCCATGTTCTGGTAAGAAAAACAAGTTTCATGCTCCTGGTTCTCATAAGTTTTCCATGATTCAATTTCTTTTATAAAACATGCAAAAAATTTACTAGTGAATATTATCACTGTTCTTAGAATGACCAGATCTGATTATTGAATCGATTAAATTAAAAATCGGTAGTCTACTGATCTGAATAATGCTACGTTATTAGTGATCAAAATAGAAAAAAAGGCAATGTTAGTGACGTTTTTGCCAAAGTAATAATTTTTGGTGACCTAAATAAGAAAGTGAGAATAATTTAGTGACCAATGATGTTGTTTACCCTCTTATTTTTTTATAACTATTGATATTTTTATATTATCAATAATATTTGCTTCACTCAATACTTCAATTGTTAAACTTATTATTTTTTTATAAATAAAATAACTTATTACTATGTATTTCGTTAAAAACTCTCAAATTTAGTCGGAGGAAAAGAGTACATACAGTAGTAATTACAAACCCAAAAAAGCTGACTGATAAACTTAATTCATTTTATTTACAGTCCTACTCATTTTTTTTTAGTTTTACTGACTTTTATATATAAATTGTTAAATTATTGGTTTTTCATATCTACAATTTAAAGATAGATTTTAACTATAATATCTAATTGAACTAACCTCTCGTTCTTTGTGAAGTACAAAGATACAAATCTTGATGACTGTTCTCGCCATTGTTTGTTTCTTTTCTTCTTTCTCTTGCTTTCATTATTATCGGACGAATCGCTTTCGATTTTGGTGAATGAAGTCTCGACAGAGGTGCTGCAGATAAAATTATCGAACATGCCGGCTTGTACTACATTTAGTAACCACTTGAAGAACCCTTTCGGGTTAGTCGTCGTTATCCTGTCACCTTTCGATCCCTTGCCGGTACCGTGCTTGGTTGTCACACTAGTATTCACATGAAAACTCGAATTATTCGTGCTAGGCGGACATCTCATGCCCTGCAACAAAATCCGGCAGTATCCGATGTTTTATTCACAAGTACAGACATTATAACAGTGAATCTAAGACATTGATGCAGATTTTAAGGTGTCACATTAGGGACTATCACAAATTAATGCAGGAACTGGATCATATCGAAGTTCGAAAGGTCGATCTACCGGACAAATATACCATACGGTAGCATCATATATCTTGCTATCGGCACAAACATAGGTAGAAGAAACTAGTTCTAAATCTTTGTTTTTAGCTTCGTCCTTGACATTAATAAAATAACATTACATCAAACATAAAATAAACATGACTTATCATGTGAGTTATCACGTCAACACTGTAAAAATATAAAAATTTAACCATTTTTAATTACAATTAAAACGATTTGATTAGAAAAATGGGAGGTTGGACTTGGGATCAAATTTAGTGTTTGAAAACTAATTTTACTGTCATGTTCATGACATATATATCAACCATGTATATCACGATTACAAATATAATAAAACAAGATTAAAGCATTTAAATCTCCACGTGGATACTGATATCATGTGAAGAACAAATATCAGTGAAAGAAAAGGCATGAACGTGGCTCAAACTTAACTGCAAGCTCTCCCTCTATATATTATATATTATGATATAGTTTCCTTTATGTCATGTTTGCAGTACATGGCGTGTAATTTCACAAGCGTAAAGTAATCTTAGGAGACGCAATTTCGGGTAATTTTAACTGTAAGGTAGGGATTCTAGGATAATGAAAGAACGTATTTATAGTGTATTTAGAATCAATAACCTAAAAAATACGAGATAAAAAAATGAATAGATTAATTAACCGACCAAATATAGTTTCTTAAGTATTTGTGCGTTATAAAAAAAATAAGCCATATATATAAATAAATATTACTTTCTAATTATCTTAAAATTAATAAAAAAAACAACCCTAATACCTAAACCCTATACCCTAAACCCTAAATTCTAAACTCTACAACTTAAACCCTTAAACTTTAAATTAAACATTTAACCCTTAAATTTGAAAAGCACGTGTAAACTTTTATTTATACATACTGTATATCAAATTTTTCTTTATAATAATTAGTGGATAATTCAGACCATTATAAAAAAATAGAATTATGTGGAAATATCAAAATGAATAATCTATCATAGGAAGTCTAGAATTTGAAGCTGGGTTAAATTCTTTAATGCAACATAATCATTCTATTTCATTGATAATGAATGAAATCAAATATCTTTCCTCTCGATCCAAACATCTGTCCTTGTTTTTTTATTCTTTTTATTTATTTAACCAATAACGATATTAATTTTAGTTCTAATTGACCGTAAATGACTCATATTTTCTTTTATTTTTAAATTTTATTGTTGTTTTTCTTTTGTTATTTTCAAGTTTTAGTAAGAAATTTCTTTGTTTTATTCTTTTAGTATATTTTGTTACGTTTTTATTTTTGTAGTACGATTTTTTGCCTTCGTACCACGTTTTATGTCTACTTTCGCGATCGTTTGGTGCTCGAACAGAGATTTTCATGATGTTAATTTTTGTTTGGATTGTCGGTGATCACATTTAAAGTATTTAAGTCAAATTTTAAATATGTGTATACATATTCGCGATTCAATCTGACAAAGGCACACACATGTTCAAAACTTGATCTATGTATTTTAAATATGACCCAAGTCAGATTCAATATAACATTTAACACCTAAGCTGATGAAAAATACGTGATTAATACAGTCTTAGTACTTTGAAGATCCAATTATAATGTTTTAAAGTTTGAGGGTTAATTTAAAATCTAACCATAATTTGTGGACGTCTGACGAATTAACCCATAAAATACATAAATGCCGATATATGGATATTGTAAAACAGACGAGTGTGAAAGCATTGTCTGTTAATTGGAATCAGCCAAGACACTTTGTCCGTACTAAAAAAAACAAGACATAACCCAACTAGAAACGTAACCAGTTAATGGAGTTTGTTGTTTTCCTTTTTCTCTTTCATAATATAGTTTTTTTTAATCACATGTATGTATCTAACTTATTAAATGGTTAATCTAAATCGAATATTACAAACGTTTATTATGAGCCGACCCTATCAACTTAATTTATTCTATTTACAATATTAGAGAACTTAAAATTTTAACTTTACTTAAAGAATCTAATATCTTATCTCGATTGATATATATATATATATATAATACATGTCAAAATCAAAAGTCTATTAATGGACAACTCAAACGTGTAAACGGATGATTCCGATGGCACCACGTCTCCCTTAAAACTTTATATATTTAATTAATGGATTGGTGATTAAGTTTAATTAAAGGCTTTAAATACCACTTTTCTTGTAATGTAATCTAGAAGAAGCTTATGTGGTTCATGCCCCATGGACAACTACAAGGTCTCAAAAAGTGGAAGAAGGAAGAATATTTATTATTATATTGTGTACGTTCTAATTCTAATTATTGTAACTATTACTCTTAATTTAGGCTGGGTTTGGATTCCACCCATGAATTTGTGTACACCTTTCAAGATCATTTTTATTCTAAATTCGATGAGATTTAAGTGTAGAGTTCAAAACATATATTTTATTGTTGATTTTGATCTTATCGGTACAATATTCAGTCTCGTTGTTAGTGTTTAATCTTATTGTTATCATTTTTAAGGTAAAGTAATGTTTAATATTTAAATTTCGTATTTTTTTCCAATTTTTGTTCCACATTATACTTAGGAATTCTTCTATTTTTAGACCATATGATGATGTGATATTTTAAAATTGTACGATGTAGCACATCCAAGAATATCATTTCATTAAAATGAAAAAAAATCTAAATTTAAAGACTAATATGAAGAAAATTAAGAACCAAGTTAAAAAACTACTAAATTCAAGAATTGAAAAATTATTTTATCCCTTACTTTTAATCTTCATGTAGTCATTCTCAATGCTTATCCAAATGAAACCTAATTAAAATCATATGGTAGAACCAATTATTAACATCTATTCATTATTAGTAATTTAATTATTTCGCTTTGAGCAAACACATTTTGCTGGTTGGCCAAGCTGCTCATCTTTATTCATTTGTATTTTCTTAGGTCATGAGTTTTAGACCCACTAGAAATACTCTCATTCCTTTCGCCGGAGTCCCCTTCCCCTCCTTTTTAAGTAGGATCAAGATTAGATTTAGGATTTGTCAAAAAAATAATTCTTTGGTATAATCATCTTTAATCAACATATTAATCAATTAATTCGAATCAAATATCAAAGAAATTTGTTATAAGGTCAATACGTACAACTTAATGTGTTTTATTCACAATATTAAAATTTAAACTTCTTACCTTAGTTAAGGGATCTAACACCTCATCCAACAAAAGAGAAAAATAAGTTAATAGTATCAACCATTGTGATTAATTAACAACAAAAGTCTGGAATTACATTTTCCCCACCATCCCAAATAAAAAAATATTAAAGAAAAAACAAAAATACAAACTAAAGTGACACAAAATCAAATCCTATAATGTTTTTTCTAAAATATTATTCTCATATTTTTCTTCTAAAATTTACTTAATTTCTCTCACTATATATGTATATATAATGTATTATCTTCCATTTTATTTTGATTGACATTTTTTTTCTCACATGTTGAAGTTGAACTGCTGCTGTAAGAACAAAAAATCATCAGAGTTCAAGAAATTGTCTGTTGCAATCTCAGCTCCATCTAACCATGGCTGGAAAACCGTGCCCTGGCTGTAGCAATTAGTGGAGGGACTTATAAACGATGAGTACTGATGAGCGCAACCGATTTGGCTAGCTTGAAAGTAATCCGGATTCGGGTTGTCGTTAACCGGGACGCTAACGTAATAATCGGACGATTCTAAAGCCGGCGAAACTTGAGTCTCCGATGAGGCCGCAGTGCTGGAATTTTCAGGGGTAGTGTAACTTAGGGTTACTCGTTCGCCTCCGAACCACTGAGGCATAACGAGTTGTCCTGCAGTGGCAGACGTGGCGGAGGTGGTGGAGGCCGTGGTGGTGGTCGTGGAAGTGGCGACGGAGGCTTGGATTCTTTCGACTAACCTCGGCATCCATAGGTAACGCATGGTATCCTTGAATTGCTTGCTGTTCACGTCACATTTAAGCTGCTTGGCGTGTTTTTGGACACGAGTTCTCCAATAGTTTTTGATCTCATTGTCCGTCCTTCCGGGTAAGTGTTGAGCAATCTTCGACCATCTACGATCGTTATAACAAAAACGATCATTAAATTTACCGATATAGTCACGGTCGGAGTGATAAAGTTATTGTATGACACCATAAATTAAGATTCGAGTTAAAGTTAAAAGACTACCGGTTTCCCCACCGAGAGTGAAGTTCGAGAATCAGAAGCTGTTCTTCGAGTTTGATGTTTCCGCGTCGAACTTCGGGACGAAGATAATTTAACCATCTCAGTCTGCAGCTCTTTCCCGTCCGTTTGAGACCTGTATGTGTCATTGGAATTCTATTTAGATACCATAAGCTTTGGTAAAGTTATATACATATGCATGCATGCATGTATGTATGTATGTATGTATGTATGTATGTATGTATGTATGTATGTATGTATGTATGTATGTATGTATGTATGTATGTATGTATGTATGTATGTATGTATGTATGTATGTATGTATGTATGTATGTATGTATGTATGTATGTATGTATATGTATGCATGTATGATATATATATATATGTTGGAGAACAAGTGCTAGATATGAGCTGCTGCTTTTTGCTAGAAAACTTTGATGATTATACGAACATCATGAACCTCACACTCAAAGCTGCAAATTCTCTTTGCTTTTTTCAATGGAACATGCGGCTTTTACTTTTTCAAGTTGGTAATAATGAATTAGGATTAATCGCACTAAAAGTCGACAAACTTGTTCAAATTCTAAATTGGTCTCTAAACCACAAAACATTCTAATTGAATCTCAATGTATTAATATTGTATCTATCAACTCCTCGTATCAACTTAACCATTAGGTCGGACGTTGTTTGCAATCTAATCAGGATGTTATAATTATGCTTCTGGTCAGATTTGAGCCAACATTTAACCCCTAAACTATATTTTTTCGTATATCCACTAATCTAAATCGAGAACTCCAAATGCTCGTTATGAAATGACATTCCCAACAAAATTTACTCCATTCAAAACGCTAGAATTCAAATTCACGACATTGCTTAAGGGATCTAGAGCATCATTCCACTAGATAAACTGGTTATTGTTAACCCCAAACTAATAGTCAGACTGAAAGAAGGATTCGATTGATATGATACTAATCGGACTTTGTGGAGTTTGGGACCAATTTAGAACTCAAACAAACTATTGAGGATATATGATGGAATTATCCCAAAAGATGAAAAGAACAAAAAACCCAAGATTTTCTCTCTTTTCTCTCACCGGAAACTCAAAGGCAATCATGCTGTGTTTATGCCATAAAAAAACAACAAGCTCTCAACTCCATTAACTCCACTACATGAAGATGAAACACACACACACACACACACATATATATATAAGTATTATTACCAGCGTAAAGAGCAAGAGAATTCCATCTCCCTTCACCATGAGTAGCAATGTAATCGACGAGCTTCAAATCTTCTTCAACAGTCCAAGGACCACGTCTCAGCTCCATCTGTTCATCCTCTTGATCACTCTGCACGTTTCCCTTTGCTTTAACATCCATTAATGGAATCTCTCAGAAATATATATATATATGTGTGTGTGTGTGTGTGTATCTTTTGGAGATGGAGAGAAGGGAAGAGAATGAGATAAAGATGGGTTTAATCAAGGGGAGATGGGAGTTTTATAGATGGAGATTTTGTGTTTGAAAATGGAAGAAGAGAGAAGGGGTTGCCCCCCCAATAGGAACTGCCTTTGGTTTAACTGCACAAATTAACCCTTTAATTAATTAATTAATTTCTAAACTTAAGCTTTGATTGTAATTATTGTAGTAGCAATTAGGGCCTTTAAAGCTTGACCTTTTGACTTTCTCTTTTATTTTTTTTCTCTGTCTGCTTGTTTCTTTTAGTTTTTCTCAGCCCGTGGAAAATCGTTTCCTTTCTTTTTAATGGTCAAATTCTGAGTTTCATCCTTCTATTTTATGAATGATTTGAAGTTAGTGCAATTGATTACAAACATTTAAAGTCGAGAAGTTTATATTAGGGACTAACTTCACAATATACTAGAATTAGGGACGGTTTCGAAGGCAGGCAGTGGCCTTTTTCCAAAAAAAATTTTCACTTTGATCCTTTTAGAAATCGTAAAACCTAAAATTGCATGGTGTTCCCTCAAAAAATTTGATTCGAGCAAGAAAAAAAAGCTTGAAATAATGTGGAAAAATTACATGGCAGAGCATGCTGACATGATAGTATCATATGAACAAATGTGTTGACTTGAAAGAATATTACATCAGTAAAAATAGTCATTTCAAAGTACATGTTGGCGTGTCATTCTGTCAAGTCATTTTAAGCTGTTTACCGTCAGTTGACTAACAATTTTCATCCGCAGATAGGCCATTTTGACTCAAAATAAAACGTTAAGGGTTAAGTTGCATCAAGAAAAAGAATAGAGGGCCAAAACGACTACTCGGTTATACATTAGGGATTTTTTTGACATTACGCCGATATTAATCATATAAATTAGTTGTGAAATGGAGTTAATTAGTTGAATTAACATCAATGAAATGTTGTAATTACATAGGGTTGCTAATTGCTGTAAATAATGATGTTTAGGCGGCTGTGTGGGGATGGCTCTACAACGTCGCTCGCCCTCCTCAACTTTCATGCAAACAACCATTCCATGTTCCATCCTATATGTCTCTCTTCACCTCTTCTCTTCCATTCAAACTTCAAAACCCTTCTTTAATATCAAGGTCATCACCAACGATTCAAATTCGAAATAACGAGTTAATTTTATCGATACAGTTAACGGTTGAATTATTAAAATATTAACGGTGCATAAAGCTTAAGAAATAAGTAAAACTACTCTAATTTTGCAATAGATTAAGATTTTTTCCGATACAATACTTAAATTACTCATTATCTCTTGAATATGTTCAAAACTATAATCTTCAGCAATAACAATCCAATTAGATTAAGATCCGATTAGTTGAAGTTAGATGTGAGCAAAACTTAGCTCGACGTAAAAAAAAACTCGGCTTGAATTGACTTAAATAGTAATTTCATAGACTCGAGTCAAAAAATAAAATTTAAGTTATAAAATGGAACTTCAAATAACTCGAATTTTTTAGTAATTAGTGGATACGTTTTCAAGTTCGAGTCGAGTCCCTCAACTTTGTTTGATGTATGTAAACATATATGAAAAAATATGAAAAATTACATATGTATATCGTATATGGTAATAGAAAGTTGTTTTAATTGTAACTGACCAGTACTATAACATTATAAATGTTTATAATTAAATTTGAATAAAAACTTGAACAACTTGACTAACTTAAATTTTTATAAAATTACAAATAAAATTTAATTTATAAAATATGATTTGTTAACTTGATTAATTTATTTTTTTTAAACTCGACTCAATTCAATAGGATACTCACCCCTAATTGAAGTATCACGAGTTGATACAAATACACACGAAATAAGGAGAGGACAAATCTTGGTTTTCCACAGTTCCACTTCATTAATTAACCATAGTTATGACAACCTTTCCCTATATCCGAAGGCACTTTAATCAGTTGAATGTACAATTAATTATATTTTTTTACTAAATTTTAAAAATAAAATATTAATTATAATTTTTGGTTTAAGGGCGTAAAAAGTTCTTGAACTTTTGGTAAAAAATTAATAAAGCCTTTGAACTTTTTTGCACCCAATTAAGCCTTTGAACTAAGAAATTTAATCAATTAAGCCATTTGACCAATAAATCTGAACAGTTTTCTCGATCCACTTTTACAGTGTGTCGTATTACAGTGTTTTCGCTTAACATTTTTCAGAATTTTTTATTTTATTTAAAAATTTCTTTAAATGTTCTAAAATCCTAAAAAACTTATAAAATTTATAAAGAATACTTTTTAATTTTTTTGTAAATGCAACACGATAGAATTGTAGTGTTCATGTACTGGTAATATCTAAAGGAAAAAATTGTCAAAATTTAATGATCAAAATTGGTCAAAGGGCTTAATTGATTTAATTTCTTAGTTTAAGGGCCTAATTGATTAATTTTTTTAGTTTAAAGACTTAATTGAATAAAAAAATATAAGCTTAATTTATTTTTTATGTTCAAGGGCTTTTTACCCTTAAGCCTAATTTTCTTTGTAAGAGTATTCTAACCGATGTTTAATGACAACGGTTGAAATTTTCACCGATTTTTAATGACAATAGATTAAAAGCGTGTCGGGGACAATATTATGATTACAACTAAAATTTTCTTGTTAAAATTTAATTTGAATAAAGTATATCATTTGGTCCATTGACAGATCTATAACTAACTAATTAAAATATAATTTTTACCATTTTTTAGAAGTTAATAACATTATACGTTTTTCAAATTATGATTCTTATTGTAAAATTATTTTTTAAACTTTTAAGAATTCTTATATTATGTTCAAACTATGACTCTCATTTCAAACTAGTCTAGAAACTTCTAAATCTTCTAGTTCATCTCTTAATTATGATCCTCGTTTTAAATTGATTTTCAAATTTTTAGGACATTTTAATTTCATTCTCAAATTATTGTTTATGTCACACTAATTTGTTTTTTTGAACAATTCCTACTTAGGAGAGGGGGAGGGGGAGGGGAAGGGGAAATTTACTCCTAATGAGTCTAGAACCTACAACCTATGGGGAGGGAAGGTGTTTATGTCACACCAATTTAGAATATACACATATGTGTTTACATGACAATTAATAATTTTTATAACGATTTTATTAATATAGAATATGATTAGCATATACTGAAAATTTGGGCATGAAATTAAAATGTTAAGAAATTAGATACCAATTTAGAACGAGAGTTATAGTTTGGGGATAAAATTGGAACGTTTAAAAGTTTAAGGACAATTTAAGATGAGAGTCATAGTTTGAGGATGAAATTAAATTATTTAAAAATTTAAAAACTAATTTAGAATGGAGATTATAATTTGGGGTGTGTGGTGCTATTAACTTTTTTTCTTTTAATTTCATATATACTATAGCCGGATTAATCCAATGCTTTAAAAGTACCTTGCACAAAAGGGAAAAAAGAGTTTCATTAAATTATTTCATTATTAAATTATTTCTTTCCAAAACTATATATAACTTGAAATTAAAATGATATTTATTAAACCCCAAGAAAGTGTGACATATAGAATGATTTACATTGAGGTGGACCATGATGCAAGGAATTTAAATGTCATTAAAGGAAAGTTTCACACGTTTTATTTTTAATAGATTATTATGTCTGAATTTTTTTATTAAGTAAAGAGGTATTACAATGTTAAAATTCGAACTCATACAAAGTGGGTCAATATGAGTATCCTTAATAACTCGATCAAGTAATGAATATCTAATTTTACTTAAAACGGAATAGTTTGAGAGCTTATTTTAATATTAAGCCATTTTCAAAAAAAAATAGTTTAAAATTTATGTAAATATATCTTCTATTACTTAAAACTTTGATTTAGTTTATGTCATAGGTTAATCGTTTATGCCTTTATGGTTAGCAATAAACTAGCTTCACTTGATATTTTTTTAGTCACTCACGTGATTTAATTTAATCAAAAAAGAATAAATATAAATATATCTCTTATTTTGAAAATGTATTATATTTTACTTGGGTTTTTACTCATCCTTCTAGTTTTAAGACTTAAGTTTAGATTTGTACTGCTAATTAGATTTGTCAATTCTTATGTGACCAAATGTACATTAATTTTTTCTCGCAAAGCAACAATTTATTTATTTTTTTGCCCCCTAAGCAACAATTTATTTATAATTAGAGCAATATTGACAAATGCCAAGAATTTGTCAGTACAAACGTAACAAGATCCTATCGGTTATAAAATCTTAGAAACAAATTCAAAATACAGAATCTAAAAAGCTTAAAAGTTAGAAACAAAGAATATATAGACTTAAAAGTTAAAACATATATTAACCTTCTTAAGAGAAATATTTTGACACGTATACTTTAATCCGTCAATTTTAGTGTTAAGGCATCTCATTTGGGATTTAGGGTTTAAGTTTAGAATTTAGTGTTTAAAATTTTTAGATTGTGAGATTCAGAATTATGTTCGTACAGACAAAGCTGTTCGAGCACAAATCTCTTAAGAAGAACAACATTTTCTCTTTTACTGGGACTATTCCTTGAGTTCTATGAAAAAAAATTAATTTATAAAATACTAAAAAGAGCAGAATTGGCTTGATTAATTAATGGATTACTTAATCAAAAGAAAAGTACACCATTAGCTCGACACACACATGCTTAGTGATCATATAACTTAATTATGAAAATTTAGCTAATTAAATATATCTTAGATAGTGTTTTTTTTATCTTGATCATATCTCAACGTATATAGTATCTCTTTGATAATATATATAGTGGCGGATCTAGAATTTTTTGAGGGTGATCACAAGTTAAGATATTTTTGAAGATGAGTAGAAGATATAAAAATCTCAAAATTTAAGGGTAGACACAAGTCATAAAATTTAATGACTAATTTATAAAAATTAAAAAAAATTAAAAAGTTCAGGTGAGAGCATATTCTTAAAATAATATCAAAGTTGCCTCCAAAGTTGAAGTCTATAAGATATGACGCATACAAAGCATCATTCATCACTAAACAAACAGATTTTGGTTGCTTTCTCATTATTTTCTCCTCTCTTTATTTTTATTGTAAAAAAAGCATACCATATAATTAAAAGAATGGTGCCAATGAAGTGTTAGCTTAAGGGTAAGATTGAGACTTGATATTTAGAGTTCGTGTTTTATCATGCGTAAATATTATGTATGAATTTTTATTTTAAATTTTATTTTGATTTAAATCTCATAATATATGTGTAAGAATTGATCTAAGTTTTGATATATTATGATCGTTGGTCAAATCGTGTGTTGTAATAGTTAATTCTAGTATTTTTTTTGAACGTATATTATATATTTATAATTGCTATAATACTTATAATTGTACTTGTAGATTTAAAAAATTCACTTAAACCAACAATCGGTTAGTTTAATGGGATGCTATATTATATCTTTAATCAAGGTTAGGGTTCAAGTTCTGACGTTACAAATAAAGAATTGAGTTGAAAGAGTTGTCCGTATAATAAACCTCTAAATATCTGATTCAAACTAGATAAATCGAATACTAGTGATAATAAAAAAATCCATTTAAAAAGAAAGCCTAGAAGAATGGATAGAGGAAGTAGAAAGTGTGAAAAGGGTTTAGTTAATTGAATACTTTAATTGCTTACTCCCCAATTGGGGACTGGAGGGGGGGAAAGTATAACAAAAGTAAGAAATGTACACGTGTTCTCCATTCCATCTCACCTAATTAATTCTTTCTTATGGGATTTAAACACTATTTTTTAATTCTCCCATCACTTGTTAAGCCACCAAATCCCTTTTTTTGTCTTTTACACGGCTGCTCTTAAATTTTGAAGTATTCTCGATCGAATTTTAGTTCAGTTGATATCGTTCATGATATAATAATTTAATTAAAATCATAATTTAAGTTTTATCAAATTGAAATACAAATACGAAAATTTAATTTTAAATATTATAATAGAGGGACTAAAAATAATTTAGCCTATAAAACCTAGGTATAGTATGTAGTTAGGGTGCCAATAATTTCTTTTGATTATGAAACTGAACCAATTTCAATGTTGCAATGATGCTTAGAAAAAATATTATATAAAAATAATGAGCAAATGAAATGTCGACATGGAAAGATAGTAAGTCATAATTGGTAGCCATTTGTTTTATTGAGAAAAAAACCCATGAATTGGTGCTGTTGCAATTGTTGCCATCAAGTTTAAGTTCTAACTGGCAGTCCTTTTCTCTTAGGCAAAACCAAAACAAAATTAAAAAAAAAATTACATGTTAAAACAATGGAACGAGTTGAGTAAATGTTGTCGTTTTTATCACAGTTTTATTGTCGACATGTTCTGTTTTAATCTTTATCATGTTTTGTTGTAGATGTCGAAATACTAAATGTTGTTATTACTTCTAACGATGTTGGATACATATAATCATTTTGTCCCATCACACTCCATTTAATATTTATTAGCCATTTCTAATATTTTCAATTTAATAATTCATCTAAATCGTCATTATATTTAGTCGGTTAGTCAAGCTACTTATTTTTATTCTCTTATATTTTTTTATGTCATGAGTTTTAGACTAGGGGTGAAAATTGACTGGGAAATATTCGAAAATCGTAGAGATCCGAACTGACGGGATGAAGAATAACCGAACCATAGGGATAACCGAACTGTAACCGTATTAAATAACCATGGGGATTTCAAAAAATATCCGAAAAGATCCCGATATTTTACAATTTTTTTTAAAAATATACTTTATATATATATAGGTAAATTATATATCCCTAATATACATCTTAATAAAAAAATCTTAACTATATTATTATCGTTTTAACTTTCTCTCAAACCTAGCCACACTCAAATTTCTCAACATGTTTCTATCTTAGTTTTTAGATATAAGTTAAAATCATCGTCTAAATTTTCCCTAACACAATACCCTTTCAATCTTCATCATCTCGTAATCGCGTCCAATGGAATTATCTAAACTTTATATTTTAAACTAAACTAGTCATTTATTTTAGTTAATAAAATAATAATTTGTTTAAGTTTTTTGGGATGGAGATTCTCCAAAAATCGCAAAGATCTGCACGGGAGGGTATAAGAATAAAAAAAATCCCCAAAGCATTTAATGGGGATTTCCTGAAACTGTAACCCCAAGTGTTGGAGATGGAGTGAGGAATGCAAAACTGTCTCCGCCCCACCCGATTCCTACCCCTCTAGACCCACTAGAAGCATCATGTTTCTTCCCCTAGACTCTCTCTTCCCCTTCTCTCTAAGTATGATGAGGATTAAAATTAAAATTTGTAAAAAATAACTCAACTAAATATTTTTAAGGTTTAATGTATAATGCATTATTACATTTTTCATAATATACTAGAGTAAAATAGTAATTTCAAATATCAAACAAGAATGATAAGTTAATATCAGAACTATTCCATGCCCGCATTTTAATTCCAGTAAAAAAGAGGATGATATTTATTTTAAGAGACTCAAGTTCAAACAGTTTTGTCTGTAATGTGTGTATGCTTTATCAAAGGATTAAGAAAAAATAGAACATATACTAAACTATAATCATCTTAAGACTATTAAAAAAGAAACACCTCATTTGCCTCGACCCATCTAGCCTCTATTTTTCTTAACAAAAAAGTCTAATATAAAAAAAACGATTCGACATCCATCGGACCATCCAATTTTTTCTCATCCCTATTCATCATGGGGGTGAAGCTTGGGGTGGTAGGGGCTCGGTTTTCCTAAAATGATAAAATTGTTCTTAAATTCTTTAAAAATCATAAAAATACAAGTTGATAATACATGATAAAATCATATTTTATCACCTTAAAATGATAAAATTGTAATTTAATTCTTTAAAAATTGTAAATTTATAAATAATACGGGGGAAATTGTATCTTCACTCCTATAAAAGTTTATAATTCAATTTATTATCCCTACCTTTAGTGGCGAAACTATAAAGGGTTAGCGGAGGCCATGATCCTAGAAAAATATTAAAAATAAGAAGAATTTTTTTGATAAAATTGTTTTCTGGCCCTTCAAAAATATATAATTTATTATTACCCTTTTAATTTTAAAATTTTCTAAATATCTTTCAATAAATTATATTGAGTTCCGCCGCTGCCTAGCTTTGATCCAATATACCTTGAAAATTTACATTTCCAAGTTCTTGGACTTGGGTTCATAGTGAATGGTGCAAAGTTTGAAATTGATAAACATAAACAATATTACCGACCGAAGTCAAAAAATTGTTTGAGAATCTCAAACTTAAAACAACCTTTTTCCTTGCAAGATGAACTACTTGTATCGACAGCCGATAACTGGTAAGATTATACTATTTTCAAAAATATTTTATTTCGTATTTATCGCGATTGCGGATTAATTTGGAGAAACTTACCTTGAGAGCGACAACCATAGCATCCATTTTTTTTCCTGATCTTATGTTCAAAAAGCCAGCAAGCCCGGGTTTTCTGGTAGGATGGGGTTTGACAATTCTAATTGGACGGTGGTGTTTGTTCATTGACCATATAGGCACCAATCCATCAATCTCTCCCCATTGCTAATTACCATCAACAGTGTTAATGGACTAATTATGACTATGATATTTTTTTGAGTTAATTGCATCAGACGTCTCTAAATTATGACTCGAGTTTTAAATTACTCTCTTCAAACTTTAAAAATGCTATTATTAAATTCTCAAAGTGTTATTATATCGTTTCGGTTATTCTGTCAGTTTAGATGTCAACTTGAACATTAATGATTAGCTAAGCTCAGATTTAACATTTTCAGTCTCTTTTGTTAATGTCACAATTACGTTTTCAGTCCCTTCAAAACTTTAATAATTTAGTTTAATTCCAATTAGTCTCTTAATTAAATGAAAAATTATACTTTGACCCTCTCAAGAATTAAAAATTTTATCTCAACCCCTCAAAACAAGATTCATCTTTGCCCCTAAATTCGAGTTGCATTTGACGTCCAAGTTAGTATACTAGGTTAATGGAAAGACCTTGTTGATGCGGTATTAATACTTTGAGAACTCAATTATAACATATTGAAGTTTAAAGACTAATTTAAAATTTGTATTGTTTGGGGACGTCTATTGAAATTAATCCCTTTTTCCCTTTAGTTCTTTCTCCTTTAATCTGAAGCGTCTTTGACCCAAAAACTTGTATGTTTTGTAAACCTTTTCTTAGCCAAATAGTTCTCTCAATTTCTTTGACTCTTTTGAGGCACGCGTATATAAGTTTATATATATATATAATTGCAGAAGAAGTAGTATATGTTAGGTATAAAAGTTTTATCATAGTTTGACGACTCTATAGTTTTCAAAGAGCATATAAAGATTGTTTTGGAGAATTTATATATATTTATATATCAATCCATTGTATCTTTGATGATTGTTGAACAAATCAAGGAACCATTAGTGGGAAATTCAGAGGCTGAATCACACGTCCTAAATTATCGTTCAAATATTATACTAGAGACCGACGTAGAATTTTATGTTAGAGGTGTGAACTTTTATACTTAGTCAAACTATACGAGCAGTTGAAATTCCAAGAGCTTCGTGATTAGATTTTCAATATAAAATATATGAAAATTTGAAATTTTCAGAGATGCGACTGCCCCTAACATCCCGAGCTCCATCCTTGTATGCATAGATGGAGCTAGATTGGGGCTGGAGGGGCGGTCGCCCCTCATAAAAATTTGATATTCTTATATGATTTAGAAATCTTTTAGAAATTTTCTATGTATTTCTTATTAAAAATCTATTTTCGCCCCTCCTAAAATTTTATAAATCCGCCCCATCTAAAATTTTATAGGTTCGCCGCCCTAACATAAAGTTCTGTGTCCATCCCTGCTTGTATGATACCATTAACTTATATTATTGGATATTATTATAGTGAAGTTAGCTAAGTTAATGTCAAATCCAGTAATAATTCCATTGTTCATTCAGCTTCAAGGCCGGAATCCATAGGAGAAAAGGTTGACAAATGTTTCAGATGTCCCATTGTTCCTTAATCTTCAAACCAAGGTTTGAAAATTGCCTTCTAACTTCCCTATGAACCCACTGATGGACATGCCTACTTTACTTACAACGTTGTTGCTGCTAAGTTTAAAAGTATAGGATTAAAATGCAGTATCCATTGTAACATAATGACCTATACAATAATTTTACCCTGCTTTGGGTGTTGTAACATATTCCTAAAAGGGTAAACTACACCCAGATTCACTTAATTATAGGTTTTATAACGAACAAGTTACTTCTCTAATTCTCTTTTAAGAGTGATGAGAGGCTCGAACGATCAACCGAATCGCTAAGAGGAGGTGCATTAGATTTTTTCTTTGGTGAATAAATGGTTAAGAATAAAAAATATTGACATGATGATTTATAGTGGTTCGACTACCCAACTGAGTCTTCTTCCACAACCTTAGCTATCCACACTAAGAATTTTTCACAATTCCACTAATTTGTCTTTCTTTTTGCTAAGATCAAAGAGATAACACTTACAACCAGAACTTATACCCTAAAGTCGTGAAGCACCCTCTTACAAGAGAAAAACAAATGTAGCAAACTTGGAAAGCCTCACTAGACAAAGAGTTTGCAAATTAAGCACACACCCAAAATCTTAAACACTTGAGCAAATGTGACAATTTGGCTCACTAGTGTTTTCTACAAGAAATATGACAATTTAAACACAAAACTTGATTTCTCAATACATAAATATTGGCAAGTTGTTTCTTGTTGTTGCATGGCTGTTTGAAGAGGTCTTTTAAACCCTCTAAGGAGTTTGTGGTCGTTACTATTCGCTGGGTTGATTTGGAGCCGTTGGAAACTTTATTTCCAACATTAAATGCACTTATGGTGAAGGGCGTATCGGTACGCGACCACTGGTATCGGTACACCTGCTCAAAATTGCACCGGGTATCAGTTTTGCTACTAGAATTTGTCAAAACTTTGGACAAAAGGGCATATTGGTACGAGCTCTTTTGAGTATCGGTATGGGTTAAACTGTACCGGTACTCAAAGGCATATTTTTGACATTTTGGCTATTTAAAATTTTTTAAACATGTCAAAAACCTTTTAGAAAAACTTTCAAACATATTTTTCAAGTTAATGGACTTTTGAAATATTTTTGCAAATTAGTTTAAGTCCAAAAGCATTTTTCATTTTAAGTTATATCAAAATCAATATATATCAACAAAGAGTTATAAACATGTCATGCAACGTATTATTACAAACATGCCACTCAATTAACATTCTGTTACAAATAAGTCACGTTTCTTTGGTAAAATAATATTTTTAGTCCCAAAACTTATATATTCTATTAACTTTGTCCTAATTCGAAATAATTCAATAAATTTAATATTTTTCATTTTAAAATTTTATCAAGTTCAACTTTTTGTGATGTTTCCAAAGCAAACGAGCTCATCATATCAAATCAATAGTTCGATAACTGCATTCTTCCATAAAGCAACAACAAGTTGTTGTTTAACTATTATTATACCAGGAAAATAACAAGAAAATAATGTATAAAATTTATGGGATAAGAACAAACAATTTAGGATTGGAAGAATAAATATTAAAATAATGGAAAATTTAAATTTTAAGAGTTAAATTTTTTGAATTGTTTCGAGTTATGATCAAATTGATAGATTGTATAAGTTTTTTTTGGGGGGGGGGTTAAAAATGTTGTTATATCATGCCTCATTAGAAGAAAAGTGGCTTGTTTATAACAACATGTTAACCGAGTGACATGTTTGTAATAATTTTTTAATTGAGTGCTATGTTTGTAAGCAAAGTGGCTTATTTGTTACTAAACTCATAGTTAAGTGACCTTGAATGTAGTTTACCCTTACTAAAATTGCAAAGAACTACGCGTATCTCGTGGGAGACGCTCAAACAAGTACTGAAATGAAAAAAAAGTGGGGGATTCATCATCAATCATCCGTCCAAAACCATTAAACTATTCCTAGGCAGAATATATATATATATATATATATAGGACGGAATCGGAATTTGAGATTAGAGGGCAAAACGTAAATGTTTGAAAGTGAAGGCAAGTTAAAAAATAAATTAATTTTTAAAACAATTTATATGGTAGGACAAAAGTAATATTGCCCCCCCAACCCCTTGATAGTTCCGTCACTATATATATAGGTTTCATGTCTTTAGCTAAGAATGTAATAAAGAAGACAGCCGCCATAGCAGCAAAAGAACAAGACCAGCAGCATGTTTCTCATCTCTTCGATTCCATGCACGCCTGCATTATTAGTTTATAAGCTTTTGATTTAGGGTAGCTGAGTAAACAATCTGTCTCCGTGTTTCCACTGCAGTGTGTTTCTCATTCACGGTTTCAGTATACATTTTTTTATTAAATAGTGTTATAATAATATTCTTAAGATAAATTTCGGAATTCGAACCCGCACAAAAAGTGAAGCGGATAAATATCTATGACCACTAAGCCAATTAATGGATCTCTAATCTCGGTATACGTAAGTATGTTGGTTTGTAACTCTATATTTGGTAACCAATTATATACATTAATTAAGGAAGAAACATCCGGATTCAATGTCACTAATCACTTGTCTTTCACCAAATACAAGCTCCACATTCGAGAAGGTCATGCATGCAACTTGCTTCTTTTTTTCCTTTTTGTCCACACTTTTTTCTTTTAATTTAGTGACTTAATTTACTAAGTTATATGGTCAACAATTTCCAATATTTGTAACACGAGCTAGGACACAATCATTTAAACCGTGTTTTCATCTTCATAGCTTGAACTTTGCATTCAACTCTACAAAGATTCAAACATTTATAGTGTTTAATTGTTGTTCAATTCTCACTAATATTGCTTGGCATTTTTTATTATTTTTATTATGTTACAATAAAATTTTCAATTAATCCCACCCAAAGTTGTATTTGGGTCATATTTAAATTAACTCATTAATTAATATATAAAACATAACCAAACAACTTATCTATTTAATTACCATTATTTTATCAACCCCAACGCATCAACAAAATGTGAATGCTGCAGCACATTGTGCATTTGTAGACATCCTTCTTTTATATTAATACCCAAATACTAAGGTGGCAGACCAAAGCTAAATAAATAAATAGAAACTTTAATAATAAAAGCATGCTTTAATATTCTTTAAGGCATAATAATGAGACATGAAATGCTAGTGGTGCATGAATTTTCTCGTGATTTGTGTGAACTAGTGAAGCAAAATTCATATTAAATCTAATATGGGCTTCCACACCATATATAGCAATGCCTCTAATGATTATGTTTTATGCATACTACTAATGAATATAACATGATTTTACTGAGTTTTAGTTCGATTGATATAATCTTAAAAGTCCTGAGTTTGTTTTTCTTCAAATATGCTGGTGTGGTTATAAGGTAGTATTTGTTTAATTTTCTTAATCCTTTAATAAGGCATACACATCGTGCATACATAGTACTCAAACCGAGTCATATGGATAAAATACATCATCATTTACTACTGGAACCACTTCACATGTTCAAACTAATTATTTCTAATTTAGAGATTTGAAGGACTATAAATAGTTTAGTTGTTGTATAAAAAACAGATATAACATGAGAACCAATTGTGGAACTAAACGAGGACTTGGGGGGGGGGGGGCATGACGCTCACAAAATTTTAGAAAATTGTCATTTAGTCCTTTAATTTTTTTAAAATGAATTGAACACAATTTAGAATCCAAATTCAAATTCATATATAAAAAGTCAACATATTAAACCCGTTCAACTCAAAATCAAATTGATCTTAAGGTAAAATATTCCAATATGTTATGACTTGATTCGAATGACCGGAACTTAAAAGAACCTAAGCCCAAAATAATTTGAAGTTTAGATGATTTAAAAAATTTTAAACCTGAAATTTATTCGACCAAAATTAACACGATTCGACCAAAAACCAATCCGATACATTGAATTTACAGATCTACCTCTAATCTTACAATAATCCTCCCAAAAAGTTGAACAAAATTGTGCAAGAGGCAGATGAAACAAATAAAGGCAAATTAATGAAGCTGTGCTTTCTGTAAAAGGAAGTGTTGGATTGGAATTGAACCCAATGAATTAGGGTTTTGTAAATGGGCTTAATGCGTTAACCCTCCATTTTCCCTCTTTATAAGACTCTTCTTTGTACCTTTGCCTACTCAATTATTAGTAAGTTTATAAATGGTTATTGGATTTCAAAAGTCATAATCGAGTGACTTAACTAATCGATTGTAATAATCATGTCATTAAATCACAAACGGAAGTTTGGAATATTTTAATAATAAAAAATTTATATATTTTAAAAAGTTACAATCAAGTCACTCAATTAATCAATTGTAACAGTTAAGTCACGTGCAATATAAAATTTAGTTGTCTATAGTGACCAATGAACCTCAAATTTTATCATAAGATTCACTAGATTAGTTTTCCGATAATCTCTCTCAAAAACCACGAAATTACCCAAATCCTTCAAACTTCTTAAATCCCAATCTCTCATGACAGTGAGTGGCTGTATAGATAAACATGTAGTTAGTTGTTCGAGTATGGTCGTTCGTTATTCACGATGTATATTCTGTTTTAAACGAAAATTAAAGAGCATATTGCGAACTACCATAATTATATGATAGTTGGAAAATGATCCTTTGCAGTACAGGGTCCGAGTAGGACGGGGCAGGGATCTTGGCAACTTGCAGGTTAGCGAACTATTCTTGTATTGTATCGTATCATGATTTATGTAAATGAATAGCATAATGTCAAATATAAACAGTTTGCCTGTTCTCATTTGTAATTTTATCATTTTCCATTAGCTATTTAGAAGAAAGAATCATTTTGCCTCAATGCTCAAATAATGTGGACAAGTAGGACAACTTTTACAATTTTTTGAACCCGATTAAATTTAACGGTGGAAAATGTAAACAATTTTATATAAAAAAAGAGTAATTTCAAGTTTCAACCATCTATTGACCCATACTTAACTGTCTAAAAAAATGGCTAAAGTGGATCGTAATCTTATATTATATATAGGGTAAACTACTTCAATGACCGCCATACTTTTGATAAAGTTACGATTTGACCACATTATTTTTTTTCGAAGCAATTAAACCACCAAACTATTTAAATGGTATCAATGTCACCACCAGCCGTTAAAGGTTTGAAGGATTCACTAAATGAATTTAGTGGCAAGCACTAACTATAATTTAAAATATATACAAAATATTGTTAACTTTAAGAAGTTGAAGGATCCGCTAAATGAATCTAGTGGCAAGCACTAACTATTTAAATGGTATCAATGTCCCTAAAACCACATTTCCTTTATTTTTCCAGGCATTAACAGTAATATAACACATATATTATATGATGTACTTCATATCACAAAAATAAGCTTGGCCTAGTGACAAGCAAATCCTTCTTTCCACCAAGGGATCCCTAGTTCAATTCCACCAGCCCCAATTTCATTTCTTTCAATTTTCTTTCTCCAATCAGGTGACACGTGTCACAATCTGATTGGAGAGATTTTAGTGGTCAAATTGCAACTTTATCAAAAGTATGATGGTCATTGAAGTAGTTTACCATTATATAATAGTAATTTTGCTGATACATAATGTGTAAGAAACTGTATAAATCTACATATTTGCTTTTTAAAAACTAAACTTAAATCTTTAGCCTTAAACACCAAACTTTAAAACCTAAATCTTACATGTAAAAGTGTGAGAAGTGGTCAAATTGCAACTTTATAAAAAATATGGTGGTTATTGAAGTAGTTTACCCTTATATATAATAGTAATTTTGCTGATACATAATGTGTAAGAAACTGTATAAATCTATATATTTGCTTTTTAAAAACTAAATTTAAATCCTTAGCCTTAAACATCAAACTTTAAAACCTAAATCTTACATGTAAAAGTGTGAAGTTTTAAGTATGGCTCAATTATATGAGTCACAGCATGCATGAGATGAGTCATGAGCCATGTACAAACGTACTCTCAGTGACAGAGTCAGGATTTTCATATAGTAGGGTCAAAGTAGAATATAAAGTACGAGGATTCTCAAACCACTACAATATAAATATTGATGACCCTAGACCTTGCAAGCTTGATCAGAGACCCGAGAATCGAGCCAATGTACCCGAACCAAAACCTAAAATCGAACCGAACACGATGACTCAAATTTGATCTGAAACCCAAAATAAATTGAACCGAATGGAACCGAACCGATAACACCTGAACCGAAAGCAACCCGAAACGAAGGCAACCCGAAACGAAGGTAACCCGAAGTAAAGAGAATATATTAAAATAAATAAAGATGAGATGTGAACTCTCACACAACTCACCAAAAAGTCGAATATACATGCTATATAAAGTTATATATAGGGTGGAAAAACCCAACTTGGCCCGAAAATCCTACTAAAACTGATCAATCTCCTATTAACCCAATATTGACCCGATCTGAAATCAATCGACCCGAAAATAACCGAACCGAAATCAACTGAACCGAAAGTCAACCGAATCGAAAATCAACCGGCCCAACGCCTTGACCCAATACTCAAACCGGAATCATCATATACCCGAACTAAACCGAACCAGACCTGAACTAAATCGAACTTAAACCGAATACAGTCAAACCCGAAATGACCCGAACCGAATAACCCGTTTTCTACCTCTAGTTGACCCCATACTCAAACAAATTAAGTGAGTTCAATTCTAATATTTCTATGAAAAATTTTATTCTAACTCCTTGAAAACCTCATTTAACTCTTTGAAGATCTCATACCACAACAAATTAACTAGGGTCAATTGACCCCCTAATCTACATGTGGCTCCGCCACTGCGTACTCCCCTAGCGTCAGAGCCGACCCTGTGGCAAGTCGAACTGGTCGACTGCCCAGGGCCCCATTTTTTCCCTAATTTTTACTACTTAAAAATTATAATAGAAAAAACCCCAAAATTTAATTATAATATTAAATAGATGCCTTCACTTTGGCCTATAAATAACAAGTAAATGAAATAATAATTTGGTTATAATATTAAATAGATACTCCTCTTTTTCTTTAGTTTTTATTACTTAAATAGTTGTAGTTTAATTTTTTCTAGTAGTTAGTATTAAGGGTCCAATTTTTTTTCAATACTTGTTATTAGAGGCTCAATTTCCCCCCAATATTTATTATTATGTGCTTACTCTTAAAATTCTTTTTTTTCAATATTTTTTATTAGGGGTCCAATTTTTTCCCTTCAATATTTGTTATTTTAGGTCCAATTTTTCTTGATATTTATTATTAGGGCATACTATTCAAATTCATTTTTTCAATACTTGTTATTTGGAGTCTAATTTTTTCAATACTTGTTACTAGATGCTCAATTTTCTCAATATTTTGTTATTATGAGCTACTTTTAAAATTTATTTTTTTCAATATTTGTTATTATAATGTTATTCGATGCCCAATTTTTCCTGATATTTGTTCTTAAGGATCTACTCTTAAAATTCAATTTTTTCAATACTTGTTATTTAGGCTTTAATTTTTTCAATACTTGTTATTTAGGTCTAATTTTTTCAATACTTGTTATTATAGACTCATTTTCCACAATTTTTGTTATTAGAGGCATGCTCTTAAAATTAAAATTTTTCAATATTTATTTAGGGCCTACTCTTAAAATTTATTTTTAAATATTTGTTATTAAGGACCTACTATTAAAATTTAATTTTTTTCAAAACTTATTGTTAGGAGCCTAATTTTCTAGTTCGTCCAGGGTTTTTAAAATCTCAGGACCGACTCTGCCCAACGTGATACATGAAAAACATGGAACAAACCTTCATATTTGTCCACTCAACAAAATCATCTCGTTACCTTTGTTATTATTGTTATTATCGGTTCCTGTTACATTTAAAGTCGAGTCGAATTAAACCTTTAAATAGAAAATAAATATTTATGTCACTTTCTTTTCATCCACCATACTTTAAATTCTAGATCTCATGGATGAATATCGAGATCCTAGCCATTGACCGTATCAAATCATTTAATCAGTTCTCATTCATTCGTCACGGACATCTTGTCAAGAATACTGGTTTTGAAGCGGTCCACGTGGTGTGTGCACTGCAAACATGTGTATATATTATATAGCTAAAGTTATTATCTATATATATTGCTGTCAAAGTTGTGCAAATTTTCTTTCATGTGATACATAGAAAGTCACCAATCCTTAATCTAAAAAGGATGACACATATCTCGAAACATATAATCAAATTCATTTTGTAAATATTAAAAGAACATGTCTTGAAATATATAATCAAATTTATTCATAAGTAATAAGCATATTTATTCGTGTTCGGTTCGTCTGGTAAATGAACTTTAACATTTATTTCGTATTCGTTCATATAGCTTAAGAAATAAACCGAACACTATGTTCATTATTCAAAGTTTAGAGCATAAACTGGACCAACAATCCTTAAGACAAAAGATTAGTAACAAAACAAACAATGTTGATTAAGATATTGGCGAGCATCTGTGATCTGTCTCCTGTTTTTGTCTGCTGCTTAAGTTTCATACGATGCTTGTCTTTGTGCATGCGATTTCAAGGGACCCCGATTCCAATTTCTCCACCCGTGAGTTCCGATGTGACACGTGCCGCCTCTTCATCTTGCCATGTCACCATTTCCATTTCATCACCTAGTTAGCTGCATGTGAAATTTTTTGTGTTGGAACTATAAGTGATTGGAATCCTTTTTAACGTTAATGTCTGTGATAAAAATTTAAATTTATTTTAAAGAATATGTCGATTTTGAATCTTACAAATGAGATAAAAACATTAAAAAGTAATTTATATTGAAGTAAGATTTAATCAGGCTCGATTGCAAATTTGATCCGCAATCTTATGTGATTATCGAACATCGGGAGATAAACTTTTTATGATGCGACCCCACGAGCTCTTAGCCAATAAATGTAGAAAAAAGTGGTCTGACAATGGCGCCTGAATTCACCAAAAAGAAATAACTCAGTCCTATGTGCCATGTCTCTCAGCCACAAACTAGTCCGGTGTCTGAAACTGGCAGCAATAATAAGAAAATGAATATCGTTCTTTTATTCTAAATCTTCTCCTGTGTTGCGATCAAATCAAATCAAAAGTATTATTTTATAATAAATTTTTATAATATTTACTTTGAATTAATCTGTTACTAAATTTAATATTAATAATTATTAAAAACAAAGTTTTGATTTGTTTAATATTAAACTTACGACACGTTTTTGTTTCACTTTTCAATCTTTTAACCAACTCATAACAGTTTAATAAATTTTCAATTTCATTCTATTAGTTCAGTTATTCATATTATCAATTTTTTATCCGATTCTAACGACTAATGACGGATCCAAGTGCATCTTAAAAAAAGTTTATGTTTACCTTAAACTTTTTAAACTTCACATATTTGACTTTATTTTTTTATTTTATGAGTTAGTCATTAAAAATTTTTAATCTTTATGAGTTGTATTTATCTTAAAATTTTAAAATTTAATATATGTCTATACTCAAAAATATTTCTGAATTTGTCACCGTTAATCATCATGATCGAGGGGTTTCTTCTTGCTAAGTTTGATGTGGGAAAGGAGATAGGGGAGAAGGGAGGTTTGAATTAGGGTTTGTGGACCACATGATTTGGATGCACCCGTGAGTGGTTTAATTCTGTTGTCGCCCACCACGTACTACTATATATGTTTTCTTACACAAATAGCTAAATAACAACACATGGCCACGAGATTGGTTGCCTCTTACATGACATCAGATCACCAAATCCTTGCAACTGCTGTTTCTTTGTTTTTTCTTCATTACACATTTGCTTCTCTATAGAGATTTCCTAACAAATACAAGTGTCTATGTCATGGTTCGATCCAATCCGATGAGGTCGTGTCGTTAGAATATAAATATTTAAGAAACAAACATTAAGAGATCGGTATTTAAATAAGACAATTTCAATTTATATTGCAGTGATTAAGAGTGAGTATTCTAATTTTTTTCAATTGGTAATTGATTAACTTATTTGTTAATGTCGGCTTAATCAAAGCGACTTATCTTTAAGTAATTTGTTTGGTTGATTCAGTTAATTGAGTGATTTCGCTGTCCTTTAGATAAGATTATGAATTTGAATTTTGCGGATGAAAGAATCAAAATAAAAGCTTGTCCTCCCATTTAATTGTTTTACTCGTTCGACTCTAAACTTAATTAGGGTTCAACATGACTATCAAATTCAAGTGAGGTTTAGTAATAATCAGTTGGTCTGGTAGAATGAAACATTATATTCTCTAAGTAATGTCAGAAGTTCGAATTCTGGTACTGTGAATGGAGCAAATTAGATTTGAAGAGTTGCCCCTTACAATAAACTTCTGAAACTTCTACAGTATATGATTTGGATTAATCAACCAATAGGTCCAATATCGATGATTATACCGAAAATCGGACGTAGTTTTGGACTAGAAAAACTGATCTTTGCCTCTTTTCACGGAGAAACAGTTGGTAAAATGAACAGTTAAACTAAACCTTAAAAAGACTCATGCTCTAGCTTTGGCACATGGTGGAGTTCACAAGCTTGATGACACAACTTCTTCTTGCAATAAAAAAAATAAACAAACACAATGTCTGAACCACACATCACAACCCTAAGATCCTTCTGCCAAATCTGGCACACAAAGGCCAATCTCCACCAATGCTACATTCTCATGTCAAATTCAACCACAACTCAACACGTGTCAAACTATCACTCACCAACAGTTTCTTCCTGTGGAACTATAAATCATCACAATTCACAACCCATAGGCTCATCTCTTCAATTCCTCAAATTACTTGTAAAAAACTCAACATTTTGTTCTTAGCCTGCTTAATACATTTTGTCCTAGCTTATTGTGTAGCTCCAATGGACCTCGGTCGTCGGTTTTTACTCCGATGGATGGCGGTGGCAGTGCTCGCCCTTTGTTCCGACAATGTGACCGCGAGATATCATTATCACAAGGGACAGAAAGTTAATGTGCCACCTGCTCTGCTCCTTCGATTCCTTCAACACCTGCTGACCCTCCTCCTGCTAGCCCACCCTCAATTCCCTCGGACCCCATCCGAACGATCCGGGCGATACATCGGGTTGCATTTTCGATGTGACTTCGTACGGGGCAGCGGGCGATGGTTCTTCGGATGACACTGCAGCATTCAAGGAAGCATGGAAAGCTGCGTGTGCTGTTGAATCAGCCACTCTTTTGGTTCCTTCGGATAAAGTTTTCATGATCACTTCCACCATCTTCTCAGGGCCTTGCAAACCTGGACTTGTGTTCCAAGTGAGCATTCTTGTTCTGTTTTTCATTTTCGTTACATTTTAGTGCATTACATTCGACGACTCGTTTTTAACAGAAATGTTAAACTAGCCCTTAGTGTACGTAATCGGATAATGATAAAGGTTAATTTGTGTGATTCGGAAGGCCGATGGAGTCCTAATGCCACCCGAGGGACCCGATTGCTGGCCCAAAGCAGATAGCCGCAAGCAATGGCTGGTGTTTTATAGACTTTATGATATGAAACTCCCGGGGAATGGAATCATTGAAGGAAATGGACACAAATGGTGGGAACTCCCTTGCAAACCTCACAGGGTACTTTACAAATACAATATTCCATACTTTTTATATTTTCCAAGTTAAAAAAAAATCATTTTGTGGCCCTAAATTCATGTGATGATGTGACCAGGGTCCAAATGGTTCAACTCTGCCAGAACCATGTGATAGCCCTGCTGTAAGTACGACTTTAACAATGTTCTGATATATATAATTATACATTGTCGGTGCATCAAATATTGATAATATTTTGTTTTTTGGGTGCTTAATACAGATGATATGGTTCTTCATGAGCTCTAATTTAGTAGTGAGTGGCATAAGGATCCAAAACAGCCCTCAGTTTCATATGAAATTCGATGGGTGCGAAGGGGTTTTGATAGAGAAGTTGTCGATATCAACTCCTAAACTTAGCCCCAACACAGATGGGATACACATTGAGAACACTAAATCTGTTGGGATTTACAATTCTATGATCAGCAACGGTGGGGAAACATGTTTTATTATTCGATTACACTGTGTTTGTCTCTGTAATAATGCAGAAAAACTGATGACTTTGGTCTAAACAGGAGATGACTGCATTTCGATTGGTACTGGATGCTCGAATGTAGACATCAATGGCGTCACCTGCGGTCCTAGTCATGGGATCAGGTATTGTAGCCCTCGTATCGATACCAGATTAATGTGCACACTGTGTGTGGTTGGTCTCATATGTCATTTTCGATACTAGATTCATTGAGTACTAAGCCTAGTTCATTTATGCAGCATTGGGAGCCTTGGGGTGCATAATTCCCAAGCATGTGTTTCCAACATAACCGTACGGGACGTCATCATACGAGAATCCGACAACAGAGTGAGGATCAAGACATGGCAAGGGGGCACCAGTTCGGTCTCGGGCATATCGTTCGAGAACATTCAGATGGAGAATGTTCGGAACTGCATAATTGTCGACCAATGCTACTGTCTGTCAAAGGGATGCCTGAACCAAACATCGGCCGTTCATGTCACGGACATCCAATACAGGAACATCAAGGGCACGTACGATGTTCGAACCCCTCCGATACATTTCGCATGCAGTGACACGGTGGCCTGCACAAACATAACAATGGCGGAAATCGAGCTTCTGCCGCAAGAAGGAGAATCGGTGGATGATCCATTTTGTTGGAATGCTTATGGAATTGAAAAGACAGTAACTATACCTCCCATTGGTTGCTTTCAAGAAGGCATGCCCCAGACAATAACAGAGACATCTCAGTATAGTTGCTGAGATTGAAAAGACTAGGTTTAATTCCGATATATATATACATTGATTACTACTTTAGCCTTTAGGTTTCATCCCTATTAGGGTTTATTTTCCCCTTATTGTGTGATGAGATTTTCTACTAGTATAATAGCAATGCCCAAATGAGTCTATATTTTGCTGGCCCTTGGGATAATAGTATGAAACCGAATAAAATTAAAAACACATCACGAGTTATCGGTTTTTCTTTGATAATCTATTGGATTTTTATTGGTAGTAGAGTATATTCTACATAAGTGATAGCCAAAAACAAGGAGCTTAAAAAACAACAATAATAATAGTATGGGAAATGCATTTGCAGACTTCCTGCAACTGCATACTCATTTTTTCTTGTGGCAGCTTGGTCCATTACTTGCCAATCCATGTTATGTTCTTAACAACCTTTTCCTAAGTTTGATGGCATTGCTTCATTGGTTTTTGGACTAAATGGCCCTCTTCCGAGATTCCCTGGACTTTGCTCCACTCTCAGTTGGCTTACTCTGGGGCTGTACACCTTTTCCGAAACAGTTCTCGTGAATTCTTTGGATGGAGTTGCGGTGGCGCTTGTTACCTTCAGACTGCACACCTTTTCCGAATAGGTTCTCTTGAATTCTTTGGATGGAGTTGTGGGGGAGCTTGTTACCTTCGGGCTGCAGATGTGCCTCATCTCACCACGGCTTCGTGTGATCATTCCGTCTAGAATCTCTCCATCATCAGCAAAGGAAGCTGTCCTAACCAGCTCTCCTCCTTCCTGGTGTAGGACACCAAATGTGAGCTCAATCTTGAATACTTTTTAACCGATACCTATAATCATTCGTTAAAGAGTTACATCGACTTACGCTTATAAGGTTGAATGGTACATCCGGTGACTCTTCATACTCGGCAGCATCGAGATCTTGAAGGTGTGCTCCTTTGAAAAACTTGGACAATACATATTGTCTCACAGGAACCAAGAGCATGATCATCAACGGGAAAAGAACCCCGGCAATCGGAACCCAAGTAATCCCGAAACAAACCAGCAAGTATGCCGTCTGGAAAATCGTAAACATGGCAATTGTCTTAAAAGGTACGGTTTCCACAAAAGTGGCATGGTACTCCTCTAGTACTCTGAAACAAATTATTAACTAAATAAGCATGCTAAATAAATGTGACTATAACAAGATATGAAGCAAATAAACTTTTAAGAGATTACTTGTATCTTCTACTCGGAGCCGTTAAGAGCAACAATATTCGCTCCCAAAACTGGTTCCCGGCCAAGCTCTCGATGGCCATGTACGCAAAGTAGCCCCAAAGCACCGAGGTCGGGATCTTTTTAATCAAAGGCATTGCTGCAACACATCCTCCCACCATTGTAGCTTGAAGCAAGTTACTGAGCCGCTGTTCTTTTACTTGGATGGGGAGCAGATCGTCGATTTCCTTCTCAACATCAAACACCGTCTCATCAACCGGGGCATTAATATTTTCCATGTTTGAAGCCATTTGTATGGTTGATTCTTTCAGTTCCTTTAATCCCTATTTAGAGAAGAAGTTTAGACTTGGTCACTCGAGCATCGGCATTAAGGTCTGTGGACTTCAATAGCAGATTTCAAGTGAATGAATGTAAGTCCCTACCTGAGCAGAAGGCTCTTGGTAAATCAGAGGAGTCTGCATCTGTTGGTTAGCTTCTTGCATTCTTTCGTACACCTGTCCTAAGCTTGCATTCTTGTGTATAAATTGCCGGGCTGTTGCTACTAGTCTGTTTCGGAGCAACTATGCAGAAAGGTAAAACAAAAATGAGGCCGAGCCTCTCGATCATACAAAAATGTTATCCGTAATCAGATATAAGTACCTGGTGCTTTAAGGTAGCCAAGCTTTTAGTATGCATCGGAGACTGTGGAATGACACCATTTGCAGGAGGGATGCCGATAAGACCGCATAATATCGTCTGCCATCAATTAATGCAAAACTCAATAAACGTTGCCTGAAACAAAGTGCATATCAAAATGAAGAAAAAATGGGACAGGAACTCCATGTACCAAGAATCCAAGAAGAAGTAAATCGTAATGAAAAGATGGTGGTTTCTTCAAATTGAATTCCTTTTGCTGAGCAAGTTGCGAAGCTACACTGTGGTCGAAATAGTATAGGACAGCGATCATTGTTGCCGGAATGAAAGCTCCGACTATATAGAGCACTGGAACCTTTAGCATGTCCTGTTGATTATCACCATGAATCATAATACATCAATGTCTTTCGAGGAGAAGAAAAACTTGTCGAGTTAAACAGGACAATTCAGTTACCTTCATGACTGTCCAGTTTTCATATGCACCTGGGAACCATGGATTAGGACTGAAGAGGCGCCTCGGAATCCCCTTCGGGATACTTCCAGCTGGTATATACGAAACAGCCGTCCAGATCAGAACCATCAATGGCACGCCATAGTCTGCTACAAAGCCACGTAATGATCCTTCGGGAAGATGAAGATGAATCGAGTAGATTTTCAGTAAGCTGACACTTAATAGGCACAGACTGTTCACTAGAAGCATGTAACCAATACTAATAAAACTCACCAGATCCGTATCTCCAAGATCGTGCTTTTCTGCTTCTTAAAGCTGTAAACAGAAGGCCAAATGACAAAACCAAAGCAAACATTCCATTTGTAAATCTCCACGAAGGCTGAAACTCGATCGACTTAGGATTTTGTCTTTCGGGTATGCGAAACTCATTGACAAGTCCCTAGTAGACCCAATTCGATATTTAATAGTTTGAAATCAGTTCAACAGACATATATTCAAGTGTTTTAAGGTGCAAGTATAGAATAAAACAAGAATTTCTCACCTTAATAGCTTGCTGCATGAAAAGCATCGCGATAAGAAGGCCGAACAGCTCCCCGGCAAGACGAGTAAACCTGTTGATAATGGAGCAAGCTCCTAAGATAGCCAGCAAGAACAGCAAGATTGCAGTCCACACGCATACCCTGCATGTCCATAAAAAACTTTAGCAAACAACATAAATTTGTAAAGACACAAAGTTGTGAAGATACATACCATCCAGTCCATGCAAGAAAGAGCTGTGACCCCAAATCCGGCCTACTCTTGGCGAAATTGAACATAAACGTGTACATAATCACGGTCGGCTCCGCAACTCCTAGGATCAGCAAAGGCTGGCCTCCTATGATAGTGTGTATTATTCCACACAATGCAGTGGAAGCCAATGTTTGAACTGCTGTGAGAACCCCATCTGTCATCACAAAGAAGACATTCCATTTTAGGCAAAATTTAAACATTCCATTTTAGGCAAAATTTAAACAATATATATATATATATGTACATATATATATATATATATATATATATATATATATATATATATATATATTACCTGTGTCTCTTTCCAATTGTTCTCCAAATGAGATAACTGGGATTGCTGATGCAAAGAATATATAGGTGGTGGGGGCCAAAATACTGCAAAAGAACCATACAATTACACTGGCGGCAAAAGTTTTTATGCAAATAAAATAATGGTAGCATGCAGTTTTCTAATGTTTGCTGTCATGACAATTGAACGAGGTACCTAAAGCCAGCACTAAGGCCACTGGTCCAGTCTTGCTTGTAACACTTCATTCGCCCTCGAACATCGTTTTTGATTCCGCGGAACGGTACGAAACTCTCCTCCATTGCTTGTTCTGCAATTTGCAAACTAGGACCAATAAGCTATCTCTTGAAACTGTCAATAATGGAAACTCAATATCACAAAAATCAAGTCTAAGCCCTAGAAACAAGTATGTTTGCTGTAAGAAAAACCCAGATAAAGATTTATATTTAACATCAATATTGAATCTCAAGGGGCAAACATGAAAACCCAGAACAAGAATGCTGCACAAATTCAAAAGGGATTTAAGCATTGGATATTGAAGATTTACCCTTAATGTGGACACTGAGGAGAGTTTGCAAGGGAAGCTCCAAATATATAGGGCCTTAAAAGCAAAAGATTTGAGGGAATTTAAGAAAAATGTGGGTCAAAATGAAAATGAAAATGCACATCACTGTCAATGGCAGAAGAGTAAGAAAGCAAATATACTACAAACTGCATTAAAAAGCTTATATAGTAAAGGAAACTCAAAAAGAAAGTAGCTTTCAATACAAAGAAAATGAAAACAGGATATTCAAAGTAAGAAGCACTATGGAGTACTCACCACCAATGACCAATGCCAATGAAGGAACGAGACCCCTTAGAAAAAAGAGAGCTTTTACATATGAAAGGCCCTTTTAAATATGAAATGATAAACTTATTTTAAAATTTTGCTTTTTTCCATTGCACATGAGGGAGAGAGAGAAAACCAATCTATGACAATTGGCAAGCTGTCTAGCAAAGAAGCACCCAAGAAGTAGATTTCTTCTCTAACTCTAATCTCCACAGTATGTTTGTTACTATTAATTTACTTTGTTATTTGAATAGTTAATGTATACTTTTTATTCATAACGCTTAAATTCAAGACCTATTTAAGAAATATTAAACTCGTTATAATTCAACTCAACAAATATTTATATTATTTTCTCTGTATCTACTTGGTTTAAATGAAAAATAAGTGCTCAAACTATACTATTTTTGAACTTTAAGTGCCTAAAGTATTTTTTTGTAAAAGTAAGTGCTTAAAGTTTCAACCGTTATAATTTTAGGTATCCGACCATCAATAAGCGTTAAAAAATTATTGTCCAATCAGAACTAGACACACGGCAATAATTTTCTTTTTAATTTTTTGAATTTGTTTTTAAAATTTAAAAAAATCTCAAAATTTTCAAAAACTTTCAAACCAGTCCCTAAATCCCTAAAAATAACAAAATTCCAAATCATCACCGCTGCCGCCGCCGATCGTAGTCGCCGACCTCACTCTTTCGGTAGCCGAATCCAGCCGACCCCCCAACGTTTCGTTGCCGGGAATCGACGAACATCGCCAATCAATCAACTTTTTAACATTCACCGTTCAATGTTCGATTGGTACATCGTTCGCCAGTTTCCGGCAACAAAACACTGAGGTAAATGGTCGGCTAGATTTGACGAGAGAAAAGGTGGGGTTGACACCGACAGCGGTGATGATTTGGGACTTAGGTATTTGAAAATTTTAAATTAATAAAAACAAAAAATAATTAAAAGAAATTATAAATTAAAATATGACATATGTCAAATTTTTATTGGTTAATGGATTTTTTAATGGAAGTTAAGTCTCGGACGCCTAAAATTATAACGGTTAAAATTTTAGACATATATATTTACAAAAAATTACTTTAGGCACCTAAAGTTCAAATGTAATATAGTTTGAGCACTTATTCTTCATTTAAGCCTATATACTTTTATATTTGTTGAAGAAGCATTCTAGTAACATAGTGGTGCTTTTGCATAATTAAACTCATCAATAAAATTTTTTTGCAGTTGATGGAATGGAGATGGATTGTCACTTCATACAGTAATCTATTAAGACAATCATAGTTACTTTTGTCTTTTTAAAAAAAAATTTGGGGTTTTTTTGTATGTGTTCATGAATTTGGCATTGGATTCTTCATGTTATTTGGTTAACACTCCAATTCCAAAACAAAATGATTTGTATTGCAAGTTATATATATTTACCAATAATCATGTCACAATAAATCGTAGGGTAAACTATTTTTAATGTCACTAAAGTATTAATTCGATTCCATTTAACCATTGAATTATAATTTGTTAATTGAATCACTAAATTATTAACACAATTTCAATCGCGTTACATATTTTAATAGAAATGTTGTTGTGGTAATTAAATAAATTTGTATAATTACATATTTAGTCATCATTACTTATACATCTTATCAATTTAATCTTAATTTTAATTTAATTTAATAAATTTAATCATCCAATAAAATGATAATACTCAACATTATATATCTTAAACTACGTTTTATTGTTGAAAATAATGAAAACAAAGGTGAGAAAGAGGCTCAAACCTAGAACACATCAATGGGATAAGCGCAAATCTAACTATTAAGCCATGTTTAACATTTGAACAAATTTTGATAAACATTTTTTATATATGTTAATTTAAATTCAGAAATAAGATACAATTTAAGATAAATGTTCTATTAAAAATATATATAATAAATGTTTTCGATTATAAATTAATTAATGGTTGTGCTTAAGTGACAGGACAAATATTTGATGTCTCGGGTACTTAACTGTAACGTCAATAATTTTCATATCAGCGGCCTTTTAATTGAAATTATTTTAATAGTTTAATTGATAAGATTCAAAATTCAGAACCCTAAATCTTAATTATGATACACGATAAGGTATTAGTTGAGATAGTGACGTTTTTAACTTTTAAAGATAAAATTTTAAGTTCGAATCTTGAAAATTATATTATTGCGACGATACCTCAAATGTTCCGGATCCAAATTATTGATCGACTTTGAGAGAGATGAAATTATAAGTTTTGACATATGATAATGTCCTTCCCACAATAATGGCATCTGCCTTTCTCTTTATTAGGATGCCATTCTGCCCATACCATACCACTCATTCACAATGCATATAACACATGCCTAGGTTGGATGATAGATCTGTTTAATGGACGGTTCCGGTTTTCTAGGTTAGAGACTTGAGCTTTTTGATTAGATTGATGTAAGTTTGAACCATTTTAGGTTTTGGTCATTTTAGATTTAAGTCATTTCGATTTAAGTTGTTTTGAGTTTGAAGCACATATCTTTTGAGTTAGGATATTACGAATTCAAATTATTTTGAGTTTTAGTCACTTTAAGTTAAGTATTTATTGGGATTTTTTATGTCTGGATTGATTTAAACTCAAGTTAATCTAAATTTGAGTTGGACGAGTTTAAAATGTTGAATGATTAAATCGAATTATATCAAATTTAAATTTAACTAAATCAAATCAAATTTTAAATTCAAATTTGAAATCGATATATAAAATTGACTTTCTTAATTCTCCTTCACAATCCTAATCACCAAAAGAAAAAGGAAGAAGGAAGTGTATAATCTAACTAACGAGGGCAGTGACTTCATCTCTACTCAACTATGTGCATATTATTTTTTTTAATCATTTGCGTCTGATTTTTAATCGATTAATTTAAATTGAATTTTGTATAAATCTAATATAGAAGCGAGTTTTTAACTTAATTTTTTCATTTACAATATTAAGAGTTAAATTTTTAATCTTGCTTAAAAGACCTAACGTTCTATCCCATTAAATCATCTAATAGTTGGTTGCACATAAATATTATAGTTTCAAACCTATATACCGTTCCCTATCAACATATCATTAATCATTAATCCCACCTGAATATTCTAGTATTTACTGCTCGTAATTATACACTATTCTCCTTCTATTCATTTGTTCTTTTATAGTCGCCGCAAGTTTTTTTATCTCTTTTTTGTTTAATCGATGATCATTATTTTTTTGCTCTTTTATGTTTTGTTTTTTTTAATTTTAATAAAAATCTCTGCTCTTATAGCACGTGTTTCTTCTGCTTTTGTGGCACGCTTTTATTGAATTTTGTGGTTCGTTTCATCTGTCATTTGGTAGGATTTTAGCATACCGTAGCAATCGTTTGGCACTCGTATAGAGATCCTCATGGCGCTAGCTTTCTAATTGATTTTGTCGGTAGTCATAAAAAATATTGATCCCCACTCGTTTGATGGTTTGTTAGCCGAAATAATCAGAACTGTGTAGCGGAGCAATCTATCTGATAGTTTGGTTCTTTCACCACTTATTTTTCATCCCGTAAAGCGTCACATTTGGCTAGAGACAAGTAGATTCATAAAGGTTTCGGAGTTTTGATGGTATGCTAATCTCTATAGAAAAGTTTGCTTTTCTTTGCACCTTTGTACGACATTTTTAATGAATTAATTTTTTTCCTTTTTTTGATGTATTGTATTTATAATATCTTTTATGTTGATTAATAAAATCTAGATGTCATTGTTCAAAAAAGAGTAGAATTATTTATAGGTCACGTGATTCATCAGTTTCAAACTATTCGCATTAAATATGAATAATATTTTTAGTCTTTTTATAATTTATTTAGATGAGATTAAATCAGAATTGAGTTTTGATTGAATTTGTTTAAATTTAAGTCTAGTTGATTAGTGGTGGAGTCAAGATTTTCAATTAGTGGAGTCATAGTAGAGTATGAGGTACATGATTCTCATACTACTACAACAAGTATTGTTAATCTTATACTCCAACAAATCGAGTGGAGTCAATTTTAATATGTTATATTAAAGTTTCTATATTAACTCTTTAAAAACCTTATTTAACACTTTAAAAATCTCATACATAACAAATCAAGTATAATCAGATGAACTCAAACTTATATCCGTCTTCGCCATCGAATATGATCTATCCTAAACTCCTTTAACTTAAAGATAAGGTAAGATGCTTTGTAACTTCCTTTTTAACTCGTTAATAGATGTGAGATTGATATTGGTATGCACATACTAAAAAAGCTTATAAATAGACTTTTTTACCTTTAAGAATCAGTCGATCTAATAAAATAAGATACTATAACAAGTATATATAATATAATTTAGATTAGTCAACTAATGAACTATATACAATTGGTTATAAATGACAAGCATCGTAAATTGTTAAATAATTATCCTTTAATCTCAAATAAATATAAAAATAGCGTAGTATAGAGAGAAGAATGGTCGATCCACAAGGACTTCGAAGCTTCTAATATCTGAAGGTTTTGATTATGATTGTTGCGAGGCAATATAGTGAATAGGGGGTTTGAAGAGTAAAAGTGAAAACGATGAAAGTAAATTTTGAAGAGTAAATTAATTTAATTAATTAGCCTCAAGCTTTGCTCTGCTTCAATTCAAAATGATCATCGAAAAAGGATTTTTACTCCGGATACATGCCGGTTACACTCTACAAGGCCCAACCCTTGTAACTTGTTTTTCTCCCAGTTAAACCGACAATCTAAAATCAATTTTTAGATTCCAGTTTTCTGGTTAGACTAACCACGACTATCGCCGTTAGAATAAAATAGTTTTAGAATTTGGAAAAACCGACTCGGATTATGTTGTCTCGATAAGAATCGAATCCGATCTCAATTTCCCTTAGCGAATCCATCACTAAGTGTGTTCATAGGAAGTCGAATTTGCTACAAGCCGATTCTTCCTCCCAACTATAAATCTGAACAACAATCAAGTCAGCGTGCACTTTTTGAAATGAAAGCGAAAAGATTTTAGTAGAAAGGCCAATTGCCGATCTAAGTTTTCAAAAAATTAAGAATGTAAAACGAAATTGTTGAGTGCTTTTAATTCTCACAAGGTGAATTGAAGTTTCGCTTTAAACCTTTGGCTAATCAGAAAATTTAGCTAAGCATGATTATAGAAGAAATCATACTTAGCATAATTTTAAAATAAAGTAAAAAAACTAAAAGAACATAAAAGAGAAAGGAAATTTTATAAGCTTTAAAAGTAAAAACAAGCTAAGAACAATAGATGATTGATAGCATACCCCAAAGGGGATGTTTATAGTTTCTAAAACCCTAAAAATTACCTAAAAAGATAAAAGATAAATTTTAAAAATATTTAAATTAAATACAAATGATATTTCCAAGTTTGAATTTAAAATTCGATTGATAAGCTATCACAGTGTGGCTAATAAGCTATCATTGCTACTGACGTCATTCTCTAACACTGCTGACGTGGCATCCAGTCATCTTTTCATGATCAGATTCATGCCCACTAGCTCAGTCTTGACTCCAGCTAGAATTTGCAGAATTCTGCCTCTTTTCAGTGTGTTTCTAGAATTAAAGACCAATACGAAAAACACATAATAAAGTCTAGATCAGCATAATATTCGAATCATTAGATGCATAATTAGAGATGAAACAATGACCATTTTAGCTACTTATCAATAAAAAAAAATTGACATTTTCACAATCTTGCTATCTTATTAATTTGCCAATCTTATCTCATAAAGAGACCAACCATTTTTTCACCTATGAACTTCTAAGTCATATATAAAGGCTATGTATCATCTCCATCTTCATCATTTTGACTCCTTTACCATTGTCGATATTTCTCATCACCTTTTTCATTATTAGGACTCTTCATTTACTTAAGCATCGAAAAATGTCTCAAAACGTAAACCGTGTTCGCGATGGAGTGGGGAGTGTTTGTCAACTGTAAACAAATGACGGATGAGGATGATGATAAAATGTGAGGCTGAGGATCACAAGACACCAAGAAGACATTGATTTGATTCTACCAGCTTTTAACGTATTGGCTGATATGAAATGAATGCAATTTACAAAGTGGCTTTAATGGAGGGGGAGGGGGTGTCCTTAATGATTTTGCTTCCCACAAACCTTTACTTTACATCATCAATCGGACAAGATAAGGGCAAAAGACACGTCCCTTGTAATCCTCTGAAAAGGGAAACCACTCGATGATCATGGAGTCTCGTGAGAATGCAACGTTGTTGATGAATGTGGCATCGACTGAAAGACTGGACGGACACAAAATTTTATGTAAAAGGTCGCAAATAGATTTTCAATAAAAAAAATTTAAGTCATATTTGAATTTCAATTTTTTAGTAAAGGCGGCTGCCACCTCCAGCCCTCTCGGTCCATTTCTAATTTCGCAATACTTTGTTTGCTTAGTGGTCTAGAACTATGGCACTTGGCAAAACTATGAGTAGAAATATGGGATTTAGGTTTAAGGTTGAATCCATCAACTAATTTTACATCGCTTGTAAGGGAAATAAAAGGAGCTTTAGAGAACTGTTAAAAGGCAAAATTGATGTGTTGCTGACTAGTGGGAAGTGGAGCCATATGGGATGGTTTACTTGATTAGCAAAGCTCAGTCTTGTGCGCACTCAAAACTTTAATATGGATTAATTTAATGTCAAATTTAATAATACTACGAAGAATTAAGATCACAATTAGACCATAGCAATTAAGTGGTCTAGTCAAATGAGATATTAGGTTTTTTAAATAATGTTAGAGGTTTGAATTATGATGTTGTATTTAAAAAAGCTAGTTTGAGAGGGTCGCTTCTATAATGTATTTTTATAATACTCGATCTATTAATATACCAATAGATTAAACACCGATGGCATGGGCGGAGCCAACTTGTAGAATGGGGTGTCTCATGACACCCCAAATTTTCTGAGAACTTTTTTTCTTGTATAATTTGTATATAAAAAATTAAAAATACATATAAATAAAATCTCTTTAATAAATAAAATGTCACCCCTTTATAAATAAAACATCTCTTTATAAATAATTAACCCTCTTAAATACCGTTGAAAAATAACACTCCTTGGATAAATTTTTAACACCGCCTCTGACCGATGGTCATACAAACAAGATCACAATTGAACTTATCTCTTATAATTTTTAGTAAAATTTAATACCACACATTAGTGATCAACAAGTGTTGGAAGTATAGATAAAACACAATGCACTCCCAATGCAAGAGCCTAACTTCGAACATTACAGACACGTTGTTAAAGGGGCAGCCAAGAACCTCAAACATGGATTATAAAATGAGCAAAAATCTACATTATAAAAAACTTAACATCAACATGTAATCGGTTAAATCCTCAATAATCGATTGGGATTAAATCCTCTGTTTAACATGAAACTTCATACAATCGCTCAAATCCTTAATAATCGTTTGAGATTAAATTATCTTTTTAGCTCGAGATTTTACCTTCGACTTGCGGGTGTCAAGAGCATCTTTTTCAAAATTTTATGAGTTAATTGTGTTTTAGGCACAAATAGTTTTAAAACTATTGCAATTAAGTAATTATTCCTTTTTTGTTCTTCCTAAAATTTTATAGTTTATCTACAATTTAAGACCTTGTAATCTACAATTAATAAAATTAAACTATAAAATCTCTCATTTTTTTGCTTTAATTACCTTTTAAAACCTATCATTTTAAAATTAATCGGTCGGACTCATTATAATTCAATCTTCGCTCCGTCCTAGTTTAGGACAATCAACACTGCAGCAAACAGCAAGGTTCAGTACTTTTCAAGCCCCAATTATTCATTGCTCTCACCAGATTAGTACTCTTTTTAGCAGAAGATTCAGTGAATCCAGGCAATGATCCTAAAGTTACCACCTCAGAAGAGCAACTAGAGTCATCCTGCTTTGGGTTTATAAAGAAGAGAGCCAATCTTTGAAGTAGATGGCACCATTGTTGGCTTCAACTGCAATTTGCTCTACACTTTTGATTCATCGTGTTTACATTATTAATAATATATCAGCGTTAAGAGCAGCGAACTACAGCCATGCGAATACTTAAGAACGACATCTTGTGAACACACTAACAGACCAAAGTCATTTTGTTGCGGACTAGACACGCGAACACTACGCAGACCACATGATGATGCATGTAATTCACGTTAGCACCCGAGTCACAACAGACTAAACTCACCAAAACACATGTCTTCCTCAATTGATACGTGCCCTCGTCTTGTCTAATTCTTTATAGAGTCATACATCTTTGGACAAAAACAAGTTTTAGAGGGGGAAGAACCTGACTTTAAAGAGCCAATATCACTATCACCAAAGACGACCCAAGAACCACCATAAAAAAGGGTTGTTCACATAAGTGATCAACAATCTGCACAAACCTGTTCGCTAGATGAAGAAACATCTCTCTTCAACATGGTAAGATCCAGTACAGCCAAGTAATGCAATGCGTTTGCCGGGAGTTGAACCCAGGTCTATTGCTTGGAAGGCTATTATCCTAACCGTTGGACTCTGGATAAGTAACACACATCTGAGGGCAAAAAGCATCTCATTGAATAAGAGATGATTAAAACTATAAATATATTATAAAAGGCTGGACACATAGGAGGATTGTCACATGCTACTGCTAAGAGACTGGAAATAGTGTCTATGGGAATTGGGAATCGATCCGGATTCACATTATAACCTATATTCGGTGTATTAGTATCTGTCTGGATATACAAGTGTCGGATCCAGGCAATGATCTATATCCTTCTCGAAGTCGACCGGGCCGATCATCTCTGTAACACCACAAAATTGGCCACTCGTATTAACCTGTATAGAACTGCAGCAGCGGATTCTGATATGTATAGCAACATGTTCTAACCCCTATCAGCAATTATTCTTTCTCCCATCAAAAATATATAATAACATCATTCATATATGTATGTACAAGCTTCTCTCAATCATCTGGGAAGGAATGCCAACATTTTTAAAAAATACTTTTTTTTCCTAATGATTTTGATCAGATTAATGTAAGATAAGATCCAGTACCAGTTGTACATCAGTGAACAATATACTTTGTTGGCCTCTTTCCCTTGCTGTATAAAAAATAAAGCATAAAAAAATAAACCTAAGATGGTATGTATTGGAACCTGTCGGAATAATACACCAAAAATGCGTTTGCCCCGGGTCCATTGCTTGGAAGGCAATTATCCTAACCGTCGGACTACAAACGCCAGATGTTGATTAGCAAAATAAAGTTCTATATATAGTTAATTTAACAGTAGACAAGATATGAAAGGACGATGAAATGATGTAATGTAGGGTACATAAGAGGATTACCAAGCTTTATTTATTATATATAATTATCATGTGAATTTGAATAGATCCCACAAACTTTATCTAGAGTCTTTTAGAGGTAAAATGGACAAAAGTCGACTCTAAATTTTTTTTTATAAAAATTTCGAGATATAGCCATTCACTTTACTAGTTATTTGTTTATCATGGAAAATAGAGTATTATTAGATGTATACTATAAAATGTTGAAAAAAAATGAACAGATATAACTATAAGATCATACCAGGTATTAAAATTGGTATAGTTGAATTAAGGATAAAGTATACTTCAAAATTCTCAATTATGTGTTTTGTTATAAAAGATCATTTTTTTTAAATTTATAATTTAGTCATTCAATTAATTTTTTATAAACAAATCACTTTATCGTTAGAGTTTAAACGAATGTGACTTAACAATTTTAATCCCAAAACTTGTACATTCTATTAATTTAGTTATAATTTAAAGTAATTCTATAAATTTAACCATTTATATTTAAAAATTCTATTAGTAAAGTGATTGTCTACCGGCGGTGTTAAAGTCGTAATGAGTTTATTCCATTAATTCATCAATTGTCCAATAGAGAAGTAAATGTGCTTGTAAGGCTATCGCATCTGGTGGTTATCAAGTTAATTGACAATAGCAGGAAGTGCGACAAATGTTCGAAAAACATGTTAGGACAGTGCAATGTCAAGTTTTAAAATATGATAAGTTGAACTTATTGAATTTTTTGAATTACAACCTAATTAATTATATGCATAAATTTTGAGATTAAAATTATTATTATGTCATGTTTCAATTTTAACGATTGAGTGACGTGTTTGTAACAAAATTTTAATTGAGTCATTAAATTATATTTTTCTTTAAAAAAACCTATTTGTGCATATATTTGAGTAACCCGAAATAGTGATGTGCATAATTAACCATAATCGTTAACCGCTATAACCGTTGTATTTTATAGGTTAATTAACTGAACCTTTAAGGTTAAACGGTATTGGTTCACCGAACTGCTAAAAATAATGGTTAATGATTACGATTACGGTTATGAATTTTGACAAATGGTTAACCTATAAGTTAAGCATTTTTAAATTATTTATACATATATAAATCGGTAAAGACCTTGAGTGGTTTGATCATAGAGTAAACATTTTGTGGATGTGGTACTAACTTATTGAAGTTTCATTTACCTTATGTTTTTTATGTTAGTTAAACATTTGTCTTTAGAACTTTTGATGGTGTATTTCTAGTGTCTTGAACTTTGAAGGTGTATTGTTATGTGTTAAACACTGTTGAAACTTTAAACTAAGTACGAAATTTTTGTATTTTGTGTTGTGTTAGAACTTTGTAGTATGTAGGCACTTTTTTTAAATTAAGTATGAAGTTAGTGTTTAGAATCTCACTATTTAAGTTTTTTCTTTCTTTCTAAAATTTTTGTATAATATTTATCGGAAAATAGTTTTATTATTCTCAAAAGAACATGTGGAAAAAAATCTAATAAATTACTGGTTTACCCATAACCCAACCGTCGGTTAACCATGCCTTAATGATTAATGGTTAACTGCTTTTTAACAGTTAGGTTACGATTAGCAAAACTTAATAATCGTTATAACAATTAGTCGACCGTTCAGGCTAAATGGTACAATTAACCGACCATGAATACCCCTAGTCCAAAATGGGACAAAAATCTTATGCTTTTTTCTATGCCCAAACACTAAAAAGTAAATTCTAAACCCTAAAAGTATATCATACCTTTAATTCTCTAAACCTTAAATATGTTTTTTAATGTGGGAACAAACATAGATACATTGAAGAGGGCCGATGATTCTATTTAATCTTAAATTAAAAAAGTCATTTTTTCAATTTTCTAATAAACAAAAGCTTCTTTCAAAATTATACTGACCAAAATGCATTCTATATTGCAATATAAGAATTTGTATAATCTATATACACACAAATGGAACCATTAGTATAATATAAATGAAGATATGAGTTCGAATATACTCAAATATTTCCTTTGTTTTCTCGCTCATCCTCGGTGACAGAACCCAAATTGGATGCCAGACAAGACAGTGGCTCCATGATCCACTCGTAAAAACTGTAGTAAACAACACAAACATGGGGCCAAGAGCCATTTCATAATAATGTTTCCTGCAGTTCAAATTACCATTTCCATTCTTTTTTCAAACTTATGGATCCCACATCGACCCAATCAGTCAAAAAATTCACCAGACTTCTGCACTAAAGATATTGGCCACTGTAGCCCCCTCGATCCCCTCATTTTTCCTTTTCATACCATTACCAACACAACAAGCTCAGTTTCAACTCGGTCTTAACAATTAACATTCTTCTTAGTTGTAAACAAAAATGCAGTTGTTTGTTGCATTAGCATTCATTTTCCAGTTCCTACCGGTCTTCAGTGTCGCCCCTTGCCGAACCGTCTGCGGCAGCATTGCGATAAAGTACCCTTTCGGCGTCGACGACGGATGCGGTGCGCCACAATACCGGCAGATGCTGAATTGCACCAACGACCTGTTCTTTGTAACACCTTCGGGGCGGTACAAGGTCCAGTCGATCGATTACGAGAAGAAAACGATGGTGGTATATGACCCTGCGATGTCGACGTGCGCGATACTTCAACCCCACCATGATTTCGTCATGTCGGACATTCAATCGGTCATAATTCCTCCTACTTCCGACACTGTTTTCGCACTCCTGAACTGCTCGATCGACTCTCCGGTGCTCAACCACTACAAGAATCTCTGCTTCGACTTCGCGGGCCATTCGTGCGACGAGCTTTACGGTGCGTGCAACGCTTTCAGGATTTTTCATTCGCTAACTAATAGCTCCCCGCCGTGTTGTTTTACGGGGTACGACACGGTGAAGTACATGAGCATGAACATTTTGGACTGCACGCATTATACTAGTGTCATTAACACTGATAGTTTGAGTGGTATTGGACCGTTGGATTGGGTTTACGGGATAAAATTGTCGTACTCGGTGCCGGACATCGGATGCGAACGATGCACCAGGTCCGGCGGTACTTGTGGCTACGATACAGAGACCGGAGTCATGATGTGCCTCTGCTCTACTTCCGCAAATTCTACCAGAGAGTGTGGTAAGAAACTACCAACTAAAACCAAATGATTGTTTTAGTCCTTTTTTCCAAAATTTGTTAGAATTCGGTCCTCGCAATTTACGGAAACTAAAAATTTATTTCAGCTGTTGATAAACTCATAAACCTGAACATCATATTAATTTTCCGGATTATTTGCTGTTTCTAGCTGCAGGTAACATGGGAGATATTGGAGGGGTTCAAAAGCTTGGTTTATGGACAATTTTCCATGCATTTGCCTTTGTCTTGGGAGCATTTATTTACTTAATATTATAACCATACAAACAATGGATATGGTGTGGTTTATGTTTTCTTCTTCTTTCTTATGCTTTTGTTTACACTGAGACCGGCATTTGGAAAAATGCTCCAAAGGATGCTAAACTCGTAGGTCGGATTTATATTTGATGTACTGATAATAGTTATGGTTATTATTTAATTTTAGAGCAAAACAAAATCTACATAATCCTTTATATTTCTTAAGGTCACTTTATGCATTAGATGACCACATCGATATAATGGGGACTATATTGAAATTACGCTCATCGAATTTAACCTATATTTACTTATTTACTGACAAACTTAAAATATGATGCATTAAAAAATAAATAAAATATAGTGATTAAAATTTGAAAGGTTTACTTTTCTTAACGCATCATATCCAAGTTTTATCCATATAATAGATATAAATGTGTTTTAAATATGTTTTGTGATATATTCGAGCTATCATTTAACCCGAAATCAATAGCTAAGCTAATGGAAGGACTTGTATAGTACCATATTGATACTTTGAAGAAAGATTAGGGACTAAATTAAAATTTGAGCCATAGTTTAGGAGTGTTATTGTAATTAACCCAGAAAAATTGAGACTTTTACTTTTTACCGCGTTTCTCTTTTGAGTCTAAAAACTCTCTGAAATCCGACCTATCAAAACTAAAAAAAAAAAGCTTGAGACTTAGACTCGGTGAGTTAAAGGCTAAATCGTGCACCGGAACGGAAGGAAGACGAAGCCGGTAAACATGTCTTCTTCTCCTTCTTCTTCTTTTGGTAAGGCATCGGACTCTGAAGCCGCATCGAAATCAGCCGTTTCTTCCGCCGCCAGCGGAGGCGTGCAAGTCACAACATTTACGGAGCTCGTCGATGAAGTGACCCTCCACTTCCAGATCATTCGCCTCGCCAAGCAGGTATTCCTATTTCCTCACTTATTCGACACAAATCTCTCAGAATTTGCGTATTTATTGTTTGATTAATCGATAGATATACGTTTGGATCTGCTCGGACTCTGCTAAACTGGGGAATTTGTACGCCGCTGCTCCTACACGACCTGTTAGTTCCTTAATTCTCTTCAATGCATTACTTTATTATCATTGATTATGGTACAGATTTGGTATTGTTGCTAAAAAAAGATTCATGATTATGAATAGAATAATACGGTGAGCGCGGCTTCAATTCTTGGAGGTGCTTCAGATAATACTGGTTCTGGAATTGCTCGGCGATTAGGTCAGTTTTCTTCAATTTCTGCCAACATTTTGAATACTGTTCTTTGGTCTAATTATGGTTTTAGTCCTTCCACTATGCTAAAGTTTTGATATACTCTAATATGAGATGAGGAATTTTCATTTATTGTTATTCGGTCCCGTAGGTCACTCGAAAATCCAATCAAACATTTTCAACCAATAGTAAATTTGCATGTTAGTAGCTTGTGATATCTCTTTAACGATAACAACGGACTATTTTATATATTCGGATCTATTAATAACATAGGTAAAACATCAAATTATGCCAAATAAAGTGCAAGGATTAAATCCTAAATTTCAATGTAATCGATGGTCGAAAATTATAATTAGATCCCTCCCACCTCTCTTTATGGCTTGAACTAAAAGCAAATTGGTTTGTTTGCAGTGCTAAAGACCGGACTTAATATAATTGTGGCTTGCAATATCCCAAAGAATAACCCCATGCTTGAGGTTTGGTTTTACTCATTGATATCTGGATTTTAATCCAAAGCCCCAAATTGTTCGTTTCGATCGATTTGGTGGCTGATGTCCTCTAGTGACAGGAGTCAGTGGGCATGTATCCGAGACAATCATGTCCGTCTCAGCATTATCTTCTAGGATCATACATTTTCCGGTATGGCTCCAATCGAACATTCATTTCGTTTTTTTCTCAGGCAAATGCTGAAAAGAAGTTGATAGAGAAGCTAATTACCCTGGGTTACTCGAGGCCGAAATCCCGATCCCCAGGGTCAGAGTTGTCATCCTCGTAGACGTATTCGGTAAGCAATTAGATCATACAAGTTTACAATGTAGCATCGGTTATGGAATCCATTTAACCAGCAAACATAATGCTCTGGTTGTTAGCTGGTTGATTACAAGTTTGTTGTTGAGCTTAATACTATAACTTGAATTTGGATTTCAATGTTTATGGTTGATTACAAGTACCCTTTCCTATTTCTTTTGGTCATTACAAAGACAAATGGTCTAATTACAGTTTTGGTCTTTCTATTATGCTTGAATTTTGAATTTAGTCGTGTACTTTAATTTACATAATATGATTCCTCTGTTTTTATAAAGTAATCGGTCAGTCATTGAACGTGTAATGAAAAGTTAAATGTTCAACATTATTCAAACTATTTTTATGAATTTGTTTAAAAATTCGAATGTGTTTTTGTCCACAAAATATTCTAGTACGACTATGTATTGAATATTCAAATTTACAAATCTATATCTACTAAAATTTTGATGATTAAGGTTTGAATCCACTTTGAAACAAATGTATTATATATTTTGTTATTCGAAGTTGGATTTAAATGGTTGATCATGTTAACTAACGTGTTTATTTTATTTTTAAATTATGTATCTAAACATCGACTTAGGATTATGTATTAAAAAATCGAATCAAATCAGTTTAATTAAGGATTAAGATTAGATTTAAGATTTGTCAAAAAAATCAATTAGTTCGACAATTAAACAATAAAATTAAAGAACTCGTCAAAAAAGTCATTTTTGTAATGTAACGTGTTCGAATTTTGGCATTATAAATAAAGCAAATTGAGATAAATTTAAATTCTAATATTATAAATAAAGCAAATTGAGTTGAGCTTTTACAATTCCTAATCCTCAACCTACTATAGATGGTTATAACAAAACAAAACTTTGGTTTGGTATTATTTTTGAATTTCTGTGGTAAAAAATAGGTTTTCGTTCATTTTTATCATTAGTTTTGAAATTTTTTCATTACATAAGATATAAATAAAAGGGTGTGTATCAAAAAAATTCCTAAATAAATTTTTAAGTTTAGTGTAGTTTATTATTATTAATCGAATCAATATTACAATATGTATAACTCTTTACTTCTAGTTTTATTAATATAAAAGGATGCAAACACATGCAAGCAGCAGCTTAAATTTTAGATTAGTGCTTAAAAAAAAAAGAAAAAATAGTAAATCTGCACATGGCTATCCCATAGTCAAGCACCATGCTCCATAATTTTAAGCCTCAATTATTAAGCACACAACCTTATCACAACTATTATTTGGACATATATTTATACCCGACACTCGAATGTATGCATATACATACACACGCGCACACACATATATAAAAGATCCGAGCACTGCAGAAGTTCATAAGAGTGAACACCCGAACAGCGGGTAAAAATTTATATCGAATACATGCTATAGACCCTGTACAGAAGATCTCATGACTGAACAATGCCATTTCTGGAAAAACAAACTAATATTCTCTACAATCTACAAGTCGATACATAAATCAAATTTCCATAGTAATTATGCCATTCCAAGTTTAGGAGGGGTGGTGGTACATTCTGTTGTCCGACATTGAATCCGGATCGTCACTCCTATCAGCGTCTGAGTTTCTTGGTTCTGAGTTCGCCGTCTGATTCCTTCTGCGCCTTCTATCCTGAAAATTTTAGCCACGGTTACAACCTTAAAACCGGTCATTCTCCCTGACAGACAATATAACTAAAAGAAAAGAAGTTGCTATTTTCTATCCTTTTAACATAGAATTTCAAGTAGTATACTTATGAACTGGTTTTAAGGTATCAGAATCGAACCTCCCGAGGAATTGGATACTCCTCCGATTCAAGCATCCGAGCAACCTGACTCATCATTGGTCTTTTATCAGCATCAGGATCGACACATCTCAAAGCAGTCAAAAGAGCCCGTTTAAGAGCGCTGGTCGATGGTCTAGCCTCTATATTAGGGTCAACTACTTCCTCCGAGCGGCGTTGTTGAACCATCATCTTTAGCCACTCGACCATATTTACCTGAGAGTTTACCATAGGACGAAATTTACTTAAAATGAATTTTTATATCAAGCATACCATGTCCAAAATTATTGGCAAAAGCATCAGAAATAACATTATGTACCTCAGGCTGAGGGCGACCGTAATCTACAGGGTATCTTCCAGTAATAGCTTCTAAGAGCACTACACCAAAACTATAAACGTCGCTCTTCTCGTTCAGGAGGCCAGAGTTGGCATATTCCGGAGCAACATAACTGGAAAATTGTGCAACCCAAAGAAAAAGATATCGTTAATTAATGATTTCTTTTAGATTCTCTAAGGATACTAGCAAAAATTAAGGCCAAGGCTCACCCAAAGGTACCCATAACTCTTGTCGTGACATAATTTTTCCCGTCGCCTAGCAATTTGGCCAGACCAAAATCAGATATCTTAGAATCATAATTTTCATCAATTAATATATTACTCGATTTTATGTCTCTATGCACAACTTTCGGTTCAATAGCTTCGTGCAAATAAGCCAACCTGCAACATATAGTTTTCAAGTAACAAAAATGAGATTAAACCGAAAGTTAGCATTAACAACCAAGATTTAAGTTAAACGCATACTTACGCCTTGGCTGTGCCAAGAAGAATCTTTATGCGTGCTTCCCAAGTAAGATATCCTTTGTGAGACATATCTCCACGAAGCCATTGCTCCAAATTGCCATTATTGACATATTCATAAACCAACATCCTGGAGTTATAGCCGAAAATTTATAAAGCATCGGTAAAGATATCTTTCCTTTTTATGCAACCCGGGTTATAAGAACGCTGATTTAACAATTTATTAATCTTTATAATAGGGACTACATAAAATGTTAAGAGTACCTTTGAGTTCCCTCTATGCAGTACCCAAGAAGTCGAACTAAGTTTTTATGCCGCACATGACCAATGGCTTCAACTTCCACTCTGAAATCCTTGTCAGCTTGCCCCCTAAAAGAACATAGAACAAGTATGAGCGAACATCAGAAAGCTATGGACAACAAACCATGAACAAAAGGAAAAATCTTCTATGCAACATACGGATTGTTAAGGAGCTTTTTGACAGCTACAGGGGTCCCGTTGATCAGATTGCCCCTATAAACAACTCCGTATCCACCATCACCGATAATATTATCCTTTGAAAACCGGTTAGTAGCGAGCTGTAGGTCTCTAAGAGTGAACCAATGACCCCAGCCCACGTGTGAAAATTCGGGTAGGCCCGACAAAGGTGAAGGAGCAGTTAACATATGTGGAGAAGGCCTGAACGTGGAAACAGACCCCGTGCCTCTCTCTTCTTCCGGTTGAGATCCTCTAATGTCTTTCCCCAAATGATTAAACGAACCGGACTGGCCACTGTCATCTCCGTTCTCGGCATTAGACAAAACCTTCTCTGAATCCCTGTCACTGAATTTAGCATCGTGTGTGTTCATTCCACCATCGTTCGCCGAAGCTTGATCGACTCGTATCTCCTTAATTTCCTCCAAAACATAAGGCACATAAGGTGCTTGCCTTATGTGAAGCAAATCATTACCCGTTTTGGTTTTCTTTCGAAAGCTAAGCCATAGAGATATGCCAAGAATAACTAAAAACACCACTCCTAAACAAATTACAATAAGTACCCACAACTGCAAACCAATGTATGTTTTTGACAAAGTTTTGTTCAGATCGGATGCCATTTCGCCAACACTGATATGCCTGACCAAATGATTAACGAGAACAAATTAAAATCACAACCTACAATCATCTAATAAAGAAAAAAACGGCTACATATCTAGCATTTATTCGAATAACAATTGACATTCCAATCAAATCTGATATCTAATTACATAATACATAGCATATCCCATACTTCACACTAAACAAATGCAGCGGGGAAGCAAGATCTTAAACCACAATAAAGTACCCAAAAACAACATAAGATCTACATGTCCCATCACCAAACCCACATTCAGACATATCAGATATCATTTCTAACAATAAAAAATACAAAATTCAGGCACCATTTGACTAGATCAATAAAAAAAAATCACAACTTTGAGCTTCAGATGACATCAAAATACAGTGAAGAGCATGTAAATCAGAACAAACCTGGTTCAGGCAGTGCTGGTTAGAGACAAAAAATGTAAAAGAAAAAAGCAAAATTTGAACTTTGGGTGTTTAAAATGAAAAAAGGGCTAAACCCCAAAGTGAAGCACGTCTACAAAGCTGGGGTGAAGCATTTTCCAGGACAGAAAAAGAAAGGATTTTGTGTAGGGTTTCAATGCTTTGCTGGGTTTGTGAGAAATGGGTTCGGGTTTGGGGCATTGGGTAATGAGAAATTGGAGTTATCAAAGGTAGGTGATGAGGAAAGACATGTGCTTTTACAGTTAACAGTGCAAGTGGAAGCAGCTAAGCTTTATACAACATTACAACTAATGTCGATTGGGAGATTGCTTTGCTTTGCTGGGGTTTTCTCCCTTTTTTCTATATATAATGATTATTGGCAACAATTTCCAAATGGGAATTGAAAGTATTACAGAATTAAAGGGTCAATTTATCTCTTTTCTTTGAACAATTTGACTTAAAAGAGTGGGTTGCTATTGTCACGGGCCAAACTTTTCGGATCGAGACATTAGCGCGAGCAACAAATAGGGAGGTTGTGCGCAATGCAACGGGCTTGCCAAATGTAGCCCGACACTCGGAGAATGGCGAGGACCATACATTTGGGACCAGGCGTTAAGCGCAAAGAACCAGCCAAAGAGGGTTTTGCGGCGTGGCGAGCTTGCCAAGATCATTAGACTTGGCCCGACACTTGGAGGAAGGCGTGGACCAAACCTTTGGGGCCAGGGCATTGGCGCAGAATCAGCCAAAGAGAGTTTGCGCGGTGGAGCAGGGCTTGCCAAGACCATCACACTTGGCGGCACTTGGAGAATGCTAGAAAGCCCGCAAGCCCACAAGACTTAGCCAAATCCATGGAGGATTCGGGAGGTAATCTGGTCAAAGCATTATCTACACATTATATTCAAATAAATGGATAATGCTTTGACCAAATTACCTCCCGAATCCTCCATGGATTTGGCTAAGTTTTGTGGGCTTGGCGGGCTTTCTAGCATTCTCCAAGTGTCGGGCCAAGTGTGATGGTCTTGGCAAGCCTGCTCCACCGCAAGAAACTCTCTTTGGCTGATTCTTGCGCCAATGCCTCGGCCCCAAAGGTTTGGTCCACGCCTTCCTCCAAGTGTCGGGCCAAGTCTAATGATCTTGGCAAGCTCGCCACGCCGCAAAAAACCCTCTTTGGCTGGTTCTGCGCTAACGCCTGGCCCCAAAGGTATGGTCCTCGCCATTCTCCGAGTGTCGGGCCACATTTGGCAAGCCCGCTGCATTGCGCACAACCTCCCTATTTGTTGCTCGCGCTAATGTCTCGATCCGAAAAGTTTGGTCCGTGACAATCTCCCCACTTGACTTAGCGACGCCTCGCCGCCGCACTCAACGATCCCGGGCGGTGGTCAACTTGATTACTGCCGATGCCTCGCTTCATGCAATTCCCATATGAACCGCCGCTCTAACTAAATCGTTGTTGAACATCGCGTGCTAACACGCCTCTTGATACATCTCCCTTGTAGGAGCATTCCCCACAAACTCGATTTACCTCGACTCGCACCCACTTGGTCTGCGGCAAAGACTTGGAAGTCGTCACAACATTGAACACAGACTGAACTCTCAGATTCGTCGACAACTCTGGCTTGCCCCTTTGAACTCTGAAAGGTCTCTTCCAATCTTCTTTTCCCCCGCACTGAAGACTAGGTCGTACTTGACCTACGCTCATCAACAACGGCAAATCAAAACCAAAAACACTAGGAATGTGTTTGAGATGTACCTTCTCCTCGATCACATTTACTCTAAAACAGGTCAGCCTTTCTTTCTCCTTGAAGTCTGGCCCCCTCTGCATTGAACCTTCTTCATCGAAGTTCTTTGCATGCATCGGCACTTTTGCCACAAAGTCCGTTGCGTTACTCTGCATCGGCACTTCTTCCCTGAAGTCCGTTGCATCTGGTTGCACCCGCCCTTCTGACTCGAAGTTTGGTGCTCTCTTGCATCAATCCTTCTTCCTTGAAGTTCGGTGCTTTCTCTTGCATCGACACTTCCTACCTGAAGTTCATCGCTCATTTCCCACCTTACCCATTGGTGGTGTCTCCACGGTTACTATGTCCCCTAACGGCTTGGCCCCATTCGACTCTACAATGGTCTCAAAAGCAATGTTCTTACCCCGAACATCCTCGGCAAGCTCCTCGGTAGCCTTCTCGGACATGGTTACCCCTTTCTGCTTTCGGTCCCCCTTGGCCTTGGCAGAACTCGACATTATCGGATCAAGCGATACAGTCTCGCTCTCTTCGGGCTCACCCAACTCCTTGGATGGCTTGACTCGATCCAGGCAATCTCGTAATTTGTGAGGCCCCTTACACTGGTAGCACTCTAGTTGCTTCATCTTGCGTCGACACTTCTTCCTCGAAGTCCTTCGCTTCTTTCCCACCTTGCCCATAGGTGGCATCTTAACGGTTGCTATGTCCCTCGACGACTCAGCCCCCTTCGACACTGTACTGGTCTCAAAAGTAATGTTCTTCACTCGAACATTCTCGGCAAGCTCTTTCTCAGCCTTCCCAGACATCTTCAACCCATTCTGCTCATGGTCTCCGCTTACCTTGGCAGAACTAAACAACTCGGAACCAAGTTTCACAGGCTCTTTACTCTTGGCCTTGTCCTGTCCCTCGGACCACTTGGCTCGAAACGGGCATCTCCGCAACTTATGAGGTCCCTTACATCGGTAGCGCCTCAATTGCCTCGTCTTTACCCTCGGCTTGACAGCTTCCTCACTTGCTATCGCACCAAGTCTCATCGTCGGCTGGACTACTTTGGCACTCGTAGTCGAACCACGGCTCTCACTTCGCTTGGCGGCATTGACACTCACAATCGCCCCGAGTCTCATCGCTGGCTGGACTACTTTGACACTCGTAGTCGAACCACGGTTCTCACTCTGCTTGGCAGCATTGACACACGCAATCGCCCCAAGTCTCGCTACTTCACCCTTTGACTCGTCTGCTGTCTTCACCATGGCAGCTAGGCGGTTCTTCTCGGGACATCCCCTTATCAAATAAGGACCATCACAGAAGTAGCACTTCAACTTCTTGCTCCCCTTCTTTTCTGGTACGGACTTAGCCTCACCATTCCCCTTGTCTCTCGAACTGGGCCTGGTTGACTCAACACTCGCCTGCTTGCATTCTGCGGGCTCGGTCAGAGGTTCGGCAACAACGATAGCCTCTGAAAGTCTCTGGGCATCTCCCTGCTCTACTGCGAGCTTCACCCCCGGTCTAAATCCCTCTAAGAAGGTCTTGAGCGTATCACATTCGCTCATTGCCGTCTTGCAACTGAGCAGCTCCCTCTTTAGCTCATCCACTTCTTTTCACAAAGCTTCTATCTCAGCTTCACTCGCATTACTCCCTCGAAATGTCACCAACTTGTTGAGAATTTCTCGTGTCTCGTCCTTGAACCGGTCATCTATGGACTCTACCTCGTCAAGACGGGACTCGAAAACACATTGGGTCTGCTTGGCCTCCTCCTCGGATTTCTCAAGTCTACAAACCCTCTTTCCCAACGACTCCAATTCCACCTTAATTGCCTCCACTGCATCTTGAAGGGAATCATCTTGTTGGTTTAACTTCTCGTACATTGAGTTGAGAACTTCTTGGATCTCCTTCGCGGTTTCCTCCTTGGAAGAATCATCCGCTTTTTGCAAATCCACCATCTTGGCTTCACAAGCACAACTCTCTCGAACTACCTCCAACTCGTTGAGGATGCGTTGCGTCTCGTCATTGAACTTGCCCTCCATAGACTCTAACTTTTCAAGACGTGACTCCACAACACTCCGGGTCTTTTTGGCCTCATCTCTTAGAGTTTCCACTGCAGCCTCTAAGGAATCGCCACGCTCAGATATCTTCACATCCAAGCCATTAAGAGCCCATTGAGCCTCCTCCTGGATCCCTTCTAGAGACTCTAACATCTCGATATCCAACGAACCCAGCTTCTCAAGGTTTACTGACTCTAGCTGTTCAAACACCACCTCAGCCTCCTTCTTGAAGTCCAAGAGTTTATCGACCCAAGCCTCCACGACTGTTATGAATTCAAGATTCGATTGTACCTTATTTTCAAGACGGTTGCTCCTCTTGTCAAATTCATTCAGAGTCTTTCTTACATCATCCATTGTCAGTGTCTTCTTCTTTGGTGCCATCTCAATCACCACTTTGCCACGAACTAGTCTGATCCCTGATCACTTCGACTAACTCGAATGCAAACCACCACCACGCTTAACTGCAACTACAAGCTGGAATCCACCACACTTGACTGCAACTGCGAGCTGGCTCGAACGCAAGTCCCTTCCTCGACTCGCTCGGATAGCACTTATCACGGCACTTCTCTGATTCCACCTCTCGTGGCTCTCTCTGTTACCAACTCTCACGGCTCTTTCTGATATCAACTATCAGCAAGACTTCGCTCCGATGCCAACTGTCACAGAACCCGCTACCGTCTCTGATACCAACTTATCACCGCTCAGCTCTAATACCAACTATCAGCAAGACTTCGCTCCGATGCCAACTGTCATGGAACCGGCTCTTTCTGATACCACTTATCACCGCTCGGCTCTGATACCAACTGATAATTTAAACTGATAATTAGAGATTTGAATTTGAGATTTGATCAGATAAGATAAGATAAGATCAATCTCGACCGTCGATGTAATTTAAACTGAGCCGTTGGATGTAGGGGAGTTCAACTATAAATAGAGGCTCCCTCCTCATTTGTAAATCATTCAATTCAATTCACTTCACTTTGAGTAATACAAGAAGCATTTACTCTAAAACTCTTTGAGTGTTCTTTGTTGTTCTTGAGTGTTCTTCATTGTTCTAGCTGCCAATCTCTTTCTGTTGTTCTTTGATTAGCTTTCGCTTAGAACGATCTTTCGTTCGAGGGCTTCGAGGAGTGTTTGATCTTCCGGAGCGAGAATCCTGGTTGAGTTAGGTGTTTGTCGAGAGATCTTCACCTAAGACCGTGACAAGGTACTTCAGGGTGACTTAGTCGACGTTTCAACTGAGAAAGCGACTAAGGTCTGGCACGATTCGTCTGGCAAAGGTCTAGCCCGCGACACAAGTGGTGTCCGTGACGAGATCCATCGAAACCTGGAGGGCTTGTCGGAGCCGTTGTCGAGTAGGAGTACTCACAAGGCTGGTTGAAGGCTGACTTAGGCGTAGGAATCGACTGATTTGCGTCGAAGGCGTCTAAGGCCGCACGGATCAGCTAGAGTCAAAATCTAGCCCCGTGACACTATGCATTGAATTAAGCTGTTACATCATTAGGGTTTGTTGAGTTGAGTGATAAGAGATTCGGTATTTTTAATAAAGTTTAACCTTTGAATTAAAATATTTTATTTTTTATTTAAAGGATTTAACTTGGTTTGGTTTCGAATATCAAAATTTATATAATTAGAATAATAGAGAAAGAAGATATTATGAGTAGAGATGAAAGTGGGAGAGAAAAGGTATTAAAGGTGAAATTAAAATTTAATTTAAAAATCTCATTCTTTGTGAACACAATAATGAATACTAATAATAAAGGATAATGTGTTCTACGTAAATAATTTGAGTTTGAATAATTTTATTTATAAATGTGTATAAATTTATCTAAAATAAATTCGGACACAAATAAAAAACCATTGTTTGTTGTAAAGTTGTGGTTGAATTAGTTTGGAAGTTTGTTGTTTTTAGATTGTTGATTAATGCATATTGTCACGACCCGCACATTTGGGTCCGGGACAGATGCGCAACAAGCAACCCAAGAGGTTCTAGGCTTGCCAAGAAGACCACCAGACTTGGTCCGATCGTTGGAGACTGAAAGAAAGCCCAAGTACATTGAGCCTGGTAAATTAATAGATGACATCTTACCGGGGAATATTCCAAGGGATAAGAATATCTCTCAATGTAAACACAAACTTAAGGAAAGAATATCATAGTGATAGAGTTTCCTTAGTTAGTGTAGATTTGGTAGGTGGCTTTCAATCTGGGCCGTTAGTGTGATTCGATCTCGTCCGTTCATTGTATAGGGATTCAACTATAAATAGAGGCCTCCCCACCTCACTTGTATCATCCATCATTTGAGTAATACACTTGGCATTTACTCTAAAAACACTTTGTAGTGTTCTTCGCGTTCCTTCTCTTGTTCTCGTTGCCTTTCTCTTTTGTTCGGTTCCTCTTGGAACGATCTTGTGTTTGTGAGCATTGGAAGTATTCGATCTTCCAGAGAAGGATTTCAGGCTTACTTAGTCGTTTGTCTAAGAACATCGACTAAGGCCGCACGTTGGGTTGGTTCAGAAGTCTAGCCCCGTGACAGTTGGTATCAGAGCGAGTGTTTAAGCGCAAACACTGATTGAAGATGGCAAAGAAATGAGGGAATGTTGCAGTACAAAAGGGTGCAGAGACCCAGGCTGACGATGGAAAGCGAGACAGTCCATACAACACTGTGTCTACGCTGGAGGAAAGGTTGGGAAAGCTCGAAGGATCTATGAAGGATGCCCGATAGGAGATTGACGTTGTGAGAGTACGTCTTGACGAGCTGGACTCTTCGAGAGAGGAGCTCGAAAGCAACGTGCAGGATCTAAAGAACAACGTTCGAGACCTTGACCATTGTGCCGACAGTGCGGATAGACGGAGTGATGCACTCGAAGCCGAGCTAAAGGCTTTGAAGGCGGAGATGATGGAGGAAATCAAGGGGCTCAAGGGAGAGCTTCAAGTTTACAAGGATGTCGTGACTGATATGTTAAAAACGGTAACAATCAAACCAAAGTTAGACGTGCCAAAGCCGAAGGAGTTGAGTGGAACTAGATCGGCCCAGGACGTGGAGAACTTTGTGTGGAGCATGGAACAATACTTTCGTGCTACAGGCATTAAGGATGATGCGGATAAGGTAAACATTGCTTCTGTTTACTTAACTGACGTTGCACTTTTATGGTGGCGACGCAGATGCTCTGAGGAGAAGAGCAAGGGTATTCCTATCGAGACTTGGGAAGAGTTTCAGGCTGAGTTCAAGGAACAGTTCTACCTAAAGAACGCCCAACATGAGGCTCGAGAGAAGCTGCACGAACTCAAGCATGAAGGTTCCATCCTGGAGTATGTCAGACGGTTCACTGAATTCAAACTCCAAATCACGGACATCGCTGAAGCTGAAAGCCTCTTTATCTTCAAGAACGGGCTTAAGCGATGGGCCAAAATAGAGCTGAAGAGGATGGCCGCAGCTGAATCCATAGCCGAGTTCGAGATAGCGGAGACTCTCAAGCCCCGAGGCAAGGGCCATGGTGGGGGAGTCAAAGATGGGGAAGGTCTTGTGTGTTGTATCTGCGGAGGGAAGCACATGATGAAAGATTGCCCCAAGAATGATCGTCTTAATGCTGTCAAAGGCGATGAGTCCGAGGAGTCGGACGAAGAAGTGACGAGACTTGGTGCGATTGCGAGTGTCAAAGCAATCAAGTCGAGGGTAGAGAAGCAACTGAAGTGCTACCAATGTAAGGGGCCACACAAGTTGCGAGCATGCCCACATCGAGTCAAGACATCCAAGGGGGTGGACGAGCCCGAACAGAGCGAGGCTGCGAGACTTGGTTCGATGATACTGAGTTCTGCTAAGGCGAGAGTACGCAAGCAGAAAGGGTTGATATTTGTCGACATCAACATTGCGGGACGATCGAGGAGTGCTCTAGTGGACACCGAAGCAACCGATCTATTCATGTCCAATAAGGCTGCCGACAAACTTGGTCTTAGAGTTGTGGGTTCAACTGGAAAGATCAAGACTGTGAATGCTAAAGAAGTTCCAATTGTTGGAACGACACGGAAGGTTAAGCTGCAGATTGGTGAATGGAAGGGCAAGGAAGACATCAAGGTAATCAATTTAGATGACTTTGATTTTGTTTTGGGACTAAGCTTCCTTGACCGCATAGATGCTCTTATCGTTCATTGTGCCGACGTCGTCTGTGTTTTGGATCGCAAACAACGTTGCGTTGTGCCCTCGTACCGAGACAAGGGTAAAGGAACCAAGACGCTGACTACCATTCAGCTTGCCGAGGATGCTCCAAGCCAATGAGACATCGCTTTGGGGGCTACTGTTGGAGGAACTACTTTAGTGGGGCCAGAGTTGCCCGAGTCAGCCAGCGACATGAGGCCCGTGGAAAAAGCACCTTTGGGCAAGGTGGAAAAAGCATTGAACTTCAAGTGTGAAGAAGGGTCAATGCGGGAAAAGTTGCCAATGGGCAACGAGGCACCAAACTTCACGAGGGAAGGGTTGATGCCGGTTAGAGTGAATGCCACGAAGGAGGTGCATCTCAAACTTCATCGAGATGCGCGCAATGATGCAGAGCGAGAAGTTACACAGCGGAAGGAACCAAGGCGAGCAGTCTGTATGGGAAGACAACCCAGTCCGAGTCGAGCGCTCCTTATGGGGGGAGCCGTTCTTATGGGGGAACATCGTTGCCCGATTCTGAGTTGGGAGCAAGCCAAGGTACCATGGAAGATCCAAGATCAACCAAGAGAAGTCTTTACTGAGACAGCGATGAGGGCATCGCCGGATTTGGTGGGGGAGAATGTCACGGCCCGCACATTTGGGTCCGAGACAAATGCGCAACAAGCAACCAAGAGGTTCTAGGCTTGCCAAGAAGACCACCAGACTTGGTCCGATCGTTGGAGACTGAAAGAAAGCCTAAGTACATTGAGCCTGGTAAATTAATAGATGGCATCTTACTGAGGAATATTCCAAGGGATAAGAATATCTCTCAATGTAAACACAAACTTAAGGAAAGAATATCATAGTGATAGAGTTTCCTTAGTTAGTGTAGATTTGGTAGGTGGCTTTCAATCTGGGCCGTTAGTGTGATTCGATCTCGTCCGTTTATTGTATGGGGATTCAACTATAAATAGAGGCCTCCCCACCTCACTTGTATCATCCATCATTTGAGTAATACACTTGACATTTACTCTAAAAACACTTTGTAGTGTTCTTCGCGTTCCTTCTCTTGTTCTCGTTGCCTTTCTCTTTTGTTCGGTTCCTCTTGGAACGATCTTGTGTTTGTGAGCATTAGAAGTATTCGATCTTCTGGAGAAGGATTTCAGGCTTACTTAGTCATTTATCTAAGAACATCGACTAAGGCCGCACGTTGGGTTGGTTCAGAAGTCTAGCCCCGTGACAATATCGTAAATAGGACAGTTCTTTGGGGGATAACTGATACTATGCAACTCTTATTACACCAAATAAAAATGTCGATTCAAAATACTCTATCTACATATACACATAAATGTCTAAATACAGTTTTAGTCCCTTTACTATACAAAATTTGGGATTTAATCTCTCTATTTTAAATTGATATAAGTTTATCTTAAGCTTTTATAGCGGTGAAACTCTTCTATTAGTCCTTCTACTATGTATCAATTATAGACTTAATTCCTATACTCTAATTTAGCCATTTTTAGTCCTTGTCAAATTTTGAAATTTCGTTTTTGACACAAACAATACCCGTTAAATTTGTTGAGTCAAATATTGCTATTAGTTCAAATGTTATGCGTAAATTATAAATTTAGTTTCTGTTATCCAATTTAATCATTTAAGTCATTGTAGCGTAGTCACATTATTCTTGAACCGTTTGAATTAGGACTAAAATTTTAAAATTCTAAAGCGCAAGGACTAAAATTGAACAAATTAAAACATACAAATTAAATCTACAACATATACATAATACAAGGATTAATGATAAATTTTAACATTTTATATTATTAATAATGTGAACTGATAACACTCTTAATTTAAGACTGCTAAAGTGATGATATGAAATTTCCACAAAACAGTAACTATGTGATCAAATATTAGTAAAGGAATTTCAACATCATCACCTTAAGAGTAACAACTAATGTTGTTATTAATTTAGACCTACTAATAATATTGTAGAAATAGACATACCAAACTATGTCAATTAGAGGAGTCAAATATTCATAGGACGTGGTACAATATACAAGAAGACGTGGGATCAAACATGCTTAATCGTTCAACGTCCTCTTGTTTATGGATGGGGAGTGGTCTAAATAGTATAGGCATTGCACAGTTACCGGCCGCCGGCAGACCAGGCAGTACTACCAGTAATCTTTGCAGGAACATTCCCCATCTTTGAAATGGTGAAACCGATTCCTGTCCCTAACAATGATTTCACGATCAAAAACCTTTGAGATAAGCTTGGTAGCATTGTGGCAATCTCTACAAACTCTTAGATTCTTTGTTATCCTGAAAGTTTCCCCTGCTTTTGTCTTCAACAATCCGAAGGCAATGGCAAGCTTCTCACTGTGATAGTACAAAGGATTCTCCTTCTCCTCCTCATCGAACTCTTGTACTGCTCCCTCAGAAGGAACGTAACCGACGGCTCGAATACATTCGAGCATCTCGTCAATTTTCACGTATATCTCTTTGCTTTCAGGATGGTTCCTTCCTCCTGCTATAAATTCGTTAACTTCACCTTGTAATTCGATGACGGAGAAGCCAGGAACCTTCTTCACTCCCCTCTCGTTCATCATTCTCCTCACGTTAGCTACATCTTCCCATCTGCCAGCGTTGGCATACATATTAGCCAATAACACGTAGCGTCCACCGTTGTCCGGTTCGAGTTCAATTACTCTCTTGCCTACCTCCTCTCCCAATTTGATATTTCCATGGATCCTACATGCCCCAAAAAGAGCGCCTAGTACACCTACATCGGGGCTCATTGGCATCTCATCGATTAGCTTTTTGGCTTCATCTAATAATCCAGCTCTTCCAAGCAAATCAACCATGCATCCATAATGCTCCATTCTGGGTTTGATTCCGTGAACTTCAGTCATGTACTGGAAGTAATAGCGACCCTCCTCGATCAACCCTGAATGAGAACATGCATTAAGGATATTCACAAAGGTGATGTTATCAGGACCGACCCCTTCCTTCTCCATTTCCTTGAAAATGGCAATGGCAGCTTCTCCCTTTCCATGCATGGCAAATCCCCCTATCATGCAATTCCATGAAGAAATCCCTTTACAAGTAAGACCTTTGAAAGTTTAGTAAGCTTTCTCCAAGCACCCGCATTTGCAGTACATATCGATAATGGTCGTAGCGAGTTTCGAGTCTAGTTCGATCCCTTTGTTTACGATATATCCATGTATCCACTCGCCTTGCTCAAGAGCTCCTAAACCAGTACATGCGGACATCATACTAGCTGCCACATACTTATCCAGCACCACCTTCTCGGCCCTCATCCTATTAAACAAAGCAAAAGCCTCATGAAAGCGGTTGCTCTGCACATAAGCAGCAATCATGGCGTTCCAAGAAACCGAATTCCTCAACGGCATCAACTCGAAAATCTCGAAAGCCGCATCAACGAGACCCAATTGGGCATACCCACTTATCAAAGTGGTCCAAGAAACAACATCTCTCCTATTCCCAGGCATCTTGTCAAACACTTTCCTAGCATCATCCAAGGCCTTGAAATTCACATACATGTGAATCAAATTGTTCAGACAAAACCCATCATCGGCGAACCTGAACTTGAAGACGTGGGCATGGATTTGGGTCCCTTCTCGAACAGCACCATCAACCGAACAAGCTCTTATGAGACAAGGGAAAGTGAAATTATTAGGAAAAACAGAGTCTTGCAACATTTGCAAGTAGAAAAGGAGGCAGTGGGCGGGTTGTTGGCGTTGCAAGTAACCTCTGATAAGGGTATTGTAGATGAAAGCATCCGGTTGAGGCAATGCATCGAACAGGTGGATGGCATAGTCCAAATCTCCACTGTTTTCAATGGCGCAGAACTTAATGAGACGACCCATGGCATCATTGTCGGAGGAAAGGCCGAGCTTGGTGAGTCGGGCATGGTGTTGCTTGAGTTGGGCCATGGAGGAGCATGTTTCGAGAGCTACGAGAGGTGAACAACGGGCCTTTGAGCTTGATGAGATAGAACAGGCGAGTGGAGGGGAAACAGGGTTCTGCAAAGAGCTCATATCTCAAACGTTTTTGTGATAAGATAGCATTTATGCATGCATTGAAAAGCAGAACCTGCTAGATATGTATAAAATAAAAAAGTAAAATTTCATAATAAGTCCTCAAACTGTGGCTCAGATCTCAAATTGGTACCATCTAATTGAATCTCAAAATATCAAAATAATATTAATTAAAATTGTTCATCAATCAAGCCATTAGTTTAGACATAAGACATAAATTGTCATCTCAAATATAATGTACCTATTGCATGTATAGTTTATGTTCATTTTATGGATCATATTCAAAATTTATAACTCTTTTTTTTAATAGTATCATTTTTAAAATTAAAACTCAAATTCTCTCATACAATATACCTTATCATTACACCAAACACTTATTAATTAACATTAAAGTGATATAACATTAATTTGTTATACAAAATCAATTGTTTTAAAATTTTAGTTATAATACATATTTCAAGAGATAGGATCTTCTCGCACCATATAAAAAATTTTAAGTTTTATATTTTTTTAAACAGTTGAACGAGTATAAATTGATAACTGAGATTAATAAAAGAATACAAAAAAATTTTAAGATAAAAAAGAGAAAATAATCTCAACTATCCATTTACCCTCTAACGATCCAAAAAACATATAGACCTAAAAGAATCTTAACCCATATTTTAAACAAAATGAGTTTTACATTGTACTTTAAACATTTATATGCTATTTTTTCCATTCATTTGTATGACTTGTACCAAAAGTAACAAGATAGCAAGCATCAAAGAACACAACTACATTGAAAGTGTTATAAGCTAACCAATATGGGAAATACATCTCAGTTCAACCAAAACAATTAAGTCCTGCTCCCACCTATTAGTCAACCTCATCACCAAATCAAAAGAAATGACACCATAACTATTGATCCTTTTTTCATGTTTTTTACAAATAAAAAAGCAAATAGAGGGCAGCCACAGAAGCTGCACGAGAATGTCGTGACGTTACTCTGTTACTGCATTTGCTCGCCTTCGGATAGTCAGATCAGCACTAGGAACGGTGACAAGGGATCAAAACATGACATAAGTAGTGAAAGAAAGCAATCGCCAAGAAATCATCCAAGCATTCCACTGGTTGGCAACAAAGAACACATTCTTTAGCAAGGGATACTTTTTTATCACCAACCAAATCATATAGTATCAAGTTCTCAAATTCTTTATATGAAAAATGAAGAGAATGCATGCACAGATTGGTGAATCACAGCATTGTCTAAGCATGAATCTTCCAAAATCATGTACATGAGATGAATTATGGTGCCACACACAAGAACAACAAGCAAATCCGACTAAGGTGCATATGGTTAGTAAAGTTCTATAGCATTTTTGTTCCCAGGTAAATTCATGGAAAATACGATGATAGCAATAAGAGCAACACTCATTGCTCAGCAACTTCAACAGGTTACATGTAACGATAGGCAGAATATGTGAACAAAAAATCTATTTACAATACAATGAAAAAGTCTATTTACAATCAACATCATCAGGAATAAAAGTAGTTACATCATAAACCACATTCAACAAAAAATCCCTGCATGGAACAATCTCCAAATAATGTCATTGAAGTTTCAGAAGGAGCATCCAATGTTTATTTGAGAAGGAAATGGACAACAAAATAAGGAATGAAACACACCCAAAAAGCAAGTTGAGTGTTTGGTGTTTGTTTTGCCCCAGTATCCTTTCTTTTGGGGATAAATTAGAACTTGTTCCATCATCCCAAGAATAAAGAAACCGGACATAGAGGTACAAAAAATGAGAACAAATAGTGCTCTAACTGAAACAAACAACAAAGATGTTATAGTTTAAAATCCCAACTACCACAGAATCTCATGTTAAATGACGTCACAGCAACTACAAGTTGTTCACTTCTTAATAAACACTCAAAGAATTAACAGTTGAAATTAAGGACAAGCTAGTTATATGTCACATAAAATTATATATTATTTATTTAGTTTTACTGACGTATTCTATCACCCATTTACCCCTAAGCAGATTAACAAGTGGAGCCTAGGGTAGCAGATCTCTTAACCAAGCAGTGTTGACTCGTAATAGGAAATATATGTTCAGATTAGAGTAGACACAGTGCTGACTATAACCAGGAATCGGTGTGTTAATAGATAAGATTGTCCAGTGCAACATCCACTGAGGACCATTAGTACAGTTACCAGTATAACACAACACAAAACAGTCTAATTCTCAAAGTTTATCTAAAAGTGCCATAGATGATGGAGATGGGCATAAAAGGCGTAAAAGTTGATCAAATAGAGTGTTAGTAAAGGCACAAAGAGTAGGCACCTACTTACAGTGTCCTACATCTACACTAGAGTTCTTTGCAAGTCTTCTTGTTGTGGCCAAGGCCCTTGCATTTGCTACACTGGAGCTGCCGTTTAATAAGGTCTATAGATTCCTGCTTCTTCTTTGGCTGACCTGGTGGACGTTTAGTTGGAGGAGTTACAGTAACAGCTACCTCAAGTGATTCATCCTCAATTGGTCTGTCTATATTTGGAACAGGGTGAATGGATTCCGCATAAGTTAAGCGGAAACTCTCAGTTGTGAAGTATCTAGAACAAAAGTCATAAGAACTTCTACCAATGCATTCAAAGACGGCAATAGCATGACAGCATGGCAAACCAGTAAGTTGCCAGCCCTTACAGCTGCAGTCCCAATGATCTATATTAACAACTTCAACAAACGTCCCCTCAGCACATTCCCCACGAACTTCAAATACGCTACCATGTGTGAGTAACACTTGAAGCGACCGTGCCATCACAGTTTCCTTCTGCAACTTTTCCTCGTTACTTGGAGTTAACTTTGTCATCCACTGACTGGAATCCACACGACGTTTGTAGATCGTATCCATCATCTTACCCCGTAATACATCAATCATATGTGTTATAGGAAACTCATGTGCTTCTGATACCCAACTATAGAACTCCTGCCCAAAGCTTGAGATCATGTGGTTATACCTTGCTCCTCCGAAAAAGGCATTTGCCCAGTGCTCTGGTTCACTTTGAATGACCCAGTCATAAGCTTCAGGAGATATGCATTTTATACTTTCAGTTGCCCGCTGGAATCCTTCAAGTCGTGATGCACGAGCAGCAGAGTAAAAGTCATTGATCATAAACCGTCTTGCATCGTGAGAAAACTGCCCTTTAAATCTCTGTTGAGTTTATCAGCAAGATGTCGTAAACAATAGCTGTGGTAACATTTATCAAATACATCAGCCAATGCCTGCTTTAAACCATTCTGAAAATCTGCAACAAATGTTAACTGGGTCGATGTAGAAACAGCAGACTTTGAGTTCCCTTAAAAACCAAGTCCAATTGTCTTCAGTCTCATCATCAACTACAGCAAAAGCTACAGGAAAAATACCATCCTCCGCATCAGCAGCTGTTGCAGCCAACAATACCCCTTGGTATTTAGAATCCAAAATAGTACTTTCAAGAAAAATTAGGGGTCGACAACCTTGTAAAAAACCAGATATCGAGGCATGAAATGAGACAAATAGTCGATGGAAGCTTGAGTCATCCTTGGTATTAAAGGTGGCAATACTGCCTGGATTAGTCTCTTTTATCTTCTCACAGAAATAAGGTAAGAGGTTATATGCCTCCTTAAAGGACCCTTGAAGCTGTTCCCTGGCAATCTCTTTTGCCCGCCATGCCTGAGAATAATTTAGTTGGATTCCATATTCTCGTTTGATGTCATTGGCAATATCTTTTGGCTTGTAGTTGGGGGAAGCTTTCAATTTCTCCTTTATAATACTTCCCACCCAACCCCTCGCTGCCCGGTGCCCAACTTTTACGGAAGCTCCTTCACACGTATGTGTCAAATTCATTTTCTTGATGCAAACCAACTGGGTAGTGGACAGTCTCGCTGCATATATCCTCCAGGGACAGTCTTGAGCTTTGCATTTAACAGTAACACGATGGCTGACGTTTTGCTTATACCTATAAGCAAAACCATGTGCAATTGAGTATTTATGCAAAGCTTCTCGAAATTCATTAAAACTATTAAATCTTTGGTCAACACCAGTGATCATATTCTCCCAATTCTGAGCAGCTTTATGATGCTTCCCATCAATCATATTAATGGGCATACAGTCCAAAGAAGTTTCATTCGGCATGTCAATGTCAAGTTGGTCAATGCCATCGTTCATCCCAACAGCAGCATTGGTAGAAGCAACAACAGGAACCGCAGCTTCTGAGATAGTCGTCCTGCTAGACCTGTGCATTTAAGCATATGTAACCATAACAGCGAGGGCTGAACTTAGATGGTAAATTCAGAAACATGAAGAGTACCTACCTACTAGCAGGCATGTTGGAAACGTTACGAGCAGCCGCGTCCTCCAAGTTGAGGAAAACATCAACGGTCGAAGTTTCACCTACGAAATTAAGCATGCGCTGCAAATCCTTGTCCTTGGAGATGGTTATGAGGGTCTTCTTGTTTCCGGGGAGGAAGTACTTGATAGACATGTTACCAGAGCTAAAATTAAACATTTCCTTTATCTCAGACTTGAAATCACTTAACTTGGTTTGCTCATTGATATCTATAGCATAGGCCTCGCCACCATTGTAGGACAATGAACCATCTTTATTGGTGACAAAGTCACCACCAGACTGACATATTGCTATGATTTTCTTCCCAGCCATGACCTAACCAGGAGAAAACCAAATCAACCACCACAAAAACTACATTAACAAAGCATGCAATATATATACACACACACATTTCCCACAAAAAAAAAAAATAAAAACCATAAAATTCTAATTCTAAAGCAGTAACCAGAGGAAGCTAAAAAACTTACTACAACCCAGAATCGAAAACAAATAAAAAACCCAGAAAAAAGGGGGAAACCGTAGTTGAATAGGGCAGAAACCCTAAAATCTATGGAGTTTGAATTGAGAAAGGAAAAAAAAGATGATACCTTTAATGGAGGAACATCAGAAAGGCAGGATTTTTAGTTTTGATTTCGTTAATGGGAGGTTGAATCCTTAAATCTGAAGGAAATAGCAGAGACCCAGAGCCAAGACCCGAAACCCAACCACCCTCAAAAACTCAAAAGATGAATGAAAGAATTCAACACAATCCGCAGCGTATGGTGAGGTATACTAATGCTATGCTCACTTCCAATGCAATCCCTTGATTTGTTCGACCCTTTTTTTTTTTATTTATTTATAGATGTTTGACTATCCTCTTGTGGTTAGGTTTCTGATTTCTTTCTATAATCATTTAGATGGACTATGAGTAGACTTGTTAATTGGGCTGATTGAGTTAGTTTTTGGTTCGGGTGGGTTTTAGATTAGTTCGATGTGAATTTTAAAAAATTTTAATTATTTTATGTTTGGATAAATTTTAGGTTTAGGTTCATTTTTTGTTTGGGTTAATTTAAGTTTGAGGGTTAAAATTTTCAAATTGAACTATTTTGGGTTTAGGTGAGTTTTGAGTTGGACGAGTTCAAGTTATAATTTTTTGTGGTCAATTTGAGTCGAGCTTATATTGATTGGGTTTGATTTTCGAGTTCAAGTCAAAATTGACAGGTCTAATTATGGTATTAACATCAGTTATAACTGTGATTAGATTCAAATTTGATTTGGTTCAAATATAATGTTTGCTATCAATATCATATAGGGGCATTTGGTTTATGAAAAAGTAAGATCATCTCTTCTAATAATATTTTTCGGAATGTAAGATTATTTTGAAGGTGTTTGGTTTGCAAAATAAAAAAATTATTGGTGATAATATTACATTTTAGAATTACATTCTTGTGTTTGGATGAAAATATTATTACCTTGGCCCGGTAATATCATATTACTAACAGTGTCAAAAATTTAGTAATATAGGGGATTCTTTAGGCATTCTTACATTACCTTTCTAGGTCAGAAGAGATCAGCACGTACTCGAGGGGGGATTTTGAGCACTTCTCGATCAATCGTCTCGGACTGTCTGTCCGATCATTCCCAATGATGACTAGTGGGATTGGTTCTAAGTTGAAGCATCAACCAAATGGCATATAAGTGTTGCAACCTCAAAGTATACCAATACCGATGGGACTAGTGGGATTGGTTCTAAGTTGAAGCATCAACCAAATGGAGAGGAACTTTGTTGCATAAGCTGTCATAGATTCTGCAACAGGTTTTGGTTGCCTCATTCTTGGCTCATCTCGACTAAGCTCTTCTTCACCTTTTCCCTGCAACTCTTCTGTATTAGGGTTGATAGAAATCGAGTCGAAAGATGCTTAAAACATAATATGTCATGTGCTTGCAATCCAAAAAAATGTAGGGTTCTGGTTGTTTCTAAATCTTACTACATTAAAGCACTGTATATTGTTTAAAAAGAACATAAAACTGTGTCATTGACTTTCATGTCAACCAGCAAGAAGAGCATCCGCTGCAGCGTCCAAGTCTTGAGGGAAGAAAACCCTGCAAATCCCAGAAAGTTGCAGTAATTATAAAGATAAGGATGATGGTGGCAAAGAAAACAAAAACTTATTTGATCTCTAGGTAAGCACTTTATCTAGTGCCCAAGTCATCTAGTGCCGTTAAATTTGGAAAATTCCGATGAATTGCAAACAGAAGTACCTGCAGGTGTTCTGGTACAGTGTAGCACTCAACTGATCTATGTCACTGATTCCTTTACAGCCAGCTACCACCTCAAGAACTTGCCTAGAACGATTACCACCAGAAAAAAAAAGAAGATGGAATATGTTATGAACAGAAACAAACTGATTAATATCGAGGACCATTTGCTATGTGATTTAAAATGAAAGATTATATTCCTTGATGTTATTTCGTCAGATGAGATAACACTTGCAGACTGTAGTAGTTTCCAACATACTATAGATGAAGATTTCTATTTCAAAACACTCTCCAGAATAGTCTCTTTATTTGTTTAAAAAGTACAAAAAAAGAATAATGTTATGACACCGCACTGGAAAAAAGCATTTTCACTCACCGCACTAAACAAGGTTCATTCCGTCCTTTAACAAGACTTTCTTGGTCATACTTCTCTTTCTTCTTAGAAGGCCATAAAGATTTAACAAACTTGATCCCTGCATGAGTACTTTTGATTTTACAATACGGAGAATCGGTCTCGATCATCATTCTTTCAACAGGTATGTCCTTCACAACATCAAGATTTTCAGCCATCTTCAGGGAGCATCCATTTATACCTGTAAAATAACCGAAGTTGAAAGACTCTTTAGGCATTTCCAGGAACCTCAACATATCCATAACAACGGATAGCTTCTCACCTATATACATGTTATGAAATGAAAGAAGCTTATCACGATCTTCAGCAGTACCAGTAAACGAGTGAGTAACCCCACCAGAGAACCTTTTAAAGTGAAAAAAAAAGATGGCAGACCTCAGCTTTTACACATTAACTGTGAACCAATTAACTAATATTCTTTTCATAGATAAAGTGTGTTAGCAGACACAAAAATGAAAACGATTTCAACTAGTGTAAGAAAGATCCAGAAATCTAACTTGCTGATATTTTGTTCCACAATTTCACAGAAATCTTCCGCAGCTGCACGCATATGCAGAAACATAGGCAGCTTTGTGGCATAAGCTAATTCAAACTGCTTCTCGAAATACCTAATTTTAGCATGAATAAAGTTACAAATATTTAAAAATCAAAGCTGACAAAATCAAGCCGTTATGTAATAAGAAACAAAGGAACACAATCCTAATAAATATTTATCTTGGCAACCACTTACTTCTTTTGAATTTCTGCTGGGCAAAAGTGAAGCCTGTCGTAATCCAATCCACATTCACCAATCGCAACCACCTCGGTTAAGGCAAAATTCACAGTATCTAACTATAGTAAGACAAAGATCGCAACCCTGATAAAAAAAAAGTATTATGCAATAGGTTACTAGATTTTTTGGATCTATACAAACCCGATAAGGCATACTCACCTTCCCTTTTTGAATTCCCTCCTTAGCCAATGCCAAAATAGCTTGAAAATGTTTTTCAGGATCCCCACTCTCTTCAAACTCCTAAACAAAACATAAGAGGCCAAGTTGAAGAAAAATCATTGACAACTCATACTCTGGAAAACAAAAGGACCAAAGACAACAAATTTCTAGAAACAAACTAACCTTGCATCGAGTTGGGTGCATGCCAACTGTGCAGAAAAGCCTCCCTGTGATGAATAAAAAACTTTAGACAATAACCAAAAGAAAACATTCTAAAGCAAAAGAAACGCCAAGGCAGATGTGGCAATAAATAAAGCACAACGAATAGACCATCAGTTTCTGCAATAGCAAGAGCTTCCTTTGACTCCTCAAGGGAACCGCCCGTAACCTGTAACAACAAACCTATTACCATGAATTATTATGCATTTATAGAAATATCAAAAATTAAAACTCTTCATGCTTGAATACATGCAGAAAATTATCTCCAAAAGCTTCAAAGCAAATACTTTCATCCAGGGTTCAGAAAATTAACATACCATCTCGGTAATTCCATAAAGAAATGGAAAAATAGACTCAAATTTATCCAACTTCACGAGTTCACTAAAAAACTAAAGCTTCCAATGAAACTGAACTATTATGATAAGTAAATAACTAAACAGAGCTAAATGCAAAGATAATACGAGAGAGAGAGGAGTAACTGACGATAATCCGATCGACGCCAGCATTCCAAGCTCGACTCAAAACAGTAGCAATATCAGAAACGTGATGTTGCTTGCCATTATAAATGCCTTTAAACATGCCATCTATGTACGAAAAAAATGAAAATCCAAGTGGAGAATAAGAAACCCAGATTGGAAAATAAAGGAAAAAGATGAACTGAAGCCAAAGATATGAATCGAGCATGACCTATTTGATGAAATGTGTGAAAGAGTTACCTGTGAAGTTGACGGCGATATCTGTGTTTTGGGGAGACAACAAAATCAAAATGGAGAGATTGTTAATGGAACGAGATAATAGAGAAACAAATCGAGCAATACTTATGAGGAATCGGATAGATTTACTTGCCTATCATCCGTATGGGCGCCATGCTAGAGAGTGAAGAAAGATACTCACTTTGGAAGAACTTGCTTTGTTTCTCCACTGCAAATTTTTGCTTTGATATCGTTCGAAGGCCATCAACAGTTAAATCAAAGGCATAAATCAACTTTTAGTCCCTGAAGTTGACATTCATTTTCAAATTAGTCCTTAAAATTTTTTGTCCATATTAATCCCTGAATTTGATAAATTTTTCTCAATTTTAATATATTCGACGACATGACATCATTAAATAGACTAAAAATTACCAAAAACTCGTGTTGATAAAAAAAATAGAGATTAAATTAGAAAATTTTGTTAACTTTACTTAATCCTTAACAAGAACTTGCTTTAAACATTATTTAAAGTGCATCAAACACTTTACTACATATGGTCGCTTTGGAAGAACTTGCTTTGCAATACATAAAATTCAAACTCGAAACATTTGTTAAAATACATCAAACACTTTAATACTCGATCAAACAAACGACCATAACAATTCAATAAAGTAGCTATGCAATTACGGAAAAATAACATAAACACATATAAATATATGGATTTTAATGTTAAAAAGAACAATCCATCTTCATTCTTGTAACTTCAAAATATTACTCCCCATTACAAACTAACACCGTATACCAAGAATTTCACCCCAAAAATAGAAGCCAATGCAATTCCAGACAACTCAAGAGTGCACAATTTTTTAACCCAAATAAAAAAGATACAACAAATAACACTTTCACTCCACGGTGTAAAAGGTAATGCCGATTCCACACCTTAAAAACAGGTCGGAATTCGACAAACCAAGATTGATACAAAAATGAACTAATAAAAACAGAAAAATACCGGTTTTGATTAAAATTCCGCTTGCCTAATAAACAAGATGTGAGGCCTGAGCAAAACAGCCCCTCCAATGTTCAAACTATAATACAGGTACCAAATTCAACTCGAGTGGCTTCAATGCTCCCTGAACAATCTCTTGAACTGTTCGATTACGACGGCAAACATCGGATAACTCTTCAACTGAGAGTATCAGGGTATTCACATCGGCCCCGGAGGCTGCCTCTGACAATGCTTGAAAAAATCTCGAGCGCTCCACTTCCTTGACAACAGTCAATGGGATCAATGACACACTTTCCTTAGCCCATTCCAGTGCTTGCATGCCGTAAGCTCGAGTTAAAGCTAGAAGTGCATATGCTACCTGGAGCAGTAAAAGGACCCCATGAAATTGATCATGAACATTAAACTTATTCTATCAATCATCAACGTAGCAATGGCAACAGCATAAAGCTGAAGAATATAACAAAGCCATAGAAGCTACCGTTTCTAATCGAGAATTTGGCAGTGCTCCTGTTAGGGCTGCCACCAAAATTCTAGTAATGGTAGCACCTCGCGGAATAATGAGACTATCCCTGATAGATAAATATTGTTCTCCCTTGCTAGACTTTGCAAGATCAAAGATATCAGACAAGAAGGTCAAAACAGAATTGGAGGCCTCTCTGCAAATAAAATACGGTGAAATGATAATTTCTAAATGATAAATGTATTGAAAAGTAATGACCTGTAACCTAATCCCCTATAAGAAGGATGTATTGCTTGTGTTTGTACATGCGTGTGTGTGCACAGCCACAGATGTAAACATGCACAAACCAACAAACAAGTTCAAGAGACTAGACCTGTGCTGTACTGTGATCCCAATCATCGCACAATCTATCAAAGCCGGAAATACAGCAGAAGGGATAAATAATTGAGGACAATAGCGAATGCATCTTGATGCCAATAGAAAACAATCATCTGCTATGTCTGGTCTCGTAGTGAATTCCTGCAGCAAAACAATAAATAAAAGTGGACATCTTGAAAATTTTAAATAATATGAAAAAATACATTGTTTAATCAAACCGCACCTTAATACTCGTGAGAAGAATGTTGTGTGCTTGAAGAGCACTTCAATCATATTTTTTAGGTAACTTGCACAAGAAGGATCAGAGCCAAATATCTACAGCACAAATGGAGCTGGCTTCTCAACATCTTAACTGAAACGAATATAAATTAAAATTAGCAAAATTGACAAGTGAAAAATGTACCTTTATAACTTCACTAGAGAGATAAAGGAAGCATGGCTGGTGGTGTTGCTGATACAGGCCTTGGATTTCTTCAAGCATTGCTCCAATTGTTGTTCCCATAAACCTTCCAGAAGTTCTCACCTAATAAAAAATATGTGATCGTTATAGCTGGCAGTAATGCTGATTATTTTCAAACAGGTGACCGCTAACAAGTAATTCATTTCCTTCTTTTTTCTTCCTAAGTAAACCTCTAGTTTAAGTACAATGTTTGAGGCATACTACATTCCATGATCGAACAAACTAATTAAGCAAAATTATATTCTGAGAATAATATCATATAATGAAAAAAATCTGATATACAACATAAATTCTTTCGGATAATGCAATTCCTGCAGCCAGAAAAGGAAGGCATAACATGCATTCATTGGAGATTGCCAAATATTTATCTAAGATATGTTCAGTAGAATGTTGATCGACAATCAAATTTCTAAATCAGTTTTGAAAATCCATTTTTCTGAACCAACTCATCCTTAGACTCACAGCATATTTGCAAGCACGGCAAAGAGACTCCATGGTTCTCATGTCCCAAGCACGACTGCATCAGAAGCATTTAAACAATGATAATCAGGTAAAAGTCGAAACCTATAAACACAGACGTGGTGACTACACGTCTAGGAAGTTGTTCAATACTCACAGATCAAATATGGCTTTGAATATTGGCCAAAGCCGGTGAACTGAATCAGCAACTGCTTCAGGATGATTTACATACCTAGAATTGGTTCCAGTTGCATGGTGAGCAAAATAAAAAATAAAGGGAGGGAAGACAGGTGGGGACACATTTATCTCACCGGAAGATATATGCAAATCGATCTATGTGAACTGTTAATTCACGAGCATGTTTCTTCTCCAAAACTTCCGGACCTTGGTTAATTACTGCCTGGTAACATATCATAGAAAAAGGTCCACCGTAAATAAAAAAAAAATAAAAGTATCAACATATTAAACCCAAAGGAACAAACTAAACCTGTAAAGGAGAAACAACTGATGCGCATAGTTCCTCCAAAGCAGCCTTAGCAGGTTCTGGTGGAAGTTCAGTAATAACCATGCTGAGGAAACAATTTAACAGCCATTAATATAACAAGAGACCAACGTAAGACCATAAGTCACTATCCATGTCTTTAGCCCCTAAAGTTGCTGTAAGAAGCATACCTCAAAGCTTCAACTAAGTGTAATGAATCATCAGCAGAGCCCTTAAAACTACCTTCCCCATTAACTGCTGTATAGTATATATGAAAAAGCTCTTTACAATATGTACAAAGCTTTTTACGGCAATCTGCATTCAACAAGAATAATTTGAATCCACAGTTAAAATTTTCAAAACAGAATCATAAAGCAAAACATTTTCACCATCCAGCTATGAATTCAGGCAGGTGCTATATATAAACCTGATCAACTCCAAGGATATATCAGGAACTATTGGAGAAGATTTCATATGAACAATGAGGAAAGCAAGGTTCCTCCATGTTTTATTCTCCTTTTCAGAGTTTACCTTTTTTTTTCAGGAGGGATTCGTTTATACAAAATCTCACATGATAAGTTCATGAATCTCCAAAGTCAAATATAAAATTGAAAAGACTTAGAACAGTCAATCCAAATCTTACTTCCCATTCGTGTTTTCTATTAGTAAAATCAACATCTAATCAATATACGCAAGTATAACTTGTAAAATTTTAATAGTGGTTCCATAGCAGTGACATCAACAATTTGTTAAAACAAAGATGTATGACATGCTACATCAAAGTACCTAGAATGTCAGTCCTGTTATTACAAGCATGAACATCCTTTTACATCCATTTGTCCAGGGATGAATACCAAAAATTTCAACAATGTATATGAAGAAAGCAGTAAAATTGCTAATAAAAGAAACTATACCATCACAGATGTGTCTAAATGCCAAAGCAGCAGCTGCTGCAGAATCTTCAGAGGTACGCATCCCACTCATAAGAATATCAATCACCAAAGGCAACTTAGAGAAACCACTTGGTGCAGCATCAAGCCATTTAGAAAATGCTCCAATTATTAAGCAAACTGAATTTATACATACAAACATAAAAACCGATTATTGAAGATAAATTCAGATAACTATAAAATCTAAAAAATAGTAAAAACACTACATTGAAATCTTTATATAACAGTGATCTCCATGGCAGGCCAGATGACAGCAGACATTTGGACCACAGAAGATACATACTGCTTTGGAAGGAAGCAGATAATTCACAATATTATTAAGGGGTAGGTTACCCGTTTGGAGTAGCTGCGGCTGATGAGGCAGTTTCGGAAGTAGATTCATAACCTATAAAACCAATCACACGAACAATATGTGTATTTTATGGATTATTAACATAAGATTTCAAAACATAATTGCAAATAAAAAATGAAAAAATTCCAAACATTTACACAATTAGCACTCATTCAGACTGCCAATGAACTGCAGAGAACATAACACAAACAAATTATATGTGTGTGTACTCGGTATCAGAGATGAGTTCACTTAATACTGCAGATGCATATATGAAAGCATAGAAATGGGGAAATGATGTTCATTCATACCTGAGGCATTACGTTTGTTTCAACAACCGAAACATAACTTGATATAGCTCGAATGCAGAATAAAGCAGCCTCAGCTGGACGCCATTCACTCTGTTCATTTCCACAGCAAGATATGGCCTTGGTAATACAAAAATGGAGAACCCAATTTAGCAATAAGTGTTAGATTATCCGATAGAGTTAGAGTCCTTATGTAAATAGTAGTTTAAATTAAAGTTTAAAGATAGAGTTAGAGTCCTCATGTAAATAGTAGTTTAAATAAAAGTTTACTTCCTAAAAGATAGAGTTAAATGTCTTGTGTACTTAGGACTCCTAATTGTAACTAAAGTCCAATACTTGAGTCTATAAATTCACTGTAAAGGGATGTAATTTTTTGAAAATATTCAATAACAGAAAATCAATTCTGTTTTCTTCTTCTTTTTTGCAGAAACTTAAATTCTGCTTTATTTTTATGCGTTAATTAGTTTTTTCCTAAAGCTAGAAAATTGCTTTTCTACAATAAGGACATTATAAAGGATTATATCAGTAACAGAGAAAAATATACAGTCCCAAAATCTTCTTGAGAGGCCAATCAAACTTAAGTCGCACAATTAAAGACAAAACTAACATGTTATTCTTCCAAATTGTTATAATTTGAAGAAGTTACACAACTACTCATACTGTTATAATTCAAGATTGTAACTATTAAAGAAAATGGAAATGAAAAGCAAATATGAAAAGCCTGTGAGCAATTCACTGATCCTGATGTAAAGGCACTAATGGCCATTGGGACTTAATAAAAATCACTAGGGTAGACCATGAGATGGCCATGGAAATTTGGTAAACTTATGAGGAAAATAGATATAATATACAAATCTGCAAAAATCAAATTAAAAGTATTGAGAATCCAATTTTTACCATCCATTTTCATCCCTAACCTAAAGTTATGAAAAGAATAAATAAACTTCACAAATATAATTTATATAGTAACTAAAGCAAATAATATGTACCTCTAATAGCTTCATGTAAAGAATTTGCAGTGTTGCATCACCGCCTAAAACTGATGCCGCATCAGTTAACACATCCGCAACAGCTAGAACATAGTAGAACCCATCAGGGTCTCATCAAAGACAAACATATCTTTCAACAAAAGAAGGAAGAAAACAAATTGATCTAATGACCTTTACATTCAAAAGAAACCGCAACCAGAATACGGAAGATTAGACGAAAATATTTCCTTAAATTAGATTAAGTGAATTATCAAGTAGCCTACTCTAACAATTAGATAATGGCCTGATGGTTCAGCCATAAGAGAAACAATGCCCAGAAAAGCTGATCCTAGAAGCAAACTTCATGTTGTCTAATTGGAAACATGGACAAAGTCTAACATAAATTGAGAAATAATAGCAGCTAGAGAACTCGTATTTTAATTGTTAAAAAATAGTCACCGTAAACTATAAGATGGAATGGGGAATTAGAAAATATCAGAGTTCAGGTGTGCAAAGGGTATAAATCATGAGTCCCATTAGGAGGATGGAACAAGGAATCTGCTCTGCTTCACTTAAACATTCAAACACATAAGTTCCATTAACCCAAAAAAAGTTCTAAAAGAACATGTGTGATTGGTTATATTAGCTGGTGCTTTGTAATAGCTACACAAGTTCAAGCAAAATAAGGCCAGATAGTAGACCACATAAGAAACCAACATAATGTATAAACAACATCCAAAATCTGGTATTTAAAACTGATTTGCATACTGTATTTCCTTGAGATCCTCATACAAATGAATTAAAATTAAACAAAGCCTCATAGACAGCTCATTGCACTATCAAGGTAAAGGATGAGACAGGAGAGGCGGAGTAGCCAACAAAAACAGCCAAATTATTACCGTATCTTGTCTGTTTGAATTCCTTGAGATCCTCATATGAAAGATCTTGATAGGCTTGGGGATATTGAACTCGGGAGCTAACCTGTTGATAAAAACCACCGCACTCCAAAGTCTTAGCCAATTGGAAAATACAATGTTAAAAATTCAACATGACATTCATTCTTTTGCAATCAGTCAAAGGTCACCCACTGAATTAATTTTTTAGCTCTTCTTCCCTTTCAGAAAATATAGATATGCAACAATAAATACCTCATATTAAACATTGATTTTCATAAAATACTTGTTCACAATTGCAGAACACTTAAGCAAATAGCAAGCATCAACAGCATGCTAGCCTTTCCCCTCAAAATAGCCAACTACATCCATCAGAGAACAATAAGGATGGAACAAATATTACATTATATAAATTCTTATGGTATGATCCTATCTAATAATTTAAAGAATGATTTGATAATTAGAAAGCTAGCATATCAGTTTTTGTCTTACAGAGAAGCAGGATATAGGCTTCTCCAAACTTGCTGATGCTCCACAGATGACATCAATGTGTGAAGGCATTCACTAAGGTGAAGCACAAGTTTTTGGTTTACCATGTATTAGTGTATAAAATAGTGCTTGCTCAAGTGAAGGATTTACTTCAGTAATCATTCCTTTCTGTTTTGTGGAAAACCTAGACTTAAAAAGCAAAGGCAATTCCATCTCCAGTGAATAGACACTAGTAAACCTATTTATGCTTGTAGAAAATCCATGTATTTATTTCTGTAAAATAGGAACCATAAGGGAAATAAAAAATGAAGGTTATCAAAGGAAAATTTCACTGATGCAAGGCTATTGGGCACCTATTCCCTGGAAAAGGCCTGCCCATCAATGGAAATGCCCGAATAAAGGTGCCTACCTAATATGGCAGGAGGTAGCACCCATGGAAAAAAGAACCTTAGCATCCTTAGGGAACCATCATCCTTAACCAGAATAGGGACAGGACAATAGCTGTGACCTTTTACTAAAGACCTTACAAAAGCAGAATTCCGAAAATAGTGAACTAGCATACCCACCAAGGATACAAGAGACTCGTATGATTGTCGAAAAACTTGAAGTCTCTGGTTTCTCTCAGCTTCTATGGATGCTTCATCACCAAATGAAATATTGGAATTCCTGGTATTCAAGAAAAACTCAAATCAAAAACAACTCATCAAACTAGACAATGTTCCACTTGAACTCACCTTTTTGTCAAGATAACCTGAAGACTGTGCCAAAAATTAAAGGTCATTGAAGCAATATCATATTCTGGATGGGAAGCAACTTCAAGCAAAGCATTCACTATCATCATTGCTTCACTGGATCCTGAATAAGAAAAGCGATCAATTATATGGAAGAAGATAAACCATAAGCAAAATTCTCAATATTGTTCATGGGATCAAAAGCAACTTGCATTAATCCAAAGCAATCAGCTGTTAAAAGGTGAAAATTGGAAGTATTCAACAGTTGTTGAAATTCAGTAATAGAACTGCTATATACCAGTTGCAATCAGTTCGACATATGAATCACCCATGTCTGCGAATAGTCGAGCAATGGCTTTCACATCTTCCTCATCCTGAAAGCACAAAGTACAATTTAGGAATTAATCAAAATAGAGTAACTGTAGGATATTGGATGTAAATTAAATGTTGTAATTGTATCTTATCTCATCTAATAGTTTGAATTTAAAAGTTCAAATCTAGATAAACTCTATCTCATTAAAGGATAAGAGTTATATCTCTTAGGTAGACTACTCTAGGTTAACTACTTGTAAAGCCTATAAAAGGAGTACTCTTGTACAACATTTTTGAAATAAGATTTAACGGAGAAACACTCTAAAATGTTCTCTGATTCTAACATGGTATCAGTTTAGGTCGATCCTTTCTTCCAAATTTCAATTTTTTTTCCTCTTTTCTCTCGACCTTTCTTCCCTATTTAGAGAACCTGCTGCTTCTGCAATTAGCTCTCCAACAAGCTCTCGTCCATCTGATTTTACCCTTTCAGATGCATCTCTTTCTCTCATTCCGTCTCAATCAGTGAGACCAGCAAAGTGGAAATCCCAACGGGTCAAAGCCCCGAGAGAAGCACATGTTATCACAAGATGACAATTCTTCCAAAGAATTTCGGTAAGAAGCAAATGTTGTGGAGCTCCAACGGATGTTTGGTCAAATATTCTCCAAATCAGATTCTCTGCATTTCATTTCGCTTTCTGAAGGTAGAATTTCTTGTTTGGCCACAAATCAATCCACGGAGTTGGATAGTGGATTCTGGTGCTTGACCATATGACAGTAATCGTGACCTTTTTCATGAGTACAAGCCACATTCATTTGCATCGTCTATCAAAGTTGCCGATGGATCTCTCTCCATTGTATCAGGAAGTGGTTCTATTAAATTAAATGATCATCTAGTACTGTCTGATGTTCTTTATGTACCAAAACTGGCCTGCAATCTTAAATCATTAGCAAAATTGTTAAAGATGAGAATTGTGATGTTAACTTTGGGCTGTCTGGTTGTATTTTTCAGGCACAAGATTCGAGGACGGTGATTGGCAATGCTAGGCGACACAATGGACTCTACGTTCTTGATGGCCTATCCTCTCAAAACAAAACTATTCCCAGTTGTCCTACGTCTACAGTTTTTTCCTCTTCCCTTCTTTCCAATGATGTCATGCTATGGCATTTTCGATTAGGACACCCGAATTTCTACTATCTTGCGAAATTGTTTCCTAAGTTGCTCCTGAATAAACATCCCTCGTCATTCACCTGTGATGCATGTCAACTTGCCAAACATACAAGACAATCATATATTCCCACTAAATTTAAACTTACCTCTCCTTTCTCTATCATACACAGCGGGTCCTTCTAAAGTTAAAAATGTATCTGGGGCTCGTTGGTTTGTATCCTTTATTGATGATCACTCTCGGGTTACTTGGACCTATCTCATGAAAGAAAAATCGGAGGTTGAAACGATATTTAAAACATTCTATCACATGATCGAAAACCAATTTGAACGCAAAATAAAGATAGTTCAGAGTGATAATGGGAGTGAGTATCTTACTAAATCCCTTGGTTCCTTTTTTCGAGAGAAAGGTATCATTCACCTTACTTCTTGTGTCAACACTCCTCAGCAAAATGGGGTTGCTGAAAGAAAAAACAGACATCTACTTGAGGTAACTCGGTCTCTTCTGCTTTCTGCTAATGCTCCTCAGTATCTTTGGGGGGAAGCACTTCTTACTGCTACTTTCTAATTAATAGGATGCCTAGCAAAACTATGGGCTTCAAAACTCCTTTTGACACCCTTTTACATCTTTTTCCACATTTCAAACCATGGTCATCTACTATTCCTTTTCGAGTATTTAGATGCACAGCTTTTGTTCATGTGCATAGCAACAATAGGAGTAAGCTTGATCCTAGGTCCTTGCGGTGTGTGTTTATAGGATACTCATCAAGTCAGAAGGGCTACAAATGTTACTCACCTATTACCAAGAAAACCTATGTTTCATTTGATGTTACTTTCTTTGAAAATCAACCTTATTTTGTAGGGACTAAGATTCAGGGGGAGAGATGTGAGGAATCTCAACCTATTACTCCTACTCATATTCTTCCTTTGTTGTCTCCTTTTCCGACCCTTGAACAAACACAGGACGAACAACCTAGCAACTCTGATGATCCTACAACTTCTCCAGAGCCTACATTTCCTAGCTCTCCTAGTGTTCTAGTAGAAAGATCTTCCCCAGAGCCTACATCTCCCATCTCTTCTAATGTTCCAGTAGGAAGACCTTCTCCAGAACCTAGATCTCCCAGGCCTCACACTACTCAAACCCCACAACCTCTAGTCAAACAGCTTACTCCCTATACCAGAAGAAAGAAAATTGTCACAGAACCCATTGATCAGCCTAGTACTTGCCAAGAATTGATCTTAAGTCCTGTTGCCATGGAGGGAGGAAAGGGTAAGCAATGATGTCTAAAAAAGTCCAGTTCATGAGAATTTAGATGATTTTCCGACTGCAATCGGAAAGTGGGTAAGAAAATGCAGTAACCATCCTATTGATGGATTTGTTGCTTATGGAAAACTATTGTCTGGTTTCAAGGCTTTTACAGCTAATATTAACAGTGTAAGGATTCCTAGAACAGTGGAAGAGGCATTTGAAAATCCTAATTGGAGGAAAGCTGTTGAAGAAGAGGTCAAAGCCCTACAACAAAATAACACATGGAGTTTAACTAAACTGCCAGAAGGAAACAAGGTGGTCGGATGCAAGTGGGTTTTCACAGTAAAGTATCATTCTAATGGAAGCATCGAGAGGTCCAAGGCAAGGTTAGTGGCAAAGGGATTTACTCAGTCATATGGAGTAGACTATCAGGAGACTTTTGCACCTATGGCAAAACTGAATACAATAAGGGTGCTGCTCTCATTAGCAGTTAATAAAGATTGGAAGTTGCACCAACTGGACATCAAGAATGCTTTTTTGAATGGAAAGCTTGAAGAAGTATATATGCAGATTCCATCAGGCTTAGAGGATGACTCAACGAAACAAAAAGTGTGCAAACTAAATAGATCCTTGTATGGGCTGAAGCAATTACCAAGGGCCTGGTTTGACAGATTCGCGAAGGCCATGGTGAAGAACGAGTTCAAGCAAATACAGGCAGATCACACCTTGTTTAAGAAGGTAGCTTCAGATGGTAAAAAAACTCTCCTTATTGTTTACGTTGATGATATGATCATTACAGGAGATGACAAAAGAAATTGAGAAACTAAAGACTTTTTTGGCAACAGAGTTTGAGACTAAAGACTTGGGAAGTCTTAGGTACTTTCTCGGAATGGGGGTGGCTAGATCAAATGAGGGAATAGTCATAAATCAGAGAAAGTACATCTTGGACATGCTCTCGGAAACTGGAATGCTTGGATGTAAACCAGTAGACACTCCAATGGATGCAGGCTTGAAGTTTGGAAAAAAAATGGCACGAGTACTCCGGTGAATGTGAGAAATCCTACCAAAGGCTGGTTGGGAAATCGATTTATTTATCACTCAAAGAGACTGATATAGCTTATCCAAGAAGCATAATCAGCCAAAGACATGAGCGATCCTAGAGAAGAACATATGGAGGCAGCCAATAGAGTTCTGCGATACTTAAAGTTTACACCGAGATTTGGACTTATTTTCGGGAAAAATCAAGACAGATCTGTGAAGATTTACACAGATTCTAGTCAAGCAGGGATTGTTAACGATAGAAAAAATGCAGAGTGGCTATTGTTCGTTTGTGTGGGGAAACTTAGTCACATGGAGGAGTAAAAAGCAAACTGTGGTGTCTCGAAGTAGTGCAGAATCAAAATATAGGTCTATGGCCCTTGGAATTTGCGAAGGCATGTGGCTTAAAAAACTTCTCACCAAGCTGGAGTTGGATGAAAGACAGGAGTTCGAGGTACTGAGTGATAGCCAATCAGCAATGAGTATTGCTAAGAATCCAGTACAACACGATCGGACTAAACATATTGAAATTGACAGACATTTTATTTATGAGAAGGTAAACAGTGGTGTCGTAAAGCTGCACTATGTTCCTACAAAGAGTCAACTGGCGCATATCTTTGCAAAGGCACTTCCAATAGTGACCTTTGACGAGTTCTCATCCAAACTGGGAGTATACAACATATACACACCAGTTTAAGGGGGAGTGTAGGATATTGGATGTAAATTAAATGTTGTAATTGTATCTTATCTCATCTAATAGTTTGAATTTAAAAGTTCAAATCTAGATAAACTCTATCTCATTAAAGGATAAGAGTTATATCTCTTAGGTAGACTACTCTAGGTTAACTACTTGTAAAGCCTATAAAAGGAGTACTCTTGTACAGCATTTTTGAAATAAGATTTAACAGAGAAACACTCTAAAATGTTCTCTGATTCTAACAGTAACTTTTCTCAAATATGCAGTGATGGTCCAATCAGAATCCACAAGCAAAGGTTTCAAATTTTGCAAACGAAACAAAAAATATTGCAACAAAACACTGTATTATAGTTTCAAACATTATAGGTAAGTTTTAAACTCCACAAGTGGAGTAAAAACATTATGATGCATCTTTTTCTCTATTATATCATTTTTCTCAAATATACCCTAATGAGATATTTGTTAACCCTCTAACAGCAACATTGGTTTGTTAGATAATTTTCCATCATATAGGACATGGCAATCCTCGGAAGAATCATAAAACAAAAGGAATAACACCTAAACTTTTTTTTTAGAAAAAGAATCACGTCAACAGGACTCTCTCAATATAGATCACTAAGGATGCCAAAAGTTATAGCACTAAACACATTTTTGTTTCCTACATGTATGCAAGATATAAATTTATCCCAATTCTACCCAACATGCAGCTAATTTATGAAGTGGGACATCTCAAATTCCACCAATATGTTTGTAACAGAGAATCATTGGCTCATACAACATCCCTGAGAATGACTGACATGGGCACATCGCAGGGTGAGAATGATCAACATATTGACACCAATACATTGTAGTTATGTCTCCAAGATCAACACGTGACATGTTTCACAAATAAGAAACAAATTTACACCGTTTATGAATATTTCACCCATAAACCAACCAGCACCTAACTTCGGGCTCAGAACTTTCCCCTACCCCCCAAACAAATTTACACCGTTTATGAATATTTCACCCATAAACCAACCAGCACCTAACTTCGGGTTCAGAACTTTCCCCTACCCCCCAAACAAAAAGAGAAAAGAACCCTACAGCATTATTTCAATTTAAGATTTTTTCTTACATCCATTCTATCATTTGAGATTGTTTTTTTTTTCTCAGAGAAAATGAGAAGGGTGGAAGGGGTTACATAAAGTGGAAAGAAAGCCATACCTTTGAAGAATCTCTAAGTTGTGCCTGCAGATTCATAACTTGAGGCACAATTACTTGAATCAATGGCCCTTGTACAGAAACACCGCCAGAGCTTTTTGATGCTGTGTAGTGTATCAATTCAGAAACAACTGCAAGAATAGAGGAAATGACAAATAAAATCAATACCTAACCACCACCTTCCAATGAGGATAAATCTGACTACCAAAATAATTTAGTAGCAGAGCTTAATATGAAATTATATTTTCTCCAAAAATACAATACCATTTACAGATGCCTCAGAAAGTATATCAGAGTTCAAGCTTGAAAGAGCTGTTAGCACCAACGGGTGAGTTGCAAGCACAGACCCAGGGATCCTAAAACCAACAGACGTTGAAATTAACCAACGGGTGAGATCTGAGCAGAAGAGTGGCCAAAAAATTATCTTCAAAAAGATAACACAACTGGAGGCAGTCAAAGACATCATCAATTAACATATGGCATGAGAGAAAAAACGCGCACAACCCCCAGGAATATGTGTAAGTAACCAAAATGTATCTTAGGCTCTTAGCTGTAGCACCAGTAATTTAACCAAGGGCCACAAATTTAGAGGGCATGCCCAATAGTAAACAATGTTGCAATAAAAAATTATGTTGCTGATTTTAGCAAGCAACAAGCCAACTCCTAAGAAGCCAAGTTTTATAATCTATAGCGACGAACCACTAACATGGGACAGTGCCATAAATAGTAAATTGCTAACGTATCCCACTTCCAAAGAAGAAAATAAACAATCCATCACTCTGATTTCCTTTAGGGCTGCACAAAATCAACCAAATTAATCCCCTATAGAGACAAATTTTGAAAATAATATTCATCCATAAATAAAAGATACAGAAAAGGAAACACATACCCATGCTTTAGCCGAAGCCAAGAAGCAAATGCCTCAAGAACCTGATAAATCAATCATGTTGAAGTTACAAACAAAGAACTTATTCAACAGTCATAGCAGATAAGTAAAATGCAGCAAACATCAATCTTATTGATAACCTTTTTTTGAGTAAAATCTTGATGAAGACCGGTGACAACATTACCCTTCTTTCTCTTCCTCTTAGTGGCAAATCTAGATTTCTAGTTACACACTCAACTGGAACTCCACAGTGGAAAATGAAGAGGGAGAGAAAAGCTGTTGCCATAAATGGTCTAACCCTTGTTCTTTTTAACAGCAGACCTACCTTTATTTTTCCAATTTCTATAGACTACGCATTTCCATTTGGCTAGTCAATGAACAAGTTACTGCATCTTCTAAGCTTTCAGCCTCGGTTTGTTTATTAACAAGAAAAAGCCATAAGTAGCTCTCCCTACCACCCTATCCTCAGAGCAGAAGAAGCTATATCTATGCAAGCTTGTGCATGAAAGCCATAAGCAGCTCCTCCTCCCTATCCACCCTATATTCTGAGAAGAAGCTACATCTACGCAAGCCAACTATCAATGAAAATACTAAGATTAAATAAATTATCAACAGACAAATATTAAAATTAACTCAGTTTTGCCTAAGCATACACTTCCATCGCAAAAGGCTTCACATACATGCCAAACAATAATGCAACCTAACAGAGGCAAGTTTAGGTAATAATTGCCCTGTGAAACTCAATATCAAAGAGAGAAAGTAGTCCTTTGTCTTAAATGTCTTAAATGCTGAAAGTCATTTTTGTTAAATGTTTCTTCCCAAGTGGAATTATGTATATCTTAGACTACTGGAAATTGAGGAAGCAGCCCAGGATCCTCAAGCTAAGAAGACGCATGCAAGTGAAAGAGAGATGTATGTGGCAATAAAGTTAATATTCCATTATCACAAAAGTAATGGATTGAGCTTCACTCTATCCTTTTACATTTTTTTCTTTTAACTTTTTTGTAGTTGATGTGAATAGTTTTTGTTTGATTCCCATTTTCTCTGTCTTAGTTCATCATAATCATATAAAAAAACTAGATAAAACAACCACATACAAGTAACAAAATAAGAGAAGGTCCCACCTGCTCTTTCAATTCACTTATATTTAAACAAGCTGTCAGTATACTAAGAGCAATTTCCATTTGAGCAGTGAGCTCCTTTTCAAAATGGCGTCGTCGTTCCGGACGAGCTGCTATCTTGTAGTTGAATGCTTCCTGGTTGCAAACAAAAGATAGATATTAATCACATGGCCGTCAGCAAAAGAGCCAGAATTACCAATTTGTTATAACATTTTCCTTATACTGTTCAAATGGTAGAAACTGTAAGTTTATCCGAGTGAGAAATAGTGTTGTAAATAATTCTAGTTTAGTAATTGTACTTAAAGTCTACTACTTAAGATTAGAGTTAGCAGTTAAATGTATCTAGGACTCCTAATGTAAAGAAAAGTCCTACTCTTAGAGTCTTTAAAAGAGTCTGTAACTAAGTATTATGTGAAAAATATAAAAACTAAGGGCACTTGAGAAAAATGAGACATGGTGTTTGACAGATCTACCAGAGGGAAAGAGGGCTGTTGGATGCAAGTGGGTTTTCACTATCAAGTACAACTCAGATGGGAGCATTGAAAGGTATAAGGCAAGGCTGGTGCAAAGGTTTCTTGATAATCCACCCCATAGGATTGTGTAAAACCTTTAGCCACCAGCCTTGCCTTATACCTTTCAATGCTCCCATCCGAGTTGTACTTGATAGTGAAAACCCACTTGCATCCAACAGCCCTCTTCCTCCTCGTAGATCTGTCAAACACCATGTCTCATTTTTCTCAAGTGCCCTTACTTCTTCCTCGATGACTTTCTTCCATTTGGGATTCTTCAAGGCCTCCTCTCTTTGTTTTAGGAATCACACACTGCTTAGGGTTTGGGTAAAAAGGCCTTAAAATTGGGCTGAAGTTTACCATAGGCAACAAATTTGTTAATTGGGTGCATAGTACATTTTCTTACTCTCTTTCTAATAGCAATAGGAAAGTCATCAAGGTCACTAGAATCTTGAGGAGGAATGTTACCTTCAATCTCGACGATGGCGAGATTTAAGCTCGGTTCAAGAGCAACGGGACTTGAGTCTGTTCTTGACAAGTGCTAGGCTGGTTATTTACTTCATTAGGGGGCTCTTCTTCTCTGGTATACACCTTAAATTGATCTATCATTTACTTTGAATGAATGCAGTAGGGGGGGAAATTTGTGCTCTGACCCTAGGTCTTTGGAAGAGGTGTTGTACAAGGACTTGGTGATTTGTTGGTATGAGGAGAGTGCATTTACATCGGCATAGTATTTTTACATTGCTCGTGGTTTCGGGATAGGATATGAAAGGAATGTCCAGTAGAGGAGAAATGATGGAAGGTGGAGGAACAAAGGGCTGAAATTCCTCATTTTCTCCCCCCAAAGTTCATCCCCAAAAAATATGGTTTATCCTCAAAGAAAGTGACATCAAAAGAGACATAGGTCTTTTTAGAAATAGGAGAATAGCATTTGTAACCCTTTTGACTAAAGGAATATCCTATAAACACACACTGATTGATTTAGGGTCCAACTTACTTCTATTTTTATCATGCACATGAACAAAAAAGTCATGCACCAAATACCCTAAGAGGAATAACAGATGAAAGTGGTTTAAAGTGAGGAAAATGATTGAATAAGACTTACATTGGTACCGCAAAACCCCAAGGTTTTATTGGGCATTCTGTTGATAAGGTAGGTGGCGATAAGTAAGGCTTCCCCCAAAGATATTTAGGTGATTTGGCTGAAAAAAGAAGAGACCTCGTAACCTCTAGTAGATGTCTGTTTTTTTCTTTCGGCAACACCATTTTGTTGTGGAGTATTGACACGAGAAGTAAGATGGAAAATGCCTTTTTCGAAAATAACACCCAAGAGATTGACTAAGGTATTCACTCCCATTATCACTCCTCACAACCTTAATACGTTTGTCAAACCGATTTTCAATCATTTGATAGAAAGTTTTGAAAATTGACGCAACTTCGCCTTTTCCCTCATTAAGAAAGTCCAAGTAGTCCTAGAATAGTCATCAATAAAGGTAATAAACCACCTACACCCGACAAGCTTTTTACCTTAGATGGACCCCAAATATCACTTTGTGGATTATAGAAAAAGGAGATGTGGTGTAAATGAGGAAGGAGCATATGTTTGCCTAGTATGTTTAGCAATTTGACATACTTCACAATTAAAAGAATGAGGCTTTTTATTGCTAAATAACTTGGGAAACAATTTTGAAAGATACACAAAATTTGGATGTCCTAGCCTAAGATGCCACAACATAATATCATCGGGATTACTTAAAGAAGAAGATGAAGTCTTAAAACAACGTGAAATCAAGCAATCAAAGGTGGTAATTCATCAAGGATATAGAGACCATTGGATAGCCTAGCACTGCCAATCACCTTCTTCGAGCCCTGTTCCTGAAATACACACCCATTAATTCCAAAGTGAGCATCACATTTAGTATCTTGAACTAACTTACTAACTGATAACAAGTTGTAGGCAAGATTAGGAACATATAGCACATGAGGCAAAACCAGTTTATCACCCACTTGAATAGTGCCACTTCCTTGTACTTGGGACAGAGACCCATCTGCAACCTTGATGGAGGTTTTAGAGTTGCAATGGTTAAAGGTGCGAAAATAGTCAAGGTTGCTCATCATATGGTCGAGGCACCAGAATCTATAATCCAGGATAGAGGATTTGAAGTGGCCAAACAGAAATTCTACCTTCACTAGCCGATAAAGCGGTTGTGGAAGATTTAGAGGTGAGATGGCCAAAAAACTGTTGAAGGTAATTGTTCCCATTTAGTTTGTAGGGTGTGATTGGGGAAAGAGAGGCATCCGAGATCCAAATTCGGATGCACGAGAGTTATTTTGGGAACTAATTTCTAATGTGGTGGTTTTTGAAAAAGCCATGGAAATTAAGCAAAGGAGAAGACGAGAGAGATAGGATCGCTCCTAAACCGATACCATGTGAGAAAACAGAGTTTTTCTCTCTGTTTTTTCTTATTATTCATTAGTGAAAGAGAGTCTATTATATAGACTTTTACAGAGGTGTTTAACACCAAGTGGTTAACCTATAGGATAAGACTTTTATCCTTTACAAAGATCAAATTTAAAATTCAAACTACTAGTTAAGATAAAGTAAAGATAACATACAACTCCTACTCTATCTAAAACCTCTTTACAACACACGGTTATGCATACTAACTAACACTCCCCCTCAAACTGTGTATATGTTGTATATACCCAGTTTGGATGTGAACTCATCAAAAATAACTCTTGGAAGTGCCTTAGTAAAGATGTCACTATCCGCTTCGGTAGGAATATAGTTTAGTCATGCAATACCACCATTCACTTTCTCATAGATAAAGTGCCTATCTATTTCAATGTGTTTGGTTACTCATCATTGCACCGGATTCTTAGCAATACTCATTGCTGATTGGTGTCACTATAGATCTCAATCGCCTTTTTCATCCAACTCTAGCTCTTTGAGAAGCCTCTTTATCCACATTCCTTCACATATTCCAAGAGCTAATGCTCTAAATTCGCCTCAAAGACTACTCCTTGACACCACACCGCTTTTTGCTTCTCCAAGTAACCAAGTTGCCCCAAACATAAGCACAATATCCACTAACTGACCTTCTATCGGTGAGCTCTCCCCCCAACTTGAATCTGTGTATACCTTCACTGCTTGCATGCGGAATTTTCTTGAAAATTAGCCCAAAGACTGTGTGTGAATTTTAGGTACCTCGAGTGCATTAATTTGCCTCCAAATGTTCTTCTCGAGGATCACTCATGTGCTTGCTTATAACACTCACTTTGAGTAGGCAATGTGTCCGCCTTGTTAGAGAAAGATAAATTAGTTTTCCAACTAACCGTTGATAGGATTCTTTGTCAACCGGATTACCACTTCCTCTTTGTTGAACTTCAACCACAGGTCCATGGGTGTCTCGGTGGCTTGCATCCAAGCATCCCGGTTTACGTAAGAAGATCTAGGATGTACTTCCTTTGATTGATGACTAAACCTTCTCTTGACCTTCCTACTTCCATACCCGAAAAAATACCTTAGACTCCCCAAGTCCTTTGTTTCAAATTCGTAGGCAAGAACAATCTTCAAATTCTCAATTTACATACTATCATCCCCTGTAATAATTATGTCATCAACATACACAATTAATAAGGTTATTTTACCATTCTTTCGCAACCTTTACGAACAGGTGCGATCAGCTGACTTTGTTTGAATCCATTCTTTACCATAGCCTTTGCAAACCTCTCAAACCAGGCCCTTGGAGATTGTTTAAGTCCATACAAAGGTGATTTGTTGAGTTTCACACTGTATTTCTAGTTGTTTTACCTTCTAGACCAGGTGGTATTTGCATATATACTTCCTCCTCGAGACTCCCATTGAGAAAGGCATTTTTGATGTCTAGTTGGTGTAATTTCCAGTCCTTGTTTACAGCTATGGACAGTAAGATTCTAATAGTATTCAATTTAGCCACTGGTGCAAAGGTTTCTTGATAATCCACCCCATAGGATTGTGTAAAACCTTTAGCCAGATAGCTCTTTGAGAAGCCTCTTTATCAACATTGAAATAGATAGGCACTTTATCTATGAGAAAGTGAATGGTGGTATTGCACAGCTAAACTATATTCCTACCAGAAGCCAGATAGCTGACATCTTTACTAAGGCACTTCCAAGAGTTATTTTTGATGAGTTCACATCCAAACTGGGTATATACAACATATACACAGTTTGAGGGGGAGTGTTAGTTAGTATGCATAACCGTGTGTTGTAAAGAGTTTTAGATAGAGTAGGAGTTGTATGTTATCTTTACTTTATCTTAACTAGTAGTTTGAATTTTAAATTTGATCTTTGTAAAGGATAAAAGTCTTATCCTATAGGTTAACCACTTGGTGTTAAACACCTCTGTAAAAGTCTATATAATAGACTCTCTTTCACTAATGAATAATAAGAAAAACACAGAGAAAAACTCTGTTTCTCACAAAAACTGAATACAGAATACACAAATTCTGTTTCTTTACATGGTATCAGACTAATTTCGGTCCTATCACAAAATTCCCTTGATGGAAAAACAACCTCAATCAACATCGAGTGAGTTGCAATCCTCCTCAACCTCAACTGTCAGTCTGGCAGATTTTTTAGAAGTAACAAGTTCGACTGTCACAGATTTGTGGGCCATAATTATCTTCAATGGTCACAATCTGTTAAAATTTTTCTTGTCGGGCGAGGAACCCTAGGGTATATTACTGGAAAAATTTAAAAACCCTCTGCTGATGACCAGGATTTTGAAAAGTGGGCTCAAGAGAATGGCAGGGTCATGTCTTGGCTGCTCAACACTATGTCCCCAGAAGTTGGATCTCAATTTCTTCTTTGTGAAACAGCCAGTGAAGTGTGGAATGCTGTTAAAGAAACCTACTCTAGCACCAACAACAATTCTGAGTTGTTTGGAATTGAAAGCAAGGCCTCTAATTTTAAGCAGGAAGGGATGACTGTTACACAGTTTTACACTACCCTAACAAACCCATGGCAGCAACTAGATTTATATAAGGCAAATGAATGGGAGACTGCCAATGATGCTGCTTTATACAGAAAAATCACTACGCAAAAGAGGATTTTTCAGTTCCTGAATGGGTTAAATAGAGAGTGGGATCCTGTCAAATCCAGAATCCTTAGCTGCAGCCCTTTACCATCTCTTAGGGAAGTGTTCTCCGAGGTCAGAAGAGAAGAAAGCAGAAGGTCATATATGATTCCTGAAACTAATGTTCCTGAAAGCTCTGCTTTGATTACTCAGACTTCTTCTACTCAAAAAAGAAGGGGAAAGATGGTGTGTGACTACTGCAAGAAACCAGGACACAAAGAAAGTTGTTGGAAGTTACATGGCAAACCAACATACTGGAAACCTCCGGTCCAGAAGGCACCTAGGGAGTCCTACTCCAATGCAGCCACAACTAATCAACCAAGTGGTTTCACTAAACAATAGATGCTTGAGCTGCAGCAACTGTTTAGCAAATTCAATGGTAGCAGTGAAGGGAATCTGGCCTTAGTAGAGGATGAAGGCACCCCGCACAAATCCTCCTCCACTGCTCTTCTTTCCACTACAACTACAGCTACTTGGATAGTTAACTCTGGTGCTTCTGACCACATGACTGATAACAGAGAACTATTCTCTAATTTTACTTCTTCTTGCTCAAAGGGTTCTATTAAAACAGTTAATGGTTCCCTCGCATCAATTAAAGGCATTGGTTCTGTCCTTATAAACAGTGACCTAATCCTTGAAGATGTTCTTTTTGTGCCTAGTCTGGATTGTAACCTACTTTCTATGAGCAAGCTTTCTAAGGAACAAAACTATTCTTTCTGTTTTACTGATAAAGAATGTTTTTTACAGGCACCGGCTTCGAGGAAGAGGATTGGCAATGCTAGGTTGCAAGGTGGTCTTTATGTTCTTTCCAGCACCAACACTTTTGCAAATATTCCTTCTCTATATTGTTTTAATTCCTTAGGACAGATTGATATTGCTATGTTGTGGCATTTTGGGTTAGGCCACCCTAGCATTCATTACCTTGCAAAATGTTCCAAATTTGTTTATTAATAAAAAAAAAACATCCTTTAAATCCTATATTCGCCCACTTGCTAAACAAACAAGAGCTCATTATTTACCCTCCTCTCATAAACCCTCACATCCTTTCTCCTTAATTCATAGTGATGTTTGGGGTCCTTCTAAGGTGAAGAATGTTAATGGAAGTAGATGGTTTGTAACCTTCATTGATGATCATAATCGAACTTCTTGGGCTTACTTGTTGAGAGAAAAATCACAGGTGTGTATTGTTTTTCAGAAATTTTACAACATGGTAAAAACACAGTTCAAAAGCAAAATTCAGATTTTTAAATCTGATAATGGGGGTGAATTTTTTACACAGTCCTTAGGTAATTTCTTCATAGAAAAAGGGATAGTCCAAATCAGTTCTTGTGTTGACACTCCACAGGAAAATGGAGTTGCAAAAAGGAAAAATTGACACCTATTGGAAGTCACTAGAGCTTTAATGTTTACAAATCATGTACCAAAGTATTTGTGGGGTGAAGCTTTGTTAACAGCTACATACCTTATTAATAGGATGCCTAGTAAAGTTCTAAATTTTCAAACACCTAGGGATGTTTTCTTAGAAAGTTTTCCACATTTTAAACCACTGTCTTCCATTCTTCCTTTGAGAGTATTTGGGTGCATTGTTTTTGTGCAAAATTTAGACCCGTCTAGGACTAAACTCGAACCAAAGCCTTTTTAAGTGTATTTTGGTAGGTTATTCTTCACTAAAGAAGGGCTACAAATGTTATCACCCACCTACTCGAAAATTCTTTACTTCCTTAGACCTTACTTTTTTTTAACAGGATCCTTATTTCCCCAAGGCTGCAACTCAGGGGGAGAATTATATTGATTTCCAGCCTACTCACAGTCAGGTTTGTCCCTCCACTTCCTCAAAGTTTTTTACCTCCTAGCTATCCTTTATTACTTGATTCCCAAGTTCCTGTTGAAATTCCAGTCCTTCACCTACTTCTCCAAATACTACTTCAACGCGTCTACTCTTGTTACTCCACAAAACCTACCTAAACCAACATTACAGCCTCCTAAACCTCTACAGGTTTATACCAGAAAAAGAAGGAAAATTCCCAAGACCATTTTGCAATCTGGTATTTGTCGAGAATTGGACTTGAGTCACGCTGCCTGTGAAGAAAATGGAGGTAATGACTCAACTGATATTCCTTCCCATTTGCTTGAATTTGAATGTGAGCCCATTGCTAAGAGAAAATGAGTTAGATAGTGTACTAAATACCCTATTCAGAGGTATGCTGCTTATGGGAAGTTGATGCCATCATTTAAAGCATTTACAGCTTGATTAGATGAAGAATAGGTTCCTAAAACCATTGAAGAAGCCCTACAGTGTCCTAAGTGAAGAAGGGCAGTTGAAGAAGAAGTTGAGGCACTGAATAAGAACAGTACCTGGACTATTACTGATCTTCCTCAAGGTAAAAAACCAGTTAGTTGTAAGTGGGTATTTGCTATTAAATTTAATTATGATGGCAGTATAATGAGCACAAAACAAGGCTAGTTGCTAAGGGCTTCACACAGACCTATGGAGTTGACTATAAGGAGACTTCTGCTACAATAGGTAAACTTAATTTTGTTAGGGTTTTATTGAGCTTAGCAGTGAATTGTGACTGGAATTTACATCAACTTGATATTAAAAATTCTTTTCTTAATGAAAAGTTGGAGGAAGAAGTTTATATGCAAATTCCACCAGGACTAGAGGATGATGGAAACAGCCAGAAGGTTTGCAAGCTCAACAAATCACTCTATGGCTTGAAACAAACACCAAGAGCTTGGTTTGAGAGATTTACCAGAGTTATCTTGAAAATGGATTACAAACAGTCCTTGTCTGACCATACACTGTTCTCTAAGATAACCTCAAATAACAAAAGAGTTATCTTGATATTTTATGTGGATGATATAATCCTAGCAGGTGATCATGATGATGAGATTTGTCAACTAAAGAAACTGATGAGCAAAGAATTTGAGATTAAAAACCTAGGAAAACTCAGATATTTCCTAGGCATAGAGGTGGCTAGATCCGGCAAGGGACTGGCCACTAATCAAAGAAGATATGTTCTGGATTTGCTTGAAGAAACTGGGTTAATGGGCTGTAAACCAGCAAATACTCCTATGGATGCTGGTCTGAAAAATTTAGCCTAGCATAATTGGGCCCTAAGGCAGACAAAGGGTTATATCAAAGGCTAGTAGAGAAGTTGATCTACTTATCCCTAACTCGACCAGATATCTCCTTTCCAGTTAATATTATTAGTCAGTATATGACTGACCCTAGACAGGAATACATGGAAGCTGCAAAAAGAATACTGAGGTATTTGAAAGGCACACCTAGACATGGTTTGATTTTTAAGAAGAGCCTTAAAAATAGTGTAAAGGTGTTTTCAGACTCAAGTTGGGCCAGTGAACTCACAGATAGAAGGTCTACAAGTGGTTATTGTACTTTCGTTTGGGGTAACTTGGTGACATGGAAAAGCAAAAAGCAAACAGTGGTCTCAAGGAGTAGTGCTGAATCTGAGTACAGGGCTCTAGCCTTAGGAATGTGTGAGGGGATTAGGTTACTTAGACTACTTGAAGAACTTGGAATGTGTCATGATAAAAATTTGAGATTTTTTGTGACAATCAGTCTGCAATCCAGATTGCTAAAAATCCAATACAACGTGATCGGACAAAACATGTTGAGTCATAGCAGAGAAACTCACAAGTGGAGTTGCATCACTATCCTATGTTCGAACAGAGGAACGAGTGGCAGATATACTTACAAATGCTCAGCCAAAAGTCGTGTTTGATAAATTTATGTACGCTGGGATTATACAATGTATACTCACCAGCTTGAGGGGGAGTGTAAGTTTATCCGAGTAAGAAGTAGTGTTGTAAATAATTCTAGTTTAATAATTGTACTTAAAGTCTACTACTTAAGAGATTAGAGTTAGTAGTTAAATGTATCTAGGACTCTTAATGTAACTAAAAGTCCTACTCTTAGAGTCTTTAAAAGAGTCTGTAACAAAGTATTATGTGAAAAATATAAAAACTGAATACAGAATACACAAATTCTGTTTCTTTACAGAAACAACTCTATTTGCTATATTTCCATGCTTATTTAGAAAGTTTGAAGCTCTCTGCTAAACTATAGCAGCAGAAAAATGTTAAGAAGGACAATAGTTCCTGATGAAATGGAATGTGCATGCCGGTTAAAGTCCTCAACTAATTAGTTCAATAAGTTGAATATCAAATAAACTCTAGATGGAAGGCGAAATCAGGTAGATATGTCAAAGTACATAGCATGCAACTAAATTTGAACTTGAAAACTCAAGCCTAAAATTTTTAGGTACCTCAGGCAAGACAGTAAGCAGCTCCAAAAATCCAGGTATAAACTCTGGATGAGAGTTCATCTCATCCCGAAGCCAATTGACAATACCACCATCTCCCCAGTCTTTTGCAGGAACATGTACAGCCAAAGCAGCAACTGCAATGCTAATCTAAAAAGAAAAATAACTGACCACAAAAGTTTCATGTCACCAAAAATTTTAGAATGCAACTGTATAGTACCTGAGTCCGAACAATAGGAGGCCCTCTATGAAACTTTTTCAACAAGTTCTGCATTTGAAATATCAATTCCATTAAATCTCTATATAGGTGTTGCATTAGCAGTTCATATGATGTTTGAATCCAAGCCTCTTCAACGGTAAAAAAAATATGCATAAACCAACTCACATTTAAGGAATTCCTTAACTGGCAAAAAGCTTCAGATGGTAATTCTTCAAAATCACGTTGTACCTATCAAACAAATGCACCATCAGATGTACAGTAAAACTTCGATCTTGAAGATTGAGAAAATAAGTGCATGTTAAAGTTACCTTGCTTCTAAGAGTCTGTGAACAAAATATTAAAGTCTCTGGATTGCTTGTGGCATCATGCAGCAAATTATCAGCAACCTGAAAGGAAGAGGGTTAAAATAAAATAATATCATATATTCATATAAAAGGAAAAATAAGAGAACTGGAAAATAAGCTACAAAGAATCAGCAACCTAAAAGGAAGGAGGTTAAAATGAAATAAGAGTAGATATTCATATAAAAGGAAAAAAGAGAACTGAAAATAATCAACAAATAACATATTGTTAGTCAAATCTAATTTACAAGAGGAACTATGTCACCTTAAAATTTATGGCAGGACATTCTTTTTTTCATCTTAAGTGATTTTAAAAATGTACAGTGGCAACATCAACAACAAAATCATGGGTATACATTTGATATTTGATAATGATACAATATAGCTGAGAAATGCTAATAAAGAAGATGTGACATAATGGTCAAAGACCATGTCTAAAGGAGAGGAAAAGTCCAGAAGACATTGGCGGAAATTATCATAAAGGACCATTCTATAATTCATGGAGCTAATCTAAGAGAAAGGACTGTTTGTCACTTCTTGTAGCAGTTTACTGGATACATTTTAATCACACAGCTCACATGAATTATGGTGTAAATAAAGAAATAAATGAGAACTTCACAGTATACGAACCTGTATTTTCAGTTCTCCAGACAACCCAAGGAGAATATTGTCTCATTCGAATCCTATGCTTGTCCTTTTTATCTATTGCTTCTTTTTCTAGCATCTTAATAGCGAGACTTCAATGATGCATGAATAGATTGTGCTAAAGGCAAATTAAAAGGGTGCACTGCACCTATAACAAAAAGTTGTCCTTTGTATCTATTGCTTCTTTTCTAGCATCCTAATGATACATTCCTTGCTGGATGAGCTTAATACAAAGACCGGAAAGAAGTTGTAAACCTAGGGAAGATGGAGTAGAAGCAGAAAAGCACACAAGTGTTAATGGTTAGCTGGCGAATCTTTCATTACTTTTTCCATGATGCAAGACCAAGTAAGATACAAAGTACATGTTTTCTCAAATATCCATTTGAGCTTATTTCAATCAGATGAGCATAAACAAATATGAAGTGAAATGATTCAAGTTCCCTCATATTTGAATTTTTTAATGAAATTGTATATAGAATCATAGATATGATAATCCGCTAAGCACGAAATTTTCACTGTTTCTATTTCTACCCTAACAATTCTTTAAAATTACACCGCCGTAAAGCACGAAACTTTAACAATAGCAATAAGCCAATAACCAATACTCTTAGTAATCAAGAAGTACACCATTAGAACTTAAGCTCAAGCAATCAGAATCCAAAAACAACTACTAAAATAGAAAACGCTAAACTTCCTAGAATACCAGCGGGAATAATCCTATCCAAACACTTACCGGCACAAAATCGAATTGGAAGTCTCAAAAAGAAGGGGGGAAGATGGGAATACCTGCCAAGCATCGATAGTCCGTTGAAAATCCTGCAACCAGCGATCGGCCTGCATACGCACAGCATCGTCGGGGTGATGGTACAGTGCGTTTAGGGCTTCTTTCACAGTGTTCTGTAGCTCCATGCTTTGCATTTCCTTTTTCACTTCCTATCTTCGATTTCAGAATTCAACAGTACCCTTGCAGAAATCAGATTTGATTCGATCAGTGTGTTCCGAGTTTTGATTCGTTCTTCTTTTGTAATGAAAATATTTGGGAGGGTTCTTTTGGCGCCCGTCGGTGAATTTGGGGAGCTCTGATTGGCGGTGGCGGAGAAGATGGGAGAGGTTTTAGCCGACCGATAACTATACTTTTTTTACTCCGTGTCAATGCGATGGCTGAAGTATTCTTTTTTCTTTCTCGATTATTTTATAAAAAAAAATTGATACACAGCGGTGTATTTTAATTTATACGTGTGTTTTAATTGTATGGGTTACGGTTTCAGTTTAGTGTTTAAGGTTTAGGAATTTAGGTTGTAATGTTTAGAATTTATGGTTTAAAGTGTGGGTTTAATTTTTTAGGGTTAGTTAAAAATTTAATATTTAAATTTTTATAGTGTAAATATACAAGCTTGTGTAAAATTAATTTTACAAAGTTTTACCCTTATTTTAATAGTATTGTTGTTATCTAGTTGATTTATAGTTCAAGGGATAATAGCGCGAATAGTCCTTTAACTAAAGTAAACATGTTAATGCAGTACTTTGTATTTACAAAATGTAGATTTAAAAAAAAAATTTGTAACTGAACTAAAACAAATTCTGGAGTTTGTAATATTTTTTTTCAGTTTTTCATTTTTTAAAAAAGGTACACATTTGATTATATAAATATTAATATAAACCAATGAGAGTTTGTCCAAGTGGTAAGCAACTTAATATCGCTTAAGTAGGTCTCGAGTTTGAGTCCTTTTGTATGCAAAAAAATCTCGTTGGGAGACTCACCCATCAAAACTCGGTCCAAATTAGTCAGGGCAAAACCGTAAAAACCGGAAGGCACATAAGTGAAAACTCAAGTGAAAAAAATAACCTATTTAAATTAGGTTTTAACAAGTGTTGTGTGCATTGGTAAGGCACATTGCACTCCCAATAAGGGAATGTGAGTTCAAACATTGGAGATGACATTGTTGAGAATGGACAACCTCGCACCCTGAACATGGATCGTAAAACACCTACATATCACCTTTATTACATCTTTTTTGTCAATATTCAATTCATTAGTCGACTAATTTAAAATAATTATTTTATTTTGGATTAAATATATATTTGATATCTAAATTATTTTCTTTCTCCTATGTTGATACCTAAAGAATTGTTGCTGCCATGTTAATACTTGAACTAGACATCATCTTCCAAGTTGGTACTTAAAGATTTTTTGCTCTCAAGTTGATACCTGAATTAGGCACATTCTTCCAAGTTGGTGTCAAAACTTATATTTTCTATTAATTTGGTCTTAATTCAAACCACTTCAATAAATTTAAAACTTCATATTTAAAAATTTCATCAATTTAATTATTTTTTTAATATTATCAAACCAAGCGAGTCCATCATATCAAGACAACAATTATATATTTAAGCCTTTTATTTTTATATATGATTAGAAATTTTGTATGGGTCAAATAAATATCAAATAAAATAACCCTCCTACCAAACATAGCACTCTCGTGTATTGTATCATTAATGTGGTTATTATTTGACTTTATTTGTTTCATTTAAAAAAACATAGAGTTTAAATTAATCAATTTATCTAATTTCAAAATTGGTAGAGATCTAAAAACATAAGACCACAAATTTAGCAATTTCTTAATAATATGGAAACTAATCTGGCCCTTAACCAGCAAATCTAGAAATCCTTCAGCCATATTAAGAAAAAGTGAATTGGCTTAAGTGATGATGAAACGAATGAAATCCTAAATTTTATAACAAATCTTCCAACCTCGTATGCATTGGTTAAGAAGAGCATGGGCACTCTGTTGTTTTAGGGACTGCTGTCTCTGTCAATGGTCGTTGAGCCTTCATTCTTTCAAACACTCGTTCATTTCCTTCCTTGTCCGAACTCTATGTTTCCCCTTCTCATGGTGGTTCCGATCGACACCATGACATAGTGGCGTGTCTCCCATGATTTCAGATTGTAGTGGATGACATCACCGCGGCCTAAAAAATGTCAGGTTGTCACTGATGGAACCAACGCATTGGTGTTTTTCCTTTGACTACAACAGCGACTGATGTCTTGTTGTCTTTATCGATGCTTTCAACAATGACTTGGTTCAACCCACATCGATTGACACCGACTATACAAATTGATCAAAGAACTACGGACTACACTACATTTTAGTTCCTATCTTTTAACAAATTTAATTCTCCCTAGGCCTAACAATAGAATAACTAACAAAATACTTCAATACATGGCAATCTTATACCAAGGAAGATAGAAGACGGCATCTCCTTGGACCTGATAACCAGACATGCAATTGAGATCTGATATTCTTGTTTTGCTTAAACAGGAGAAACCAGAAACAACTTACAATGTTGCCCCAAGTCACAAGAAGAGTTCAATTGGCTACAGATTCTAATTCCATGGGCTTGGCTGCCGAGCCTCTCTGAAAACCGAAGTGCCACCAGATGCTGCAGGGGAAGGAGATGATGCGACAAAATTTGTTCCCGATACAGATACGGTGGGAGGATTCCCAGGATGACCTTGATTTCCTGTGGGAGCAAAACGTGATGGACTACCCGTGACCCCCATGCTAGCTCGAGACGGGTGGGGAACCTATACATATGAGCAATGACTGAATATCGTTAGCATACCTAACACGGACATATATACCACCAGCCAAATTTTACAGTTCACAGAAACCCAACTAGCAAATATTGTTCACTGATAAAACTTAAGTCTACAAAGCAATATGATGTACCTAGAAAACATAATACGATTTCCGTACACCTCAATGAAGATCAACCAATCAAACAACATAGTTTCAAAGACATCGGTGTACATCTACATAGTAATAGATCATATTTTATCTCTGAAGTACTGAAACAGAACATCTTGCAGTTGATGCTTATTATTACGAGGTCCCAATTTTACATCTACATCATGCATCAATTTCCTCGAACCATGAAAAGGAAAGAAGTACCATAGAAGGTGCTGTTTTTTAATTTGAAAGCGTAAGAGAAAAGGCTCTAAGCAACAGGAGGCTTATTGTCTACCTACGTCCAGATGGAGGGTGATTAATCTTAAATTCCCTCCTATACAAAGCAAATGTAAAGATTTCCACGAAACAGCAAATCATTGGAGGGAAGAAGCTTGTGGTGGTTCATAAGATATGCAACTGGAAATTTACTAAATCTAAACGAGGAGAAATAGGATCCTAGATAAGTTTTGGTTCAGATCTTAACCAAAATGCACATTATCCTACAGTTAAAAGGATCAAATTGCACATTCCCATAAACTTTAGCTTCCTAGCTCGAACCACCCACTTTGAGTCTTTGACATTACAACACAACACAACGATGTTGAGAGAGAAAATCTATGGATGTTCATGTATCGGGGCGTTATTAGATAAAAAGAAAAGGAATAACGAATTTAGTATATTACCACATTATGTTGAATGTAGGTAAGTCTTCTAAGAGGAGATTCTGAAGAAGGAGATGTACTGCTCATCCGAAACACATGACGGGAATGAACATTAAAGTTTAAAACATCATCAGCTTCAACTCCTTCATTTTCTCCAGCAACATTAGCATCCGAGCCCATCCGTGGAGTAACAATCCTAGTCATCGACCCAGAGTCAGTTGTGGTTTCCACTTGAAGTGGAACAGCCGGTCGATTCGCTGTACCTTGTGTGCTATTTCTTCTCTTCAACTCCTCCTCAGCATTCAAGATCTATCAAATACTACCAATTAATTTCAAGAATTCAATTCTCGAAAAACGCATCTTCAATACGAAAAAAAAAGGCATTAGAATTGAGGTTTACCTGCTTTAGTACTTGCACTAAGCCATGCTTCTTCGTATTCAAAACTTGTAATTTCCCCTGTGCATCCCTCTTCCTTTGTTCTTTTTCCTTTAAATCGTTTAATTTTTCACTAGTCTGGCAATCCACAACATAACATGAACACTTCAACAAAGAAGAATAAAAAAAATACAACTTTCAAATGATAAACAAATATTCAAGCTCAAAATTGATGCTTCAGAATTCAAAAATCCAAATTTTACCTCTACAATTGTTTTAGTTTCAGGCGGTTTCTCTTTCTCATCCACTTGCAAACTGACATCTTTCTCGGTCTTCTCATCCACCGGCTTCGTCAAACAATCTCCACCGTCGGATCCTCCAACTACCTCAACCTTAAACGCCGTTAGAGGCGGTTCAGTTTTCAAACCCTCGGACGGCTCAGGCTCAACTTTGGCTTTCAATTTGGGGTCAAGGGGAGCGGCAGTGGGCACGGAGGGTTTAATTTGGTGCTTTAAATCGGGGTTAGGGTTTGGGGATGGAGAAGAAGGACGGAGGCGAGAGAGAGCTTTGTTGCGGCGGTGTAAGAGGGATTTGAAGTCTTTGAGGGAAATTTTGGGAGTCGGCATTAGCCATCGCTGTGGTACGTCCGGTGCTCGGTGGAGGTTCCCTCTGTACAAAGAAATCGCCACCATTTTTCTTCAAGGTTTCTCCTCTGTTTTCTCCGGTATTTTTCGCACTGTCCTGATTTCTGTGGCGAAAGTAAAAAAAATGAAGAAAAAAATTACTGTTGTAGATTTTACCCCGACTTTTTTGGTTATAACCGTAACTAAAGTAACAAAGGATTGAAAATTTTCACTTTTATGTTAAAATAATGTGAATTGAACTTAACGCAATCGATCTCCAAAAGTAAAAATAGAGTTAATGATATCATGGGTATGTACGTTATATAACATAAATTTTAAATTTGTAATCTTAAATTCTATAGTATTATATTTATTAAAAAAAATTCTTGTACCATGTGTCTTTTAATTCTAAATTTTATTTTAAATCGATTTTTAGATTTTTAAATATCTAATTTCATTTGAAATTATAACTTTCGTTTTAAATTAATCTTTAAATTTTTGAATAATTTAATTTCGTCCTCAAATTATGACCACCATTTTAAATTAATCACGAAACTTTAAATATTTCAACTTTATACTTAAATTATCGTTTATGTTACCCTATATTATTACATAATATACATTAATATTTACACAACAAATAACAAGTTATATAATGATTTTATTAATATGCGATATGATTAGCAATACTAATAATTTAGGAATAAAATTACTACACTCAAAAGTTTGACAACCGATTTAGAACGAGAGTCATAATATATGATAAAATTAGAACCTTTAAATGTTTAAAGGTCATTTTAAAATGAGAAAATAATTTGATAATGAAATTAGAATGTTCAAAGACTAATTTAAAATAAGGATATTAGTTTGGAATGAAAATCGTCTGCCTACAAACTATGCCTCTTTTGGTGTCCTACTTTAAAAAAGTGGGTTTATTGTTTAATGTTAGGGGTTATGGTTAGGGTTTAGGAAATTAGGGATATGGTGTATCTTTTAAGTGTAGGGTTTAGGGTTTAAGATGTGAAATTTAGCGTTAAGGTTTAGAATTTAACTTTTTAGTGTTTTGTAGTGTGAGACATAAAAAGGGACATAATTAGGGTTAGAGGATTTTTGTTCTTTAGTTTAAAGTATGTGTGGTGTAATTAACTCTTAAATATCGTTATACACCTATTCTTATTAATCTGTTATCCGGCTAATTCAAATCAAATAATACAAAAAATCATAATAAAAAAACTTTTTTCAATTTAAAAACCGATTCACCAATTGTTCATTTCATAATATATTATTTCATATTCGGATCAGCTCCGGTTTAAACCAGCTAAGAACTACCAAAGTAACACTGAATAAGCCTTGAGAATCATGCCATCATCAAATAATATACAGAGACTGCTTCTCACAGTCAATTGCGATGAACTTTAAACATAGTAACGAGGGGGGAAAGGAATACAAAACTTCAATTCCAAGATTTGAAAAAGAAAGAAAGAAAGAAAGAACCAAAATCAACCATGGTTCTTTGCAAAAAGAGACTCATTACCACAGCTATTCAGGACCCCTCATTCCTTTGTCTCTTTCCCTTAAAAGCTCTATGAACAGCTTTCCCAGTTTTGTTCTTCACCCTTTTTTCTTTTCGGCTGAAAACTTCAACTCGATGTATCGGTATGGTTCAAGGGCCATTCCATGAGTGTCCGAAGATTACTTCCCGTGTTTTTTACCTGCAATGCATGCAAATTATTAGTATAAACAACCCGTGTTGCTTCGAACTCTTCGAGTTTAGGGTTTAAGGATTTGTGTTTAGAGGGATAGGTAAAAATGGGCTATTTTTCTTCATTTTCTTTCAGATCTAACAAGAAAAATAAGGAGATGTGGTATGAAAGGTTAGTTTCAAGTTAAATTTACAGAAAAAATGGTTCTTCCATTTATTTGAATATTTTTACAATCTATGCTACTCAGACTCTTCATTGTTCTTGAAATACTTAGTCCAAGGCTAGTGTGTGACACATATCTGGACATGTGTATTGGATATGATCCTCCAAAGATCCTTTAAGTACATCGATAAAACTTCAAAAACAATCAGACATACCCTTTCCGGCCACATATTAATATCCGACACTCACAACTGAGTCCAATTAACAGAGTTCAAAATAGCCAATTCATGCTTTCATGCCATTTGCCTCACTTCAGTGAAGTAATGGCTATCATACAGGCCAAACCTAAACTATTCAAGCCTCCAATTTATTGAAGTTCATTATAGCAATCCAAAAATTTATTGTATTTATAATTTTCACAGATAAACTTATAAATTTCACAACCAAATATGTCACCCCCCAAAAGAAAAATCAACCAATTCAAGGAATTACTAAAGTTTCCATCTTTCCAAAGTTTTATATTGAACTGAATCATTTGAATCTATATGATTACATGATTCTTCATGCAACGTTGAATTAAAACTGAATAACCGATGCCGTGTGATCAGCAAAAGAAGCTTAGAGTAGATATCAAGAACAAAATTTTGATGTAATTTCAGGTTCTAATATTTACAGACGTACCAAATTATTTCTCTTGGCTGCCATTTCTTCTCTTTGATAAAGTGCCAATGATAGCTCTTGTGACTTGTGAGTGGTATCCTTCAGAAGAATATATCATCTTCGACTAAATATATATGCGGAGAAGAAAAACATATCATCAATATGCCTTCGATATACATGCCTTTGTAGAACATTAGACTAACCTTAGCCACAGAGGCAAAGGGAACAAACCTGTGACTCACTGAACTTGATGTCAGGACAAGACAAAAGTCCGGTGATATCATGTTCCATGTGCTCAAACACAAGGTATATGCTACCCGACATTCGGGAAGTAATTATCCCGTCCATTTTTATGATGTTTAGTTGGTCAAGCCTTCGAAGAATCAGTATCTCCCTTGCCATGAATCGGACAATCTCGGGCTCAAAATTGTCAAACTGCACCTTCTTTAGGGCAACTATCCTTCCACTCTCATGATCTCGAGCTCGGAAAACACTGCTATACGTTCCTTGTCCTATTTGTTAAACCAGTTGAAATGGCACCAGGTCATTAGATCAACTATCAGGAATGCCGTGGCATATCAAGACCGTGTTGAGCAATTTGAAGATAGAAAAAATAACTTGGAAATATATGAATAAACCATGCCGCACATACACATCCACATATATATATATATATACAGGAATGACCCAAAGGAGGCTGGAGAGGACAGTCGTCCCCTTAAAAATTTAAAATATATATATGATTTAGAAAATTTTTAGAAATTTTATATGTATTTTTTATTGAAAATCTATTTTCTCCCCTCCTAAAATTTTATAAGTTGGCCCCTTAACATGAAATCCTACGTTCGTCCATATATATATATATAATATTCGGCCATGGCTAATAAGGTATGATTCTAAAAGCTATACGTCACCCGGACTCCATTTTCCTTACCTATTCGAACATGGATAATGTAAGCTTTGATTTTTCCAAATAGCAAGAGTTGTTTCTAAATAATGAAAATTTACATTTTTAATAATTTTAAATGTGATTTTAGGATAATATTTGCTCATTTTTAATAATAAATAGTATTGAATTATAAAATTTGTTCGAATTCGATTTTTTTATAGAAAAAACATTATTTTTTGAAAAAAAAGAAAAATCGCATGAGAGTGAAACGTACTATATTATACATTGTAATACCCTAATTTTACTCGGGTATGAGCATATATACTATATTCTCTTAGTAATAAATAAATAAATATAATAAAAAATGTAAAAAAATAAGTGCAATATTAAATAAATGAAAACAATCCAAAAATCTCAAAAAAAAAATCCATTACATAATGTCCAAGTTACATATAAAAACTTCAAAGCCCAAATTACAGATCTAAAAGCTCATATACAGCTCATCTACAACCCATATCTGATAAAGCTCCCCAAATAAGTACAAAAGTCAGATAACCCAAATTTTCCCACCCTTTTGTCCACGTGGCAGCACGCCATTAGTCCAAACCCTTATCCACGAATCTTGATTTTCTTCTCCACTGACGTCATAGCTGTGACGTCATATACAACGTCATTTTTCACTTACCTATATAAAGAGGAGAGAGAGTGTCAGATGGGGACCATTAATCATCATCATAATAAATAAATAATAATAGATATAATAAAAGAAAAGAGAAAAGGGGCTTGCCTTGGGAAACTAAAGAGGCCGTCGGAGCAGACAAGGAGATGCCGGAGAAGACTGAACGACGCTGAAAATTGAAGAAGTCGCCAAGACCACAAATTGTTGTCGGAATATGGAATTGAACTTTCGTTCAAGCGTTTAGAAGGTAAAATCCTTCTCCATCTATTTTCAATTCCTACAAAAAGAAACAATGCAAGGTTGGTAAAATTTTAGATCCGAAATCTATAAGGAAAAAAGTGTTTCAAGAGTTTTTTCTTATCTTTTTAGTATGATACGGTGTCCGGAGGTTGAAGCACGATGGTCAGATTCCTTGCATATCGTTGGAGAGGTTGTCGAAGTTGAAAACAAGTGGGTTCGGGTAGTTTTAGGCCTTAAGTCAGTGAAGACGGGTTGTCACACCCTGAAAACTGGCCTAGTTGAAATTAGGTTCCAGTGATCATAAATTTTATACCGGTTATGCCAAATGATGTATTTGCTCAAGCCTTTGTATCTCATATTGAAGTAATGAAAGTTATTTGGGGCTTAATCGAAATTGTTGGACCTTTTTGTAAGGAATGGAAGTGAAGGGTTTCATTGAAAATGCTGAAAAGTGGGATTTAAGCTAGGCGTATCGGTACGGTAGGACCTGCATCGATACGACCCAACCGTTTTAACTAACTTACCCAATTCAGTCTACTCGTATCGATACAGCCATAAGGTGTATTGATACGATCCTTGTCCAAATCGATTTAATGACCAAATTGAAAAGATTGGAAGTAGGGGATGACTCACCTACTTGCTTGTACCCCTTCATGAGAAAATGATCTGAAGGGATGACAATTAGTCATCAATTACTTAAAATTGTGAAAAGGCATGAATTGATAGGAATTAGTAAATTAAGCTTACCTTTGCCTAAGGGAAACCTTCCTATTGGCCCTTGGTGAGGTGAGTTATGATTAAGACCATGGCCTTCTTAAAATGAATAAGGAAAAGAGCTTTCTTCTTGTTTGAATCTCCCGAAACCAAACTCAACCTTTGATTGAAGAAACCAAGCACACACCTCCGTTGTCATCTTCTTCCATAAGCTCAAGCAAGCACATCAATCCGATCTTTGACCTTTGTGTGATTTTAATACACCAATTGAAAGCTTGTAATTGGGTAAGTAGAACCCCTAAGTCAATTTGATGATTCCATCAATCCTTAGAGTTTAATTTCAAGATTTAAGCCTTGAATGTTCAAGCCAAGCCCATGTGTTAGAAAGTCAATTTCTTTGTTTCAATGTTGTCTACGAGCTTTGGTAAGCTTGAAAAACATTTTTGAATCATTGGTTTCGATTCTAATAAAATCCTCTAATTTTGAACTAGCTCAAGTGGTGGAAGACAAGCCATCTTCACCATCTGCATTGCCAAGCATTCCCAACAGTAAAGGGATCGCTATTCGAGAATCTTGAAGCCTCTGAGTACTAGGTGAGTGTAGTTGTGTCATGGGATTGGCTAGGTGTCATCCCGGTTGCATTTTTTTATACTTAAAGTAGCATTTTGTCAAGAGCTCAAGTAGAGCAATCATGTGTGGATTCAAGTGGTAAGTGTGGTAATACCATCGTATTGTTTCAATACATTTTTAAGCTTACATGTGATATTTGAAATATGCTATATGTGGAACTTAATATGAACATGTTATGATATGCTATTTGGAGCCAATGCTTGATTTGCAATCCGATACGATATGACATAAGGGCTCAAATGTGAGTTTTATGATGATATGAGCAATCTTGGAAACTTGTGGACTTTGGATACAATTGGCATGCCATAGGTGTTGGGAAACGTCGGTACACCCCATGGCGCAGCGAAAAAAATAATCCGGTGAAATCCACATGTGATCTATGTACAAGGAACGAATTCGAGGTGAATAGGGATGAAACGTTACCTTAATAAATATGGATTCTGGAAATTCGTAGGAAATTCGGAATAACTAAATTGAATCCGAGTCATCACAATGGCGTTCCGACCTCTACGCAGTCCACCCGAATGAAACGAACAATATTTTCTCTTCTTTAACTGTTAGAGAAGTTTTCCAAAAAGCATACTCATGGCTGCTAGACCTCATGCCTTTATATAGCATTTAAAACCCTAACTCTAATTAAATTTGGATTTTTTTAAATATACATTATATTTGTCCAAATATAATTAAATATGTAGAACCTGATTCTACTTATATCAGGTTTCTTTAAGGATATATATTTTAATAGTATCTGATAATTACATTAATTATCTAGTATTAAAAAATATATAACCGAAATTATCTATAATTCCAATAATCATAATAATTTAGGTTTTTACTTATTTCGTGCACGACAAGTTTATACATATGCTACCTAGTCGATATTTGTTCGTCTGAATCATAGGGTGCAACCCTTGTAGGTTCATGTAACGTTAGCCGTAATATCTAGAACAATTCTAATATTACAAGCACTGAGTGGCATCTAGCAATACATCATTGCTACCTAAGTTACATGAAGTCGTGGTTTGATTTAACTTTTTCTGTGATTAACTTATTTTATGTATTTCATCATTTTGTCCTCATATCTAGATCAGACACTTGTATAGTTCATCTAACATTTCTTGATATCTTTAGTAGACTATTATAAACGAATAACTATGATATCCCATATCAATTTATTCGAGCATGGTCATGCATTAGATTGTGACATATTCTGTTGCATAAGGGACAAATCCTATCTTGATCAACCATATTCTGTTGCATAGATTGTTACATATCCAATATCAATCTTTATATGTAGTCAGTTACGACACACATTGGACAGTATCAAAATATATCACTCACGATGTTGAAATAATGATGATCTCAAGTCTGAGGATCATACATGTAGTTATCACCATGAGCAATGTTGTGACTGTCACATAATAATCCAAGAAACATGCTCATAGCGGGTCAATCCAATATGTCATTCTCTAACACATACTTATGTATTGATTTTGACATCTTCATGTCAATGACAACACTTTGTCATCAATCAACTACATATTAGTCTTAATATATTATTGTTGTTCATGCCCACAATAATACTCGACTAAGGATATTCAAGAATAACTATATTATTCTAAAGACGTTATTATAATTTAGTTTATTTATAGATACACAGAATAAGACTCTTTTACAACCATCTCATGATTGGTCTTTGGGCATACTCCAACAATAGGGTTGTTTGAGCTCATCATGTAAGGGATTGGACTATGATCCGGGGCTACGACCTATATGTGGGGAGAAAAGGTTGGATTGTGTAAGGGACTCATAAGCTACGGCTCAAGGCTACGGTCTATCTTTGATATAGTTTGGTGTAAAGGGGAATCCGCGTATCCATAGTTTGCTATGTCCTAGGCAAATGATGAACATATGTCTTACGTTTGATATTTGAGATTATGTTATACGATAATGTTGAACATGAATTATATGTGTTAATGATGTATACATGCCATTCAAGTATGCCTACATGCCATTCATGCCATTGATGAATTTATGTTGCATTTGTTATAACTACCTTACTAGGCTATGTAAGCCTAACATTCGCGTGTCTCATGCATTTTAGGACCTTGAGAAAATCCGAGCTACGATCGTGTTGTTGAAGTTGCAAGTCACTTCATCGATCTCATGTATGCCTACTTTATGTTTTGAACTCTTAGTAAGGTGGCATAGGGCTTAGACATGTTAAACTTGTCCATTTTGTTATGTGTGTAATGTCTATGTTTTGTATTTGCCTTAAAAGGCCTAAATGGTCTGTTACTTATAGTTAAAAATGGCTTAAAATGCATGTTTGAGTTGAAAAGGTGAACAGTTAGTAAATGGATTTGGTTGGTCGTAAAATTTGACATACTAGTAGATTAAGTAGTTATAAACTTGCTAGTAAAATTTGGTAAAGTTTGGACATCGTTTGATAGGTTAATTTGAATAAAAAATCAGCTAAAATCTGTCATCATATGGCAGGGCGTATCAATACAGGTGATGGTGTATCGATACAGTCTTGCATAATTGGCCTGGTCAACATAGGTCAAAAGGGGCATGTCGATGCGGCATAGGGCGTATCGATACGGATTTCGGTCATTGGAATCTGAAAAAATTAAAGGTATCGATACGGTTATAGGGTGTATCGATACGAAGTCAACATAGTCAACATGTATCGATAAGGTTCCAACTGTATCGATATGGGCTTGTTACCCTTGAATATGGAATTTAAAAATTAGGCTTAGCGTACCGGTACGACCCTAAGTGTATCGATACGGTGGCGGTTAATTATGTTAAAAGAGATAAAACACAGTTTTGCCTTGATTACAAAATGATCACCAGAAATTGTATAGTCTAATTGAATAGGTAAATGACCTCTGTTTGTAATGAGATTTCACAGGCTAATAATTGGAAGGTTTGATTTCAGATTAATAAAATGAATTTCAGTTAAGGACCCTTAACTTGTAAAATTTACAGTTTAGTCCCTAAGTTCAAAAAAGTTTAAAATTAACCCCAAATTGAGTAAGCTATTAATAAGTTAGTTCGATAAGTCGTAAAAGAGATAAATAAAACATTCTGAATAAGTTGTGAACTCTGATTAAGTTCCCGATTTCTGAATATGCCTTCCGATAACACTTCCCGACCCAGTTATCTACTAGGCCGGGAAAGGGTGTTACACTGGTGGTTCAATCAAACCAAGAGTAGATCTAGGTACTTTGGGTTAAAAATCAGATTTTTATGGCAATTTAGGGTTTTATTGCGGCGGAGCACGACGGCCGGAAATCGCTTCACGACTACCGGAGTGATATTAGGGATGATCGGTGTTCGCATGTGATTGCCAGCGAACTGCTGAAGGTGATCAGCATGCGGTGGTTCAAGATTGAATAGCGGTGCATGCGGCGGTTTGTGGCCGAAAGGTTTGATGTTCATCCGAAATTGGATGAACACTTTGAATGTTCAAGCATAAATGCTTTGTTTTGATCCGTTTGGGCTTGGGATTTCTGGAAAATGTTGTTTGGATTGAGAGGATTTTAAAGGAGATAGAGTAAAGAGAGAGGAAAATTAAAAATGGAAAAAGAAAAATCGGATATCTGAAAAGGGCCTCTTATAGGCGTTGAATCCCTGCAAACCCCCGCAGGCCCCTAGATAAGCTCACGCCCTTCTTTCTTTTTTTCTTATAATCCAGCTCCATAATTTTGATTTCTTTCGATCTAGTCACTTTTCCTTTGTAAATTAGTTCTTCAATTTTGATAATAATTCAATTTGGTCCCGAATTTACTTTGTTAATTTAATTACCTTGCTTATTGTTTGATCAATGCATGGTTTTTAAATATGGCATATAGTATATTGTTAGATAATTAAATTCATTTAGGTGTAATTGATAGAGCCTTAGATACTAAGTCTTTTAATTAGGAGTTAAATAATTAAAATATGTGAGATTATTGTAGTAAATAAATGAGTATTAAAAGGAAAATTTTTAAGTTCTAATTTGAGTAATGTCTCATTGAAATGAGATGTTATTCAATGGGCTTTTAAATTGAACATTTGATATTCATTTTAATTTAGAATACAAAATTAACTTAGTTGATTAAATTGGAACCTTAATTAGGGTTAGAACTTAAATAATCAAATTCACCAATTAAATTAGGAATATTGTTCAATTTAGGTTTTTAATATGAGTAGTGCTCAAGCAATTGGGTGCTATTTCATAAATACCCCAAGTTTAAGAATATTCATAGTTTTTAACAATTCAATTAATAGAGCCTTTTAAGTTAGAACTTAAAATTGACAAGACAATAACCGAACATGCATTCAAACCTTTTATGTTGAGATATATTTTTCAATATGAATCGAGGTTCCCTAAAGTAATTGGGTGCTTCTAATTTTATATTTGCTCCAAAAATATATTTTCTTATAAAAGGATATCTTCATCCGGAATTAAAATCCATCAAATAATTATGGTTAAATTAAATTCAAATTATTATCCGAAAATGCCAAAATGCCACGTAAAATTAAGAGGTACCGATAACGAGAGTTTGTGGGGCGTTAATCATTTCCCACACGTAACCGACTCTCGAACCCCAAATTTTAAAGAAACGAATCTCTGATTATTTTTATGGTGTCTGGTCTACCAAAGTGACCGGTGGCGACTCCAAAGATTTTTAAAATCAAATTTTTGTGGTTAATTAAATGAAAAACCTGATTTAATAAGAAAACTAAAATTTTCAAGATAAAATGAATAAAATGGGTTAAAATCTTATTTTTGTAAAAGAAATCGTTAAGCTATTTTCACACCGTCGATTAAAAAATAGTCACGACATACATCAAGAAAATGACAAAATAAAATAATTATAATGGAAAATAATAATAATAATAATAACCAACCTCAAGGAAAATATGAAATAATAAAAAGAAGAAAATCCAAACCTTCTCAAGCTTCTTATAAGAGTCAGCTTCGAGTGGAACCCAACCGTTGACAGCTTCACCGGTGACGGCGCTGAGCCAAGCAGGCCAACGGTCTGCCACGTGTTCACCTTCTATGTACTTTTGCAAATTCCCCAACCTCAAACTCAATGAATCGGATCTCGAACTCGGCCGACCCGACTCACCAAATTCTCTCCCACTCAGTCCGAATGCACCACCCAAATCACTCACACCCACACTGTTACTACTCTGTTTCTTCGTCTTCTTGCCGTTGCTCCGCTTCTTCTCAAACTCCGAGAACCCAAACCGATAACGACCCGAATTTATCCCGAAGCTACATGTGGCACAAGCATTGTCACGTAAAGCTCCGGAGTGATCGGAAATATGCGTCACCGAAACCGTCTGCTTCGAAGCCACACAACCCGTCAATGGTTGTTTATCATGTGATCAAAAACCCAAAGATCCCCAACTTTCCTCTTTTTTTTTGCTTTTTTGGCGCCAACCCGACCCGAAGAAATGGTGGCCTTTACAATGGCATATGTATATTGTCACGGGGCCATTACCCTCTTCCCAAAAGACATGTCTGATAGGATGTGCAGCGCCACCGTATTTATATCCCAAGACCTCCCTTTTCTTTTTCGATGTGGGATTAATGACCCCGCCTCTTCTCAGGCGTGACATTCTCCCCCACTCAACCTCGTGACGCCCTCGTCACGAGCTTCCGCTCTCGTGGTCAACCTCATGACGCCCTCGTCACGAGCTTCCGCTCTCGTGATGGGCCACCTTGTCACGATTGTCCACCCCGCCTACCCCACTCATAGGCGCCAAAGTAAAAAATAGGCGATCAAAGGGTCGCTCTGATACCACTTGTCACGGGGCCATTACTCTCTTCCCAAAAGACATGTATGATAGGATGTACAGCGCCACCGTATTTATATCCCAAGACCTCCCTTTTCTTTTCCGATGTGGGATTAATGACCCCGCCTCTTCTCAGGCGTGACATTCTCTCCCACTCAACCTCGTTACGCCCTCGTCACGAGCTTCCGCTCTCGTGGTCAACCTCATGACGCCCTCGTCACGAGCTTCCGCTCTCGTGATGGGCCACCTTGTCACAGTTGTCCACCCTGCCTACCCCACTCATGGGCGCTCAGCGTAAAATCGGGCAGTCAAAGGGTCGCTCTGATACCACTTGTCACGGGGCCATTACTCTCTTCCCAAAAGACATGTCTGATAGGATGTACAGCGCCACCGTATTTATATCCCAAGACCTCCATTTTCTTTTCAATGTGGGATTAATGACCCCGCCTCTTCTCAGGCGTGACATTCTCCCCCACTCAACCTCGTTACGCCCTCGTCACGAGCTTCCGCTCTCGTGGTCAACCTCATGACGCCCTCGTCACGAGCTTCCGCTCTCGTGATGGGCCACCTTGTCACAGTTGTCCACCCTGCCTACCCCACTCATGGGCGGCGCCAAACGTAAAATCGGGCGATCAAAGGGTCGCTCTGATACCACTTGTCACGGGGCCATTACTCTCTTCCCAAAAGACATGTCTGATAGGATGTACAGCGCCACCGTATTTATATCCCAAGACCTCCCTTTTCTTTTCCGATGTGGGATTAATGACCCCGCCTCTTCTCAGGCGTGATATTCTCCCCCACTCAACCTCGTTACGCCCTCGTCACGAGCTTCCGCTCTCGTGGTCAACCTCATGACGCCCTCGTCACGAGCTTCTGCTCTCGTGATGGGCCACCTTGTCACAATTGTCCACCCTGCCTACCCCACTCATGGGCGCTCAGCGTAAAATCGGGCAGTCAAAGGGTCGCTCTGATACCACTTGTCACGGGGCCATTACCCTCTTCCCAAAAGACATGTCTGATAGGATGTGCAGCACCACCGTATTTATATCCCAAGACCTCCATTTTCTTTTCCGATATGAGATTAATGACCCAGCCTCTTCTCAGGCGTGACAATATGCATGTGTGGTAGCAACAATAGCTGAAGATAATGGAAGGAGAAAGGGCAGATTTTAATGAGGTTTTCAAACAGAAAATCTGAAGGTACCGAAATCAACGGAAAGATTGAAATGGAAAGGAAACAAATGGAAAAAATGGATTTATTTAAATGAAAATATTTAGAAAATTAATGGGAAAAAAGAGAGAAGAGAAAACACTATGTTCTCGCACTGTTTTGTTAGAGAGTTTATATTCTTTGCTCTTGTTTTTTACTGAAAAAAAACTTTGCTTTTTGATCTATGTTTTAATGAAATTTGCATGATTCTCTGTTTGTATTTGGTCATGAATGAATGATTTCAAATAATAACAAAAACAAATTGGTTGTCATTCAATTACAAATGTTTTTGTCTTGTTCAAAAATTACAAGTGTTTTTGTTGATTGAAATTAGGTACGGTATGTGATATCGAACATATTTAAATGTTTAGTTTTATTGAACTCATGTGGTCTCAATGAAAAAATGATAGATGTTTATCCTAGTAGACTTGAGTTCAAATTGTAGTTTCTGCAAAGTATATGTATATTATTAAAGAATTACGAATATGTATGAAGAATACTAGTTTATCTTAAAAAAAGTGTTTAATACTAATATTTTATGCTTTTAGTGTTTACATAATATAAATATTGTATTAAAATTGTATGTCGACAAAATTATAAAATATACTGCCAAACTTAAAAATCAAAATCATAAATATTTATATTTGTTTTGAGTAATTTGTGATTAATTTTGTGACATGTGGGAATCTTGATTTAATTTTTATTTTATATTTGAAAGATTTTTTGTTTTAATTATTAATGTAATCGGAGTGTTGACTAAATTATGCCCTTTGTCTTTTTTTAAAATAATAATATGTAGAATTAAGATCTACTTTACATATACACATGATTTAATTTAAACTAATATTTCTTCTTGGAGTTCACACTTATAAATATAGAAAGTGTACTTTTTGTGGTTTTGTAAAATATGAGTTGAGAAATTAAAATATCGATAATTTTTTAATTTATAGTAGATCAGTCTCGATCATAAATATCATGTATAACTCTAATTTGTTTCGAGTCAGACTTTATTAAAAATACCGACTCTCTTAAATATATGTCTATTGTGTGATAGTATGGTATTTTTATTTTATTTCATTTTAAATTTCTATATGATTGTGACTTACCAATTAATTTGTATTTTATAATGTTTCACAAATATGAAGAATGAAAGTTGTGGGTATTGAGATTTTGAAATTTGGGAAGGGAGAAAAGAACATGCCTTACTAAAGTAAAGGAAAAGGACTCCCCCCCCCCAATTCCTTTCCTTCTAGGTCATGTGATGAAAGAGAAATACCCATCAAAATAAGGCATTTATTTTAAATCTACTTATTTTTTATAAAAATACATTACTCACTATAATATATATTTATAATAATTAAATAATTATTCATGTTTATTTTATTAATTTAGGGACCCATGTTCCTAGTTCCTACCGGTCTATTTGTCGATGACAAAAAAATTGTCCGAGATCAAACTCAATACCTAATATCAATCGAAATTTCATTTTAATGAAAAAAATTATCCGAGATCAAACTTAATCTTAATCTAACTAAGAGTGGAGGGGAATGGGGACTTTAGGGGAAAAAATGAGTGCTCCTAGTAAGTCTAGAATCTACGACTTAAGATAATATAAGAGAATAAAGATGAACAACTCTGCAACCAGCTAAATATATCACACATCAAAATATAATTTTTTTTAAATCATTTACATTAGACATCGAATTTACTTCAAATTTGACCAAATCCGAAGAGCCAAACCCCAAAAGAAAAAATATCTTAGTTAGGATTTTTTTTTTCACATTTCAAGTTTTACATTAAAGTCATTCAAATATTATCGGCTTGAAAGGGAAACATTTTATCAATGTGTACAAAATTGATGTCAATTAATTGATACTTTATTTCTTTTAATTATATTAAAATAATTACAAAATAATATATGTTTATATTTTTTAAAAATTTTAGTGGGACAAAAATGTCATTAGTTTTTTATCGTATAATTACAAAATAATTACATTGACGTCAATTCTATGGTACAAACCAAAAATGGCATTTAACTTTTTTCTAAAAAAGTACATATATTTATAAATTGTTTTTTGTATTTAATTATCATACTTGATGAAGATGATGAAGGGGTCTTCCTTCCCTTTTTCTTTTATAGTTGGACCACTCTTGTCGGGCAGTAATTAATAATTTATTAATATTATAAATAATATTTTCGGAAAATTAATTTAAGAAATATATAAAATTAAACATCATACAAATCAATCTCTCCTATCTTCCTGCCTTTTATATTTTAATATTTGTATTAACTATTTGAATTTTTTTTAAAAAAATTATTATCGAAACTAACAAGTAAAATATAAAAATGCATATATATTTTTTAATATTTTGAATTAAATATATGTATCTTTTTTAGTGTGAATTTTTTATTATTTTTTTGATAATAAGGGAAAAGCTACTACTAGGGTGGACAAAACTTGATTCAACGCGAAAAAATTGAATTATTCAACTTGACTCGAGGTAAAAAAAATTGACTCGGCTCAAAATTTTATAAACTCAACTTGACTTGAAAAAATTTCAAATAAAGTTTGAGTTATGAATAGAAATTTGAATAACTCGAAATTTTTAGTAAATGGTTTATCAATTTTCATATTCAAGTCAAGTCTGCCAATTATGCATGATATATTATGTATATCACATGTGAAAATATGAATAAATATATATGTATATCATATATGCATATAGAAAGTCATTAAAATTGGAATCAATATGTGCACTGACCAGCCCTAAATATATGGATATAGAAATATATATGTACAATTAATTTTGAACAGAAACTCGAAAACTCGACTCGAATCAAATTTTATAAACTCGATTCAGTTCAAAAAATTTCAAATAAAATTTGAATCGTAAAATTTGACTTGCAAACTCGAATAACTAGAAATTTTTTGTAGTGTGTATTTCACATTCTTTGTTTTTTTTGTAAAATTATGTTTATTATTCATGTAATTTTATTTTTTTTAAATATTATTAAATAGTAATTGGACTCGGATCAAACTTTTTTTAAAAAATTTTCCCTCTTTTAAACCTATGGCAACTGTGTGTATTTACTTTACTGCTTCTCTTCGGCCCTCATGATTGAATTTCAATAATACTATTTAATGTGCAAATTTTTGTCAATTAAAAGAAAGGAAGGTTTGTGGTTGGTATTGAGTTTTTTATTTATTTATAAATATTCAATTTATTTTTTTATAATGAAATAAAGAAACCATGTGTTAACATGTAACAACATTTTAACTACGATAATCATTGTGTAATATTGGCCACAACGCCTTATCTAGCGGAGATGATTAATGTGGTATTTGAATTCACTTTTTGAAGTTATTTTTATGGTACGATCCGTAAGTTAATTAAATTTACAAAAGATATGTGCAAAGGATACTTTTCAATCCGATTCAAATCGTACATTATAGTTGATATATTGTGTAAGGAAAATAATGCCTTTTACCACTAAATCAACTAATAAATAATTGATAGAGATCCATTAATTGATCGACTGATTAAAAATGCTCATGTTGTCTCATCTTATTATATCACATTTAAATCTCGACATTTGTCTTTTGAGTATAACTACCTCTCAACTTAATTAAAAAAAAACTAACATATGGTTGGTAGGCATTGTTTAAAAGAGGATTATTTTAAACTTATATAAAGTAAGATTTGAACTTCGAATCTTAAATTTTTGACCTTCTACTTACTATTAAACCAAAGTCTCGGCAAATATAAATATATTTTTCATAAATACAAAATGTAAAAAATAAAAGCTCCATTTACCAATTATCCATTAGGTTTTGATATTATAATGCCAACCATTTTAGTTTGGTGATGGCATTTATATTTGCATTAATTAATAAAATAGTAGAAACCCTACAAAGCTAGAAGCTCTCACTTCACATTCAAATAGATAAAAGGGTACCCTAACCCACACATCATTTAATTTTATGTTTGTTATGAGGAAAAAATAAATTAAGAGAAAGAGGATTTAGGGAAAGTATTTATTTTTCATTTAATAGGACCAAATTATGTCCAGAATAGACTCGTTCAATAGTCAGATGTTTTTGTAATTCAAATTAATTGGACTTTAATTGTTATTTAAATTTTTTTGAATAGAATTGTTATTTATATATTTAGAAAGAAATATAAAAATAATTATCGATATAAAACTGTTTTTTTTACCTAAAGTACAAGAATAAAATTTCAAGGAGTAAATTCATTTTTATCAAGGTTTAATGCATATGATTAAGTGCCGGTTTAATATTATTTTTTTAGGATAAAGTTTAAGGTTAAAACTTTTATAGACAGGCTGTATAAAATTAATTTTACACAAGCATGTGTATTTATACTATAAAAACCTAAATCCTAAATTCCTAACCTTAACCCTAAAAAATTAAACCCTATACACTAAATTCTAAACACTAGCCTTAAATTCTAAACCACACAACCTAAACCCCTAAACTTTAAACCCTAAACTAAAACCCTAACCCCTAAAACTAAAAGGCATGTGTAAACAAAAATTTACACGGCCTGTGTATCAAATTTTTTTCAAAGTTTAATATTATTTGTTTAAAAAATGAAATGGAAAAGTATTTGTACGTTATTTAATTTGAGATTTAAGTGGTCAAAAGTGTTTTTAAAAAGATAAATAATCATTTTAAGCATGATATTATAAACTAAAAAATATACATTTTAAATTATGTTAAAAAAATTTGATTGCCTTTTCGATTCTCTAAGACTTAGACTCTCGACTAATCCAGATCAATCCGCATCAAACTATTTAACGGTGTTCTTTTCGAATCCATACCCAAAAAAGAACCCAATCCAAACAGCATTTATACTCCCAAGTCTTAGAGAGGCAAACTATTTAAAGCTCTTAACAAAAATCTTGAAATTTAAAGTTTGCAATAACAGACAGCAAATCAAATATCAATCTCAACCTACTTTGGACCAATGTCCTTGAGTGCACAAATCTGCTCCTCCCCCATTGCGGACATAACAGAGACAACAAGGTCTTTTCCCTCGGCAAAACCGTCCTTGATCTGCAGTCGAGGAAGAAAAAGGTATTATCGGATGCAGGTTCATACCAGGATGCAGGTTCATTATTGCAAAATATAACTTTCATCTTGATGAGGCAATAACACGACCAAAGTTTCATGAATGGAACCGGTATCAGTCCTAATAATGCGAACCACAACGGGAAGTAATGAGAAATGCAAGTGTATAAGTACACAGTGAAAAAGAGAAGCAAAATCCAGCAAGTTTAAACATGCTAAAAGGATTAAACACCCAATGGAATTCGGGATTCAATCAGGATGCCCGTTTCAAGAGGCGGGGAAATCAAAAGAAGATAATACAAAAAAAAACCACCCCGAAAAGGCTACTTCATTGAAAAAGAACCATATAAAAATAGTTAGTCGACCTGTTTCAACAAGCTCTCATCAGTTGGGAGCCTCAGATCATCCTTAGTGTCTCCGCTATCAGTAAGCAAGCTCACCTGAAATATTTAACTAGTTTAGAAGAAACACACACAAAAACACAAATAAAAAGAAAGAACATTAAGCAAAATGAACTTACAAATCCATCCTCAGAAATGTCAATCAGCTGGTAGTCAGTACGATTGACATGCGGAATCTGTTAGAAACAAACGGAATTATCCATTAACACAATCCAATTACATGACAGATTGAAGTTAAAACCGGAACAAGAACAATCCATACATCACAATTGTGGGAAGAAGGAACAATATCTTCCAGCTTCTTAGCAGTGAAGATGTCGATTGCGACAAAGTGACACTTAGCATGCCCGTGCTTCCCAGTCTTGGAGGTGGAAACTTCAACAACCTGTCAAATGCCCCAGGCAATACAACAACAGCCAAGTTAGCTAAAATTTGCAAATCATTATGCACCCAAATCTAAACAATAATCATAGAGGCCAAATCAACAATCAGCACACAATTATCATATCATATCATCACAAGAATCATTCAAAAACCATAAATTTCTCAATACTAAAGACTCTGAGACTTTGCTCTTTTAGTAGGGGCTTATGCTTTAACGAAAGCTACAAACAATAAAAAAACAAAATCAATTTTCAATTCCATTAACCAAAAAGCGTTACTTTTCACTTCAGCAAAAGTAAAAATCAAACGAAAAATATAGATTTCAACTACCCAGCCACTAAAATAACTAAAGAAACAGATCTGAACCATCAAAATCTCAAATCTCAATGCAAATTACTAAAAAATAAAAGAAATCCAAAAAGTTAAGTCCGGGTTCATTTTACGATAATATCAAAGAGATGGTTCAAATCAAAGACGACACCTTGCAGGGACGGTTCTTGATGACGATGTAGCCGTTCTTACGGATGGTACCGGCTTGTTGAGGGTAGGTTTTGGAGGCGCCGGCGTCGGCCTTGGACTCGAAATGGTGCTCCTCGTCCGACATTATTTGCTCTCCGTTGTTTACTCTCTGGTTTTGGCCGAGGCTGATTAGGGAAATAGTGGCGTAAACGTGCGGGTTTTTAATTATATATAGTATAAGATCTTTTGTGTTTATTTTGAAGGGTCTAACTATGATCTGAGTCCCTAAACTCTTTAAACTTTGGAAAACTTAGCCACTCTATGTAGGTGTTGAAAACATTGAAGAGTTGAGAGTTAAACTTGAGTTTAAATGATAAAATTGACAAACAAAAAAATACACTTTTTAACAATAATGTATTAATAATTATATATATATATACACTTAACTCAGCTAGCATTGACTCGAAGCTCGAAAAGTTGATTTGACTTAAAAATTAACTAAAATGATATTGACCAGATCTAAAAATGCAATTGATTTAATATTGGCATAATTTGAAAAGCTGGCATTTTATTAACTTGACCGAAAGTCGAAAGATTCAATATTAACCTAACCCAAAAATCAATAAATTTTTTGATATTATCCGACCAAAAATTAACCCAAATCGATCAACTCAATCTGATACTTGACTCATCATAGACAAAAGCTAAATTTCAACAAGATACAACAAGACATTAATAGAATCTAAATTGAACACAGTTAGAATGAAAATAACTCAATCCGAATGAATGGTCGTCACTAGATTATCAATTCGACTGTTTTTATATTTTTAATTAAATATAAAATTTATTTGTGTGTTTATTTTTAAAGAGTTATAATTCAATTCTACGTCCTTGCACACTGAACTTTTGAACATAATCAGTTAATCACTCTATTTGTTTGATTAAAAAAGACTAAAATGTAATTGATAAATTTTATATTTATGTTAAATTTAAAATTGTGGTATCGAATAAACTTTTGTTTTTAAATTTAATATTAAAATGCTATGTTTTTAAATTTAATAGAAGTCCATTACATGTCATCAATTGGAATTTTTATTGAGATCATAAATTATATAGTAGAGGGACTAAGTTATTGTAATTAAAAGTGAAGAAGTTAAATTTCACAAATCGTAAAGGTGTAGGGACTAAGGTTCAAATTAAACCTTTTAAAATAGAACTTAGGTTTTTCAGATTTATTCGGTGTTATCCTTTTGGGAGAGGTGGGTCCCTTCGACCGTTGATTTTTAGTGTTAAATGATGATGAATATGCTACTGCGTTCTTTGAACGCGACACAAATTCTTTCTTTCTTTTTAAAAGAAGAATATCGAAATGCGATACGTGAACAGAGTCGGGATTAGATAATAAAAATAATAAAATTAAATAATATTTTAACCGTTTATTTCAGCTAAAAATTAGCCATTCGAGCCAAAACTTTTTTTTGTTTTACTGTCCTAGTTGAATGATTAATAATTAATTAAAATTAAATTAATAGAATATGTAATTAATATAGACTAAATGTATAGTTATACAAATTTTCATTAAATAGCTCTAATAGGTCCAATTAAATACTTAATTAAAAATATAAATAATAAAATTTAATTAAAAATATTTAGATTAATTACTTTAAAGTATTATCAAACGAAAAAAAATGGGACACAATCCCTTCTTCCCTTAACGTTTGGTTTACGAAATGTAAGATTACCTTTGAAAATAAGATTTTTGGAATGTAACATTACCTAACATGTAACCCTCTAGACTTGACTATGCGGCACACCCAAATCTAATAGGTCACCGGAGCGACTCACATTAAAACTTCAAATAAAACAAATTGTCAAACCATTTAAAGCCATAAGTCAAGCTCTGAATTAAAATACAATTTCATAAAATCATTTAGACAATAGAACAAAAACTATGATACAAGTTCAGACTCAAATGTGAAACAAGACGTGACATACATGCACTTAATTACACAGGTACCGTACTCTGCATGCAAAGCCGAAGAAACTTCTGTATCAAAAGATAACTGCAATGTGTTTGATCTTTTAATATGCGATGATAAAAACAACGTTAGCTTCGAAAAGCTCAGTAATACAGAACTACCAGGAGATGTTAAAAACACAAGCAGGGTATATGGCAAGCTTAACACTGTCATGATATACTAAGCAACAACAGGCTCAAATAACGATTTGATATTTCAATAAGGCGTTATATCAGAAGATAACAGAGTTGTTCTTTATCGAACCACCGGAGTGCGGCCAAAAAGCCTACGACTCGGATAATCAAAAGAGAGAGAGATTAAGAAAGCCGAACTAGGATGTTTAGTGTTTCATTAAACGTAAATTAGAAGCATACAGAGTTTTAAAATTTAGTGAATTAATTCAGTAGGGTAGAAATATATAAGGGAACGAAAAATTTTATTTTAATTACCTGACTACCCTCCAACCATACACCGATATGCAATATCTCCTAACAATATTCAGAAAGACTTACCCTTGGCCCATTGGGCGTAGGTGTTGGGAAACGCCGGTACACCCCATGGTGCAGCGGAAAAATTATCCGGCATAATCCACCAGTGATCTGTGTACAAGGGACGAATTCAGGGTGATAAAGGATGAAACTTTATCTTAATAAATCTAGAATCTAGAAATCCGTAGGGAATTCAGAATAACCAAATCGAATCCGAGTTGTCACAATAGCGTTCTGACCTCTACGTAGTCTACCCGAATAAAACGAACAATATTTTCTCTTCTCTAACTATTAGAGAGGTTTTTCAAAAACCATGAATTAATGGATGCTAGACCTTATGCCTTTATATAGCATTTAAAAACCTAATTCTAATTAAATTCGGATTCTTAAATATACAATATATTTAACCTAATATAATTAAATATGTAGAATCTGATTCTACTTTAATTAGGTTTCTTTTATATATATATATATATATATATATACTTTAATAATATTTTATAATTACAATAACTTATCAAATATTAATATATATATATAAACAAAATTATCCATAATTACAATAATTATAACAATTTCGGTTTCTCACTAACTACGTGTACAACAAATTTGTACACATGCTATCTAATCGATATTTGTTCGTTTCAATCATAGGGTGTGACCCTTGTAGGTTCATGTAACGTTAGCAATAATATCCAAAACAATTCTAATATTACAAGCAATGGTGGCATCTAGCAATACATCATTGCTACATAAGTTACATGAAATCGTGGTTCGATTTAACCTTTTTCCGTGATTAACTTCTTTTATGTATTTCATTATTTTGTCCTCATATCTAGATCGGACACAAGTCATGGATTAGTCACGCTTGTATAGTCCATCTAATGTTTCTTGATATCTTAAGTGCTTATTATAAACAAATAATTATGATATCCTATATCAATTTATTCGAGCATGGCCATGCATTTTCTACTCTCACTCAATCAAGTGCCTATGATATTACTCCTATTATGTAGGAGGGACAAATCATATCTTGATCAAGCATATTTCGCTACATGGATTATGACATATCTAATATCAGTCATTATAGTGTAGTCAGTTACGACACACGTTTGACCGTATCAAAATATGTCACTCACGATGTTGAAATAATGATGATCTCAAGTCTGAGGATCATACATGTAGTTATCACCAAAAGCAATGTTGTGACTGTCACATAATAATCCAAGAAACATGCTCATAGCGGGTCAGTCCAGTATGTTATTCCTTAACACATACTTTTATATTGATTTTGACATCTCCATGTTAATGACAACACTTTGTCATCAATCAACTACATATTAGTCTTAATACATTATTGTTGTCCAAGCCCACAATAATTCTTGACTAAGGACATTCAAGAATAACTATATTATTCTAAAGACTTTATTATAATTCAGTTTATTTATAGATACGCATAATAAGACTGAAATAATAATAATGACTTTATATTAATAAACAAGATAAAATAAGTATGTCTTTTACAACCATCTCATGATTGGTCTTTGGGCATACTCCAACAGTATGGGCTTACAGAAAGTCTTACCATAGGCCCATTGGGCATAGGAGCTTACATCTAGAAGGATTTGCCAGCGCTGAGCCTACATAACTTCAATCATATCCCAAATAGTACCCTCATATAAAATTAATTTTATCTTATAAATAGTAGTATTAGGAAAATAGGTGTCAGATATATTTTGTATCAGAAGACCGAAGCTAAGATTTGTGCTTCCATTACAGGTAACATGGTCATACTTTTAATTCAAAGTAGATAAACTTTGTTTGTAACAGAGAAAATATTCACGGGCACATGAAATACTCTAACTGGTCTAGATTATTCCTCGTAATTGGTAATTATCAGAAAGAGAACATTGAACATCTAGCCATTTTGGGTTGATTTCAGTGTGAGGTCCCTATGAAAGGGGTTCGGTACTAACAACTCAATCAAACATTCAGAAGTTGATACGTCGGGATCATTGAGATTTCAGATATATCGTGAGTAATCCAATCATTAAAGCCTACGAGGGCATTATGGTCATTTTGACCTTCAGGGGTAACTTGGTAATTTAACCCAACAAGGTATAAACGGTGATACACAAAATTTAAGAATCCTAGTTGGTCACCAGGTTTCTGAATCCTTTAAACTAATCTGTGCCCATCAATACAAAGTTTATTATTTAACCGGATAGGTACACCTTAAGTATTCGTTTCTCATAGCTGACTACGGTGCATAACAAAATAGTTCGTCTTCACTAATCAACCACTAAACGTACTGTGAGAAATCGAATAGGTATTCAAGTGATATTTCCTAAGGATTCAAATATATATGTTGTGCCCGAACTCAATCCATAACATTGAATATACCCTTTTTAAGAACATGTTACTCTTACTATTAACTATGTACTTTCTCCAAATAACTCGAACATGCCTTTATATGGTATTCCTCTAATATCATGTTAGTGTTAGAACCAACCAACGAACACGGGTTGTGTATTACCACTTTCAGAGCCATCACATTCGTTAGGCTTTATTGGTATTTCTTATTCTAAGTCTTAGAGGTATTTTCAATCATTTTAGCCTTCGTATGTATTTTAGATACTTCAATGCCCGAATGTGTTCCAATTATCCCGAGCCGTTCGATCCTTCCAACTATTCATTCATTTCGATCTCGATGGCAAACCTATTATTTCGGTTAATATGGCAATTAGTGCTCGAGGGTATTTCAGCCTTTTTGGTTATTTCGGTCATTTCGATCAATTCAGCCTTATCAGTATTTTCGATCTGTTAAGTCATTTAAATCAATTCCACCTTTTTGTCCCTTTAATTAAACCAGACATAGGAATAGCTTTTCGTAAACTTATCTTCAGATATTTATTCGGAATTCAAGAAAATCCAAGTACTTTGCAATCTTGAATGTTTAAGGCTTACTACCATAACTTCTCAAGCAGTTTTAGGATTTTCAGAAGAATTAGTTGTTTTGTCAGATCTTGCATAGATTTTAAGATTTGCTTCATTGCCATGGGTATTTTAGTCATTCTTATACGTCAAGGGCATTTTTGAAAATTCATAACCAATTATTTATGACGTTGAATCCCTTTAATATAATTAGTTGAGTTTGGAGATTAGCTACCTTATTAATTATCTTGCGACCCCAGATCTCTCCTATTTATTAACCTTCCCATTCGAGTATCTCAATCATATCTAAATTATCATACTTATAATTCATACTAATTTGACATAAGCAGAGTTATCAGTACCATTCACCATAAGTGTGCATGCATTAACCGAATATCGATATGTTCATAAAACATGTAAGAGGTAGTAGTGTATTACCTTGAATCTACGCTATAATAGTCAACCCTTGAAACGCATTTCGATCACCTTCGAACTCGAATTTGATGTCCTCAACATCTCGGATACAAAGATATGTTAATACCTTTAATTTAACAAAACCCATAATCACATTGCCTTTAAACTGAACAATTAAATACATAAACAAGTTCAGGTTCAAAGTCAGATTCGAGAGCTTTCAAGTTAAAATTTCACGAAACAGACTTCGAAAACAAACTCAGGACGTCGAAAAACGTAAAATAAGGGTTTTCAAAAAAGTTGACTTTTTAGTCAACTATCAACAATCAGAGGTCAAGGTCAACGCTGACGTCAGCATTAACTGTTGACGTCATCAGTCAACAGGTTAACTGAGTTGACTCAAACAAGTTGACTCACTGAGTTAACTAAGATGAATTGACTCATTGAGTTAACTCGAACGAGTTGACTCGACAAGTTGACTTAGTGGCTGACTCGGACTATTGGTCCAAGCCGGTTCTGGCTAGACCGATTTAATCAGGTTGGGCTAGTTTACTTACCCTATTAATAAAACCTTACCGGCCGATCACCGGAATTGGTCGCCGGAGGCCCCAGAGGTCATATTTTTGTCAAAAAATAGAGATCATCAAACACACGATCTAACCATTGCTAGAAATCAACCAAAATCGGCCAGAAAACTTATCGAATAGAGCAAAATAGGTAAAAAAGTGACGTAACTTCGACGAAGTCTTGCTGGTGTCGGAAATGATGGGTGACCGGTTAGGTTTGATCTCCTCAACACGTCGAGCAAGCTGGTGAGGTTGGCACGATGAACGGATGCCAAGAATAGTCGAAATCGAAGCTGGAAACCTAAGGCTCCGACGGAGCTTCGAACAAAAGTCCACGGCAAACGGTAGCCGTTAGCCGCAAGTGAATGACAAGGCTGAGGTCGGCGTGGAATAACGGTTCTGCTAGCGAGGGCGGTGACATACATGGCGCGGTAGTGAGGGAGATCGGGATGGTGGTCAGATTTAGGGGATGGTGAAGGGAAAAGAGAGAGAGAGATCAGATATTTGGCAAAGTGATGAGTCAAGCTTTATTATCATTGGTTCAAACCTGACAAACAAACATTAAAATTAAACTAGAGCAAACAAGAACTAAGAGCAGCTTTGGCTCAATTGGTTAAGGTTTAGACTTACTATACTAGAGGTCAAGGGTTCAAGCTCTTTTCATTGCAAAACCTCATTTTATATCTTTATCCATTTTTTTTCATTTATAAAGTCGGGTGTTACATTATCCATTGTGTTTGATTGGAGGTATATATTTTTTAACATGTTAAACTACAAAATAAGTACCCAAATTATGTCTCTTTTTTGTAATAGATGCTTAAAGTATTTTTTGGCTGAAATATATGTCTAAACTAATTTTTGGCTGAAATATGTGCCTAAAATTTTATTTTTGGCTTGTTTTAGAGTCAATTGAGGCACCTATTTCAACAAAAAATAAAACTCTAGGCACCTATTTAAGCCAAAAATACTTTAGACACTTATTACAAAAAAAGGCATAGTTTGAATATTTATTTTGTAGTTCAACCTAAATTAAAACCATATGTACAAAAAGTAATAGAATTATTTTTATTACACTATCTAAAATAGAGAGAATTGAGTATATAGTATATATATTTAGTGATATAATTATTAAATTAACTGTTTTTTTAAATATAATTTATGTTTACATACCATCGTTCCACTATCTTATAATATAGTTACACTAGTTGGTATTTATTAAATTCACGATTTACTTTGTCAAAAAAAATCACGATATATATTTTCTATTTGATGCGAAATACGATTATTTTATAAACCAATGTCTCAAATAAATATTAATTATACAACGCGAATATAAAAAGGAATTAAATGTCTTTTTAGTCTCTTAAATTGTATTAAAAAATCAAATGAGTCGTCACTTTTAATTAGGGATCAATTAAGTTTTTATTAAAAAAGATTATGATTAATTAAGTCCATTTAATTGCAGTTATTGTTAATCGTATTAAATGTGACTAAGGTCCACTCAGCGTAGTTTTTTCATTCAATTTTTGGAAAGCTTTATCAAACAACCAACTTCTGGGTTTATTTACCCAAATTTTGTCAAACGCAGCTTTTAGAAAATTTTCAACTCCCCTTAAACTGAGCTTCTTCACATAAATTAGAGTTTCAAAAGCTTTCCCGAACGGAGATTAAGTTCGTTCACGTAACATTATTTGATTGTTTGAGATTTATTTTTTCATTTAAAAATATAAAAAATATTAAAAAATCCTATAATTAACTTTAATAATTATAAAAATATAAGAATTAACAACAATTTTTAGAAAATTATAAAATTTTAATTTCTACACTACACCTGCCTATAAATCTAATTACATTATGCACTTATTTAAGTAAAATATGATAATTATATAAAATCGTATTTTTATTATATTATTTATACATGTAGACAATGCCACTCTACTTTTCAATATATGGTCACTCTTCTTTACGCTAATCCAAATATAATAAATGTACTTTAATGCTAGAAATTTTAAAAACAAAACTCATAAAAGTTATAGGGACTAATTTGATATTTAAGTTTTTTGTTTATTTGATTTGAGTATAATGTAGAAATAAAAATTATAATTTGACCCTTTTATTATAGAAATGAAGAAAAAAAAACTAGTCAAGTGATCAAAATGTAATTTAACAAATAGTTGAGTGACTGTAGATGTGATTTACCTAAAAAGAAACACATACTATTAATTTTATGATAGTTTGAGTGTAATGTCGCACCAAAAGAAATAAAAATCCAAGTTTAAAATGAAGTTGGAAAAAATGGAGTTATTACCCAAATATTTCTTTCATTTTTTCCCAACAATATGACACTCATCATGTTATTTCCAACAATATGGTACATTATTGTTCAAAAACAGAAGTCGGGTAGACTGAAATCCGACTTCAAATAGTGATTTTCATGATAATATTAAAATAATGAAGTCGAATAGATTGCAGTCCGACTTCAAACAATATTTTTACACATAACGTGCATGGATCAATAGAGGATAACTGTAATCTCATTTTTTTAATATTTTTGGTAAAATGCTGTTCAAAAACAGGGTGAAAGCAGTCCGACTTCTGGCTGCTACAGTAAACTACAATATTGTTGGAAATAAAGTGGGGAGTGTCATATTGTTAGGGGAAAAATAGACAACAATATTTGGGTAATTTCACCGAAAAATATTAAGTTGCGAGACAATTATGGAAATAAGAGTTTAAAGGATTAAATTGAAAAAGTTAACCGCATTATACATCCCTAAGTTATGATCTCATTTTAAATTGGTTCCTAAAATTTTAAATGTTTCAGTTTTATCCCCAAACTATAACATTGATTCTAAATTGGTCCTCAAACTTTCAAATATTCCAATTCATCCTCAAATTATCGTTTATGCCACATCATATTATTACACAATACACATTAGTGTTTACATGACAATTAATATTTTAACATGAGATATAATTAACATATACTGATAATTTGATGATGAAATTAGAATGTTCAAAAGTTGGGATCAATTTAGAATGGGGATCATCGTTTGAGGATGAAATTGAAACATTTAAAAGTTTGAGCTAATTAGAAGGAAGGTTATAGTTTGAGGACATGCGATACAATTAACTCGACTGCTACGGAAAAAGAGTTTAAATATCAAATTAAAAAAAAAGTTTGTTAAGTTCAGGACTATATATTACTTTTATCTCAAATATTAAACATAAAATTAAATTAAAAAAGGAATTATGAGTTGTACATACTTGCCATCATGTAAGTTAGGATGAACTAATTCAAAGTAAATTTTTAAATAAACTCACCAGTAAAAACCACAGTGTTGCAGGAGAGATTCTTCAGCAGCCTTTATATGGAAACAAATACTTAGTGATACTACAAATGAGTACACATTACTACAAGTTTTTATTCATATTTCAATTATTCTTACTTATATATATATATTATATAATGGACCTACTGAAAGTTAATAACAAGAACCTTCCAAAAGATTTGCAAACTCAGAGAACATCTCCTCTTCTTGATCAAGCATGGCTGCCACAAATGAACTTTCGGTTGACGACGACGACAACAACGATGCTTGATCACCGTAGCTTGGCAGCTCACTCTCCATTCCGGGGATTTCTTCGTTGTTGTTGTTAGTATTGATGTGTTCGGCACTAGTGTTGTTGCTGCTGTGAATTTGAGGTGCAATATCCTCGGATTCGGGTCCCTGAGGGGGTAAAAATGCGTCGTCGAGAAGGAAATCACGCCAACTGAAGGCAAGGCCGGTTTTCTCTTGTGCTGCGGTGGAACAAGTAGAAGAAGTAGTAGGAGTAGAAGAAGAAGAGGACAACGACGACGATAACGATAACGATAACGAGTATTGATTAGGGAACATAGGTGAGACGATTTGGTAGCCGGCGTAGTTCGAGGCTTCGGTCACAAGTTTTATAGCTTGAAGCTGAGAAAGAAGGTCCAGGGAATTACAATCAGCATTAGCATGATGGTTAACGTTGTTCGCGAAGAAGTTTTCCTGGATCGGTTCGATTCCGGGGGATGCCATTGGTGTCATCAGTTGGATATTGTTGATGTTGGTAAATCCTTGTGTTGCTGCTGCTGGTGCAGGTGTTTGATGCGGCTCCGGTTTTATCAGAAACGTGTTCTTGATGTCGCGGTTGAGAGATCCGATTCGGGTTCTCGACTTGGGGAGGCCACCGATGTTCCCGTAATCGGCTAGGATTTGAGAAAAAGGTTTATGAGTAACGGGATCGATCCCCATTTCGGAAAGCTTCTTCTTCAGCTTAGTGTTCCAGTAATTTTTGACATCATTGTCTGTTCTCCCGGGGAGCTGTTGGGCTATGAGAGACCACCTGGAACCACAACCAAAATAAAATCAGACACACATAAAAGGCAGTGTCATATCATATGTCTTGCCCAAATAACTGAAACAGTCTGTTAAAAAAACTGTTAGCCTCTTTCATGCAACATTGACAGTTACAGTTTGTTATGATCCCATGTCACAACAAAAGCATAATTCACTGTCGCAGTCTATGCTGCTCGGACTCTTCGTTTTTAAAGAAAGATACTGCAGCATGTACCACAACAAACATGAAATGTTTGGGGAATTGAATTTACCGGCTGCCGATGGCGGCGTGAAGCCGGATTATCAACTCTTCCTCCTGAGGAGTGAAGCTTTCGCGTTTAAGATCCGGTCGCAAGTAATTAGTCCACCGAAGTCGACAACTTTTCCCACATCTTCTAAGCCCTGGAAACCACACTCAGAGATGGCATGAGGTCCCATAGGAAAAAAGAAAGAAAGAAAAAAGAGTAACAAAATGGTTAGTTTCTAAAAGAAAAAAATTACTAAAGTAAATGTAAAATAAAATTAACAACAAATTTGAACCTGCTTTTTTAGGAACATCAGTCCAGTTACCAGTTCCATGTTTGGATACATAAGCAAGTATCTTTGCATCTTCTTCTTCAGTCCACAACCCTTTCTTCACATTCAGCTTGTCACAACAAGGAGGTCTAACCATCATATCTGTCGAACCAAAAACTCGAGAATTCACGACGACGAAAACCGAAAACAACCCGGAAAAAAGAAAGAAGAAAAAATCATAAAATTCACTTACAAGGAGGTCTAACCCTTTTTTCTGAGAAGCTAAAGGCTAAATGAGAAGATAGAAGAACGGTGGGAAGAGAGGTTTTAAGGTATTAAGTGAGAGAAGAGCATGAAATGCATGAGAGATTGGATTTTCATATAATCAAATTTGCATGATGAAATGACATCTTTGCATTAGAAATGAATTCAAATTTAGACTCATACATATGCTTTTGGGGTCAGGTTTGATTTGGGTGTATTTTCTGGTTAAATTTAGAATATTTTTGAGTGGAATTAGCATTGAAAATTTACTATGTCATATTTGTTTACATTAAATCCATTCATTGTGTTTGTTTAAGTTTTCTGATAATCACAAGTTTGACGAGAATAACTTTTTTAAACGAGGGATCTAACTAATTGAAGAAATGATAGTTCTAGATCAAGTTGTGAAAAAAAAAACATTATTTCTGTGTGAGCTATAGAACATTCTTAAAACTCGTCTAGGGTCCGTTGATCGAATTTTAATTCGGTTAACATCATTATTGTTGCAATAATTAAAAGACGGTTAATTCTTAATCGAGGATAACATGCCCCCACATTGTAAACAAGGAGTCAGTTTCTGACATGAAAAGAAAAAACGTGGTGGATAAAACTGTCTCTACTCGAAAAAATCGAATTATTTGACTTGATTCGAGGCAAAAAAAATTGACTCGTTTTGACTCGACTTGACTCAAAAAAAATCTCAAATAAAATTTGAGTTATGAAATAGAAATTTGAATAACTCGAAATTTTAGTAAATGGTTTATCAGTTTTCATATTCAAGTCAAGTCTGTCAATTATGCATGATATATTATGTATATCACATTTGAAAATATGAAGAAATATATATGTATATCATATATGCATATAGAAAGTCGTTAAAATTGGAATCAATATGCGCACCGCCCAGCCCTAAGTATATAGATATAGAAATATATATATGCTCCGCTACGTATATGCATATATATATGTACAATTAATTTTATATAGAAACTCGAAAATCCGACTCAACTCGAAACTCGACTCGATTCGAAAAAATTTCAAATAAAGTTTGAACCGTAAAATATGACTTGCAAACTTGAATAATTCGAAATTTTTTGACTCAACTTGACTCGATCGAATGTTCAGCCCTACATGGAACAATGTTCAAATTCTTGCGGGAAGGATTTGGAATTATTATTTGGCTTAATTGTCAAATAAGTGACTAATTTTTTTTAAAATATCATAAAAATCTCAAAAAAAATTTAAATAGTCACCAAATCCCCAAACCCCTAAGTCTCAGATCTATATTGTAGTCGTCGCTGCCGGTGTGCCTACCACTTCTATCATTGAACCCTCAAGATCATTTTCCCCATCTTCCCATCGCTGAAACTCAATGGTCGACGTGCCTAATGTCGAAACAAAGTTGAACAGTGAGAGGAGAAAATAAAAACGATAGGCGACACACGGTGGGCGGTCAAACGACGAACGACTTGTGGGTCTTGCGGAGATAGAAGGAGGCTTTATTCTGTCTCCGGCAGCGTGATGAACAACGGCGAAAATGGCTGAATTGAGGATTAGGGATTTGGGGTTTATTTTATGAATTTTGGGAAATTTAAGAATTTTTAAAAATAAATTAAGTTACAGAAAATAAAAAATAAAAACAAAGCCATGTATTAAGTTTTGATTGGCTAATGAATTTTTTTTAAACGGTTGTTAATGGACATTGACGGCGAGCACCTAAAAGAATAATTTTAAAAATGTTAGACACTTAGTCTGAAAAATACTTAAAGCATTTATTTGAAACGAAATATATAGTTTAAACACTTATCTAACATTTAAGTGTTTATATTTTATTTTGCTTTAATATTCACGTATGATATGTATACAACTTTTTTATACATGCATCGAAAACAAAATTATTTTCGGACACTTGTATTCAATGTTTTTTCATGCTTGAATTAAGGAACCGTGACAGCCTACACCACTAAGGCACTAATATTACATGCTCTACACGATACGAAATGGTTCAATCCTGAGTTACTTTAACAAATATTTTAAAATATTTGAGATATGTTAAGTGATCGAGTGATTAAAGGTATTTATATTGTTTTTATTTTATATAGATTTGAGTCTTGATAATTGTCTTGGAGAATATAATCTTTGATATTTAATCAAAAAAATAATTAGTAATTTGTTGATGACCAAAATGATCAGAGACCGAAGACGGTGGTCTGGTGATGGCCGAGGATGGTTGTTTTAGGTTGGAACTCGTGTGTTGTTCTATATGGTAGTGATGTTCGGAATAGAGAGAATGTCTCTCTCTCCCACTGCATGTCCAACTTTATACTACTCGGATAGGTGTCGTGGTAGGTTATCGTGGCGTGTTGATTGGATAGGCTACGACTTGACGTCCTAAGCCTCTCTCAGTATCTGTGATGAGTACGTGTGTAGTCACGTGGTTTCTGGGTGAGGTGTGACGTTGCGGGCGATCTTGTTTGTCTGCCGCAGATTGCGAAAGGCTCCGTATAGTACGCAGACAATTCTGCATATAGTGGTTTGCATGCGTTCTTATGCTTGTTATCGGATATCCCTTATGTTACATTGTCCGCAGCTTTGCTTGTTCTGGTTTCGACACGTGGCAATATATGCTTATAGGTACTAATATAATTTTAAAATATCTAATGCGGTAATTATTTTTTGTTTGATAAAATAGAGAGTATTACCTTATCAAAAAAATATAGAATATTACATTTTTTTATTAAAAATGGGAGATGAAACCATATGCCTCGTTAAAAAAATTTCTAACCTAAGTGAAAGAAGAAGAATACATATGGTGTCATTACAAATTCATCGACAACAAGAAGAAACTCTTAGATGACCCGACGACAGCTGCAGTATGGAGGACCATCATAGTCAATGAGCTTAAAGAATTTGGTGAGATGATCTCGGAAGACAAGCTTGTGAGGAATTTGATTTACTCACTTCCTGAGTCATGGGATTCCAAAAAGACAACAACCATTGAAACAAATAATTTGAAGGAGCTCAAGCTTGATGAGCTTATGAGATCTTTGCTCACCCATGAGATGATGATGTCAAAAGGGAAGAAGAAAATAGAGCAAGGCATTGAAGATTCGAATGTTGCTCTTAAATTCTCTTCAAGAATTCAAGAAGAATCAAGTGAAGAGGAGAGTGAAGATGATGAAGAATATATGGTCAAGCTCTTTAAGAAATTCACCTAATCCATGAAACAAGAAAAAAAGAATTAAAACGAGAATCAGGGATGAAGATGAGGGATCTCGTTATTTAATTCAAATACAAGGAGACGAGGCATAATATGTACGATTGCCCTCATTTTAAGAAGAAGGGGTCAAACCATAAAAAGAAGGCATTTGCGGGTACATGGAGTGATGAACATGACTCCATCGATAATGAGGTAGTCAACCTTTGTCACATGACCATCGAAGAAGATTTAAGGGTAAGTTCTAACTCATCTAATTTAAATTTCTATACTTTTGATGAGTTACAGGAAACCTATGATGATTTGGTTTTAGAATTCAAGGCTTCATTTTCTAAAAACAAAAAGTTGATTTCAAAGTTAAAAATTTAAAATGAATTGCTTTCTAAAACCAATCTCGAACTTGAAGCAATGTTTAAAGATTTTGAACAAAAGAACATTGATTTACAAAACTTGATTCTAAAAGTTCAGGAGGATCATCAAAAGGAAATTGATGATCTCAAAAAGAATTTGTTTAACAAAAATTTTCAAAAGTGTGTAGTTGGAGGTAGCTCCAAATTAAATTTTGTTAAAATAAATTTTTATCAAAAGATAATCTAATTTTCCTAGATTTTTTACAGGTAAAATAGTGAAGAATTTTTGAGTCCCTAAGAGACTAATTTCTTCAAACAAAAAGAAATACATTGAAAAATGAATTCATAAGGGGGGCTGAGTTATTTGAGACTAATGCTATTGGATCCAAAACAATTTGAATATACAAAATTACTTGATTGTCTACTTGTAGGCGTGCTTGAGCATTAATGAACAAAGTCAAATTTTGGAAGCTCTTGACACAAGAGGGAGAAGGACACTTGAAGAATGAGAGGTTTAACATCCTACCTTGATTCAAGTGGTAAATTTAAATTTCATGCAATTGCTTGATCATGTCTTCCATGCCAAATTTCTTTTAATGATCTAAGCATGTACGTATGACTCAATTTTGTGCAATTGCATATAGTTAGGGGGAGTCTCATTTGCATGAGTTACATGTTTTGGCCCTTTATGCTCATTTCTATGCTTTTGGCCTTAAACTTGTAATGTTTTGTTGAATTTGGTGAAATTCATGTTTTATATGTTTAAATGTTATATTTTGATAAGCATGTTGTTAATTTGGAGCAAAAATAATAAAAATATTTATCTAGGATCTCTTAAGGTTTTGTATGAACTTAAGTCTAACTTATAAACCTTTTTGGGTTGATTTTGATGCATATTTTCACCATTTCGTGCCTTTGGTACCGGTACCACCCTTACCGGTATACATAGTCAAAAAGGGACTTTTTGTCTCTTTTTTTCATGCCTTGTATGCTTATTGATGTAATTTTAATTTATGACATGTTTATTAAATTTCTTACATTGAGTTGATTTATTTATTCTTTTGAAATTCAATATATTTCTCTTGAATTTTTGGACTAACAATTTACTTGATGCTTGAGTAAGGGGAGTCATTTTATCAAAATTATTTCATTTGTTAATTTTTTGGTCTAACTCTCCGTTGTTATCTTAAACTTTAAAGTGATTTCAAACTTTGATTTGAATTATTTTTGATATGACAAAAATGAGAGCTACATTTGAAAAATTCATTTAAAAAAAAAGAGCTTTAAATATTTTTATTTTTCTAAAATTATTTTTGTAAATGGGAGATTTTAAAAAATAAATTTTCAATTAGCTTCGTTATATCAAAAATGAGAGATTTTGAGATATTTATTGTGATATAACAAAGTGAAAAATATTTTTGCACTAAATTCAAATATTGCAAAAATATTTCAAAGTCCACAAAACTTGAACAATATGCTTAAAATATTTTGACTGTGCTCCTATATCGAATATATCTTTTAAAGTTAATTTTTAGCCGGTTTTACAAGTTTTTAATGCAGGTTTCATTCGTAATTCTCTCGTTTTCTCTTCTTCTCTTTATTTTGTTATTGATTTCTTTAACAAATATAGATAGATGAAAGATTATTGTATGGTCTCGGTTCATCATTTTATTCATGGTTCCGTCTACTAAAAATTAGTCAACTAATTTTTTTAATATAAATCTTCACTTTTTATGCTATGTAAATAAGGAGTGAATAATTATATAAAAATATTATAAATGAATTAGTGAAATAAAAAATAAAAAATTAATTACATAATTTTTAGTGAATAAAAACTTTGGATGACGAGCGAACCGGATTCATAAAATATTTTTTCCAATAGATATAAAGGGTAAAAAAAGCATTTTGGTAATCGAAACTTAATTTGGGTAAACTGTTTCTTTAACCAAAAGGATGACGCTTCAGTTTCATTTATTATTTTTTTCAAATTATACACATTTTTTTTATTTTCGATGATGATAAAAGGCAAACAACAACTTGGTTATTGATTTCCGCCTAACATCTTTCACAGGTTAACGATTTACCGTTCACCACTTAAGCGTCAGGTATCTCACAGTTTAACAACTTTTATCTTTTATTCGTCGGTTAAAAATTTAATTAGTCTCTTTTTTATTTTTAGATGTTCGTCGACGAAACAATCGACAGTTTATTTACCGGTTTTCGACGACAGGATCATAAGGCTTTCAGTTGTGGGGGTCCGACGAAGGCAAGAGTGGTCGATGGTGGTTGAATAGGTAGTGAGAGTGGAGGAATTTAGGGATCTAAGGTTTGGGTTTAGGGGTTTTAGAGAAATTTAAAATTTTGGGTTTTTTAATAAAATTAAAGTTTTTTATTTTTAAAAAAATAAAAATAAAATAAAATACTAGAATATGTTACATGTCGTGTTTTTTATTAGATAACGGAAAAAATTTAACGTTCATCAGAGAAAAACTCAAATTGAGCTACATAATAAAATATTAGACATTAAAATTATCCAAAATAAACGTTAGGTACCAAATGGAAAAAAATATATTAAGCATTCTTTTGATTATTAAGCTATTTTAATATTTCACATAATTACTTTTTTATTATTATAAAAGTTGTAATTTTTAATTATTTTTCTCGAAGATCTCTATAAGTTTTTCTATATCTTTTTGAAAGTTGTGATGATATGTCCGCATCGATGGCCAATTGAATAATATCATTGCCTTTAATAATAATGGTGCTCAACACTTGTTTTTTTTAAAGGTACAAACCAAAGCTGACAGCCTGACACCTAATAATTTCAAACTACTATAAAAATTTATCAAGTATTTACAGCTAAAATATACAATTTGTTTTGTATTTAAATTTATAAAAATATAAATTATAGATTATTATTTTATGCACAAGAACACCTTAATTTTAAGGTATAGAAATTTTGTTTAGGTTTTGGTGTTTAGAGATTTAAATGTATTAATTTTGAATATAGGGGGTGTGATTAGAATTTAAGTTTTAGGATATACAACTTAAAATTTAAATTTCTAACCATATTACCTAAACTTAAATCATAATCTCTAAACTCTAAATTTTAATCTTAAACTTTAAACTAGATCCCTAAATCTTAAAACTAAAATACTTGTGAAAACTTTTTATTTCCCCTGCTAATGCATGCAATATTTTTCCATAAATTATTACTATTTAACAAAAGAAATTACCGACACAAACTCATTTTTCTTTAATTCAATCATTATTCAATAAATATTTGTTAACTTTAATATTTTTAATTCACATATTTAATTTTTACAAGGACCAATGTATAATTAAATCAAAATTTATTAAATATTTAAAATTGGTGACAGGCCCTCGATTCTAAAAGAGCTACTAAAGATGTCAATTGGGCGAGAGGTTGCGAAGAGTACTCTTCCCACGTCCATTCTCGTCAAAAATTTTCATCTCTATTCTCGCCCCATGACCCGTTGTGAATACAAAATCTAAAATCATCTCTGCCCCACAACCTACAAGACTAAAACCATACCCACGTGAGTCCTGAGACCCACCTAATCCCCTCTTTACCCGCCCCGTAACCCTTTCAAGTAATATTTTTATAACTATTAGTTAAAAATATAAATTAAATTTGTTATGAAAAAAGTATAAAATATCCGTCATTCGGACTCCCACCACATAGTAAAATTATTCTAATTGTCACAATTAAAAAATAATAATATTCGAAATTAAAATTGTACAAGAAAAAATTGTAGACTAAAAAATACTAAAATCTATTTCAAATGATCGAAAATAGCACAAATAACATATAAAATAATATTTCAATTGCTTAACAAATAAACATTTTAGAAATAACTAAAAAACATAACAATTAAAAAACAACCTCAAAAAATAAGAACAGATACCGATAGAATCTAAATAACATACAATATTAAAAAATAAAATTAAACAAATAAAAGAATAACATATATATGGTGAGGACTGAAGAGAAGAAAAAAAACCTTAAAAAGAATGCATAACGACAGAGAATAATAAAAAATAAATCAATAAATATAATAAATATTATATATATATAAACTTTCATAAATATTTCAAGGTAAGTCAATATAAGTCATTTCAAATTTAAATCTGATTCAAATTAATATATTAAAAATATTTATAAATTTGATACGATCAATTTCAAATCCAATTATATATATTGAAATTTTCATTAATATTCCAAGAAAAAGTCAATATAAATTATCTTAAATTTGACTATGATCTAAACCAGTATTGTATTTTTAATAACATTTATAATAACATTTTATAAGATCTGTTGAGGCGGGTGGAGACAGGACGATGTGGGGCGAGTGGAGACGATGCGAGGCGGGTGTGGATGATGCGAGGTGGATGGTAATAATACGAAACGGGTGAAAATAAGACGAGTGCAAAAATATATTTACGCCTTCTCCACCACCAAAAACGAATTTATTTAGTTTTTTTATTTCCGCTCCACAACCTGAGAAATTTGTAACTATCTCTACTTAACTAAATACGAAATGGGACGAATCGTGGCAAAACTCGCTCCACGTCCTCTTTGCCTTTATTAATGGTGCTGAAAGCTTGTTTGTTTTCCATCGTCCAACTCCAACAATGTCTGAGAAGAAGCTAGAAGGCAAAGTCGCCATCATCACCGGCGGAGCAAACGGTATCGGCAAGGCCACGGCCTATGTATTTGCCGATCATGGTGCCCGTATGGTGGTGATTGCTGACATCCGAGATGAGCTAGGTGAGCAGGTGGCTGCGTCCATCGGTTCCCAAAAGTGCCGCTACTTCCATTGCGATGTTAGTAACGAAGAGCAAGTAAAAGCCATGGTGGAATGGACGGTCCAGAATTATGGGCAGCTCGATATCATGTTCAGCAACGCTGGAATAGTTCGTTCCAAGAAGTGCAGCTCCGACTCCGATCAGAAAGTTCTAAATCTGGACTTGGCGGGGTTCGACCACCTCTTCGCCGTCAACGTGCGTGGCATGGCTGCCTGCGTGAAACACGCGGCGCGTGCCATGGTTGAGCAGCGTGTAAGAGGGAGCATCATTTGCACGGCTAGCGTCGCCGCCAGCACAGGAGGCAGCGCGGACACTGACTACCACATGTCGAAGCATGCGGTGGTGGGATTGGTAAGGTCGGCTAGCCTTCAGCTTGGGGTGCATGGGATAAGAGTAAACAGCGTATCGCCGTTCGTGGTGGAGATGACGTCATTATGGAACCACCTGACCGGAACAGAAGCAGAGTTGCCTCGGGAGGTTTGTAATCCGGAAACAAGGTTGAAAGGGGTGGTGCTGAAGGTAAAGCACGTCGCCGACGCTGTACTGTTTCTTGCATCCCAAGATTCCGAGGTTGTCACCGGCCACGACATGGTGGTGGATGGCGGGTGTCTGCTCAAATGACACATCTCTGCCGGCTGGATTTCTACATTATCCACCTAAAAATAATGATCTAAATAAACTTCACCATGTCCCCGTCATGTAATGCATCAAGATGCCATCTCAATTTGATTTAATCATCGCCATCTATTAATCAACTATTTTAAATTAAATTTTACAAATATTTATTATGGAGCAACTTTTCTAATATATTTTTTTTATTTACAATATTAAAATTTAAACCTCCAACCTCACTTAAAAACTTAATATCTCCCGTAAGCCAATTATTGATTAATTTAAAACATTTTAACACAAACTCTATTATTTTAACTTTTCAAAAAATTTAAAATTTCTCCCCCTAACAAAATTATATTATTATTCACTTTATCTTATTAATTAATACCATCTCAACGTGCAATACAACTAGGACATATATTCCTTCATGAAGTTCGTTAGCAATAACAGAGCTTGAAAATCAAATTAAATAATTAATTGATCTAATGATATTTATAGTCCTCAATTTTTAAAAAAAATCATTTTAATATTTTTTTTATTTTCTCCTAAAATTTTATTTTTTTAATAAATCAAACCAGTTTTCAGAAAATGAATAGAAAATAAAGAATGATGATGCCATTGTGACCTATAAATAATAAAGAAAATCCAATTTGGGGGAATATGTCGGCATAGGGAGTAATTTGAGTTCTCTTTTTTTTTTTTACTTTATGGATATGATGATGCTAAATCATTCGAATACGCCCTAAAAATAATTAACTAGATAAATAACTTATTTTCAGATTATTCAGATAAACATTTTATTTTGGTCTATGTAAGATCAATTCACGTTTAGTCCAACGCGAGTTTTGTGTAAAATTATCGCGGTAAGTTAAATTATTTTATTTTATTACCTATCCACCCAACACGAAACTAACTTTTAGTGAAGCACGAATTCATAACTTGCTTTACCTAAAATGCTGAGTTTATCGAAAAAATATTTATCTAAATAATCTTCAAAGAGTTATTTATCTAATTGTTTACTTTTAGGGGTATATTTAACTCATTTAACCACATGCTGAGTACATGCTAGAAGGCAAAGTTGCCAGCTAATAATTTAAAACAAAATCACTGAGAATCTTTTCGACTACTGTCCTCTTTGCCTTTATTAATGGAGCTGAAAGCGTGTTTGTTCTCCGTCGTCCAATGTCTGAGAAGAAGCTACAAGGCAAAGTCGCCATCATCACTGGCGGAGCAAGCGGCATTGGCAAGGTCACGGCCTGCGTTTTTGCCGATCATGGTGCCCGTATGGTGGTGATTGCTGACATCCAAGATGAGCTAGATGAGCAGGTAGCTGCATCCATCGGTTCCCAAAAGTGCCGCTACTTCCACTGCGATGTTACCGATGAAGAGCAAGTGAAAGGTATGGTGGAATGGACGGTCAAAAATTATGGGCAGCTCGACATCATGTTCAGCAATGCCGGGATAATCCGTTCCAAGAAGCGCAACACCAACTCCGCTCAAAACGTTCTCGATCTAGACTTGGCGGGTTTCGACCACCTCTTCGCCGTCAACGTGCGTGGCATGGCTGCCTGTGTGAAACACGCAGCACGTGCCATAGTTCAGAAGCGAGTAAGAGGGAGCATCATCTGCACAGCTAGTGTCGGCGCCAGCTGCGCGGGCGACACGGACACTGATTACTATATGTCGAAGCATGCGGTGGTGGGATTGGTAAGGTCTGCTAGCCATCAGCTTGGGGTGCATGGGATAAGGGTAAACAGTGTATAGCCATTCGTGGTGGCGATGGCCTAATTAACGCATCATCTGACTGGAACTGAAGCAGAGGAAACTGAGAAGGCTTTTAATATGGAAACAAGGTTGAAAGGGGTGGTGCTAAATGTGAAGCACGTAGCTGACGCTGTATTGTTTCTGGCATCCCAGGATTCCGAGGTTGTCACTGGGCATGACATGGTGGTGGATGGCGGGTTTCTGCTCAAATAGATACATCTCCACTTGGTGGATTTCTACATCATCCACCTAAAAACATGAACTAAATAAACTCCACCACGTCTTTTTTTTATCAAGAAACTTCACCACAAGAAAGCAAAAGCATTGATCATTTATTATGTCAAACATGGTTAGTGCGATGCAATGACAATTATTGACCGCAATATAACTAGAAAATTTCGAATTACAATTTTAGGATCTATGTCCATGGTCCACCATTTTGCTTTTCTCACACGATGATCCTACAGCAACAACACAAAAAGCTCAACTGCCAAGAAAAGGGAATACCAGTAACACAAGGTGTGTGTCAAACTGAATCAAGCTCCCCATATGTATTGCATAACGATGCCGCTACTTAAGATGGTGCTCGAACAAGGAGGCCATCTCAATCTGCAATATAATCCAAAAGATTAGAATTTAGAGAGACAAAAGTTGATAAAATCAGCTTTGAGAAGCACAAAAGCAAAGACAGCATAAATCCTTAGCTTGAAGCAGTTGAACAAGATTTAAGAGTTAATCACAATATGTTAGACTTGACTCAAATTGACTAGCTAGGTATGCACAACTTTTTTGCAAGTTAAACAAGGGAGTTAGAGCACTTGGCAAAGGAAAACTATACGCATTTATAATCATTTGTCGTTATCTACAGAATCTATCAAAGACAAGTAATGGAAGTAACTCGAGTACTAAATTAGTTATGCAGATGTGTTACGCCATGCATCAAAACCATTGAAATAATGCCGAAGTGCCAAAGGTGATTGAGAATATTGCTAAGAAATAGGAGTGTATAGGATTCTGGTTGAATGGTCTCAACCCTTCCCTTGTGCTGGAAAAGTTTGCAACAAAGACCAACAGGCTCACTCATTAGCGACAATGAGCTAGGGAATGGTAATCCCATTTACTTACATACCTCCAGTCAACTACTGATCACTAAGTTGGAATTACAAAGAAATTGAAAATTAAATACCAATAACAGCTAATAAACACTAAAGCAGTAACTGCTGCATCCACTAAAGAATACTCCATTACTCTACCATCAACTCACCGCAGTCAAAGCACACTCAGCACCTTTGTTGCCCGATTTACCACCAGCTCGATTTAATGCCTGCAAGTGTCATGTGAAATGAACCAATTACATAAAATTCCACAGCAACAATCATTTAATTTCTTTAATTGCATCCAAGAATAAAAATGTCAACCCCCTCTTACATTCTAATATATCATCTCGAAACTATTCTTAATTAAATGGCAAATCAGATGCACTAGACCGTCCTCTGTCACTTGGTAGTTGGTATGCACAAACTATGCAACCATGACAAGAATTTTTCCATCCTCTCGCATTCCATTCATTGTGAAGGAAGCTAGAGAGGTGTCCCGTTATAGTTCTTATTTCTTAATGCAAAATGATCTTTTATCCAACTCATACCTGGTCCATGTCATCGCAAGTCAAAACACCAAATATGCAAGGAACACCTGCAAAGTTGATAAGTTGCAGCTTCAAATCACAAGAAATAACACAAATTGAAAATAAGTAAAGCTACCGATAGCCAAGTAATCTATGGGTGACTCCATTATTAAAACATGAGAAACTCCATAGAATCATTTCCTACAGAAAATGCTTTTCAATCTTTAGGGCATGAGATTTATGCAGATCTTATTTGACAACTGCCACATAAAATTCCGTCCTCCCAATTTGAAAGGATGATAACTTTCAACTTTTCAAAAGAAAAGAATATTGCAATGTGTTCCATTGTGCTGTCTAATTGAAACAATTAGGAGAAAACAATGAGATTTGTGATTAAATGATTACCATAATAGCATTATGTGGTAGGGTAAGAGTATAATTCGCAAAGATCAAGAATATATGGTGAAAAGTAGGAGTTACTATGAAAAGAGAACACACTAAAGATAGTATACTTGAAAGCACATCAAACAAAGTTGTTTATAACTTCAGCCAAGCTTGAAATATTGATGGCATAAAATAAGTTTAAAATATGAATGAATAAACAAGAAAAGCGAGATATATTCTTTTGATCAAAGAAAATCAAATTGTATTCTAAATTTATAGGTGAGAAGTCAACAATAATCGACTCTTGAAACCATGGTAACATTTTATGCAATGCCTGACCTGAGTTTAAGCCAGCTGAAAGCACCCCAGATGTTGCAGAATTAACGACGGCATCATAGTGAGAAGTATCTCCTCTTATCTGTTGGCAGGATTAGCAAAATTGGAAAAAAGTACTCAGGAATAGCATTGCAAACACTCCTCATGAGAAGATGAAAAGTTATACTAGAAATTTCCAAGGAATATGAAAGAAATCATACCACAGCCCCAATGCATAAAACTGCATGATACTTTCGAGACTTGGCCAGCCTTTCCGCAACAACACCAATCTCAAAACTGCCCGGGACCCAGATAATCTGATAAGAAAGTGAAGAAATGATCATGCCATCCTAAAAGTTGGCTCACATTATCTAAAAATTAATGAAAGGAATTTATCAAGGGATTCATATACTGAAAAAAGCGATTGCTCTAAGTAAAATGATATACGAGCAAATCATGATATCCTAATCCTATATCCTAGTATTTTGAACTGCATTCCTAAAAAAATAGTATTTTGAACTGCATTAGTCAACATAATGGTCTGCATTTGCAGCCCCATTAGCAAAGAAACCACAGGCGTGTAGATAGATACAAGGACAAAGCAGACATGTAACCCGGAATAGAGATATGAGATAACATAATATTGAAGAAGCCTTTTATTTTAGCATAACAAGTAGGAGGGTGGTTAGCGGTTGTTACACACATCGATGTCTTCTTCATTAACTGAATACTTGTGGAAAGTTCCCAGAGCTCCCTCCAAGAGCCGCTTTGTCACAATCTCATTGAAACGGGCAACAACCTTTGACAATGTAACAAAAACAAATTACCACTGTAATAACATAAGAGTATGAAAATCAATCAAACACATATTCGATCTTTGACATTATAATTGCAAATAGCAATTAAAGAAAGAACTGACCACAGCAAAGCAAAGGCCTTCAGTTTTGGTAACAGATCCCTCCAAATGGCGGACTGCCGCCATTTGTACAGAGGAGGAGCTCTGCTTCCTATCCGCCACAAATCCTGATTTAATCAATATAAATATATGTATCAGTTTTCACTGTAATAAACCGAGTTTCAAAGAAGATAACAAATTTTGGAACCAATTATGTACTCCCATCAAGCTGAGCTAAACTTTAATCACTAAGAAAGTATATATCAGAATCCTACATTTCTCATTAATTTTTTTTTTTGTTTCTTAGCACTGAAGAGTGAAGTTTTCCCCTAATTTCAAAAACAATTCTATAAATTCCTAACCTCATGAATCAAATCGAAGATTGAAAAGATCCGGAGTTAAAAAAAACTACAAAATTCCAAAAACAACTTTAAACAAAACTGAGATTCAAATTTTAATTGAAGCACCAAAAACATGACATGAGATTCAAAAAAAAAATAGAGAGATTACCTTGGAATTGGAGGGAAGAGGAAAAGGACAGAGCGGTTGACTTGCGGGGAATGGCGGCGGCAGAGGGCGGATTCCTGGGAATGGGGAACGCACCGCATGCTGTTCCAGTTAAGAGACGCTCTTGAATTTTTAAGCATCCAAATCCATTTAAAGCCATTTTCCCTTTTGCTTTGCTTTCTGTACTTTTCTACAATGCTTTGATTTGGTTTGTTTGGATTGCTGCGCTGCGCCTCCTTTGCTTTTAGACTTTACTAAACATAGCTTTTTGGTTTCAAAATCTCGTTTGGAATAAAATATTTATTTTATCCTTAATTAGCCTCTTACAAATCAACTTTTACTTTTATTTCTTTATGTTATCCAATATTATTAATAAAATTACTTTTTATAAAATATCTATTATAATTATAATAATAAAATATTATTTAATTTTTTAATATTCTTCACAAATAAATTATATATTGATAGTTTTATTTATTACATAAAACTTTTATATTACTTAAAAAAAATTATATTAATATTTTATACATCAAAATATTATTAATAAATTATAAAAATATTATTTAAGTTGATATATTTTATGTCATAATATTAGTGAATCTAAATATGATTTAGATTAGTACATCTTAAATTCTATAACATAATGTCTAAAATAGACATTTTATCTTTTCAAAACTACTTTTTGACAGTAATATCAAACACTAAAATTTTAAACCTAACTTTTTTAAAATAACTTTTTTAACGTATTTTTCAAAAGTAACCCTATTTATAGAATTGTTATTTCTTTAAACAAATTTGTACCCTTTAAACAGTGTGCCCCATTTATAGAATTGTTATTTCTTTAAACAAAACTGAAATTCAAATTTTAATTGAAGCACCAAAAACATGACTTGAGATTCAAAAACAATTCTAATGATTTTAATATATATATATTCTCGGTCTCCACCATGGGAGTGTAAAAACTTATATTGAATTTTACAAAAAATTTTAATATATTGTTATTTCTTTTTCAAAATAATGATTTTGGAAACTTTACTTATTTTTTAAAATTTTTAATATTATCTATTCAAAAAAAATTAATATTATAGAATTCCATAATACTAGACAATTTTATTATAAGAGCTACAAACAATTCTGAAATATGACGTGAAACAATTATTTGTTAAAAAATTTTCATTTAAAATAAATTGATATAAAATATACTTGTGAAAGTAAATTGAATTTACTAACAATCAATTAATTTAAAAGATAATATATTATTTCTTGTGACGTTTAAGGATTAAATGATTGATTCATAATATTTAATTAGTATTAGCAGTTTAATAAATCAGATATTAATGTTTATACACAAGGAATTGAATTCTCCTGTAAGTGGATGGTTAGAACTTTGTACATGTTTTCACGGTACAATGGGTCTTTTCCTGCTTTGCAATCCCACAGGCATCCCCTCTAAGAAAATGGGTTGAGATCCTATCTATTAAAGTAATGGGAGAGATCCAAACGGTAGATGCTGAAAAGAAATTGCTCGATTATAGTGTTACGGGATTAGACATCTCTTAAACAGTTTGTTTTATATGTGTCTCGGCTATTAATTTGCAGGCCGTAACTGTAATAATAACAAAAAGTGTCGTTCATGGCTGTTATAAATTTTGTTCTGAAAATACTAGATGGACTATCACTTACTTTGAGTATTTGGGATCAAAGGTATATTTTCGATCAGCGGCGTATCTACATATAGGGTTGGGTTTTGGGTGAGTCCATGCTCACTCTGAACTTTTTAAAATTTATACATTCAGCTTTAAATTTTTTTAATTTTTATGAATTAGTCCTTAAATTTTTAAAATTTTTATGATTTGTGCCCACCTTTTAAAATATTGTGACTTGTGCTCACCTTCAAAAATATTTCTAAATCCGTCACTGTTTTCGATCACATTACATCTAATGATTACAGATGTAACAAATGATGTAATGGTTAATCGAGATAAACGTAGACAGCGACAAAATAACTGCACTGGCTGTTTGAATAGCTGATCGTAACCATTTTGCATAGAAGTTGAAATGGGAGACCTATCATGAAGGATTATGCATAGTTCAAGTCCTACACAAGCCTTCGGGATAAGGCCCTTGCCTCGTATGCAACACCTCTGCAGGCTTAAAAATGCACCAATACCAGAGGGTGAGAGCCAGGCATATCCCGCCATCGAGACAAATATAACAACTCAAAGCTCGATTCGAGTTCCTCAAAAGTAGCATTTCATGTCATTCAGTCAAATTCGATTTAATTCAATTTGAAATTCAAAGCTTGATTTGAATTTGATTGATTATCAATTTTAAAGTTCGAGCAAATTTAGAGATAAAAATCTAATTATTCGAACTCAGTTGAATAGGCATATACACTAAAAAAACGCAGTGACAAAACTATTACCATGCTTGAGGGCGATATGCCCCCAACTTTTTTAATTAATTAAAGATACAATAGAACTTAATCTTTTCGATGTTCAATTTTTAATTTATTTATTTTTATGATTAATTATATTTTATCCTTATTCTTGATTTTTAGCTTCGTCTCTCGCTGAAACGTGACTGCAATACACAAAGATGCGGTGCATTGTCTGTACTGTTAATTTATGGGCCGCCAATGATGCTGAAGCCGATGGAGAAACTGCCATCTTTGAAGTCATGCGAGTCAAAAGTGGTCCATTCCAATTACTTCAAGACAAATTCAAAAAGAGTAATTTGGATTTAATGTTTATTAGATTTTAATTTTAAAATATTCCCATGTTCACATTATTCTTTATATTATATTGAAATAATCATCGGGTTAAATACATATTTAGCTCTTAAACTTATACACGTTATCATATTTGGTACTTTGAATAATTCTTTTTATCACTTTAGTATATGAAGTTGCAAATTGGGATTACTATCAGTTCATTGTTAACTTCATCCTTTAAGATGAAATGCCTTGATAAGAAAACATCACATTACAAATATTAAAAAATAAAAAATGGAAATTTATTTAAATTATAATTTTAAAAATAACTATTTCTATTTTATAAAAATAATGAGATTTTTGATTTTTTAACAAAATAAACCTACTTTTTTATTGGGACACATTGTTTTAAAGGATGGATATAGTGGTGAACTAATGGTAATGGAGATTTGTAACTTTAAGCATTTAAATGATAGAATTTTCATCAATGATCAATTGGTCTAGCGGAATGATGCGTTATATCGCTTAAGTAAAGTAAGGTCATGAGTTGAATATGATCTGAATAAGTTGACCAATGTGTTATGAATGGAGAAAATTAGGTTGGAGGGTCATCCCACAATAAGTCTCTATAAAATCTGATCTGAATTAGTCGGCCAATGTGTCAGAAACCAATGATTAAACTAAAAAAATGGGAATTTTTATTTAAGTACCAAAATGAGACAAACGAACAACTTTAGAGGTTGAATAAGTATTTAATCCTTTTTTAATTTTTATGTTGGTGTCATGTTTAAATATAGTAAGTTGTGAAAGCATTGTCCGTACTGTGAATTCATAGGCCGCCAATGATGCCAAGGCCGATGCAGAAACTGCCGTCGAATAGTGCGAGTCAAAAGTGGTTCATCCCAAGTACTTCAAGACAAATTCAAATCCAAATTATTAGGGCTATCCTTTTAATTAATTTGTTACCATTAGGGACGAAATTAGGATTGAATGTTAATATAAATTAAAATATTAAATTTTTAAAAAATATAAAAGCCTATTAAGTATTTAAATTTAAAATATATAAGACAATGTATAATTTGTCTAATATTTAAACTTTATAATAACCTAAATTGTTATTGGGCAAAAAAATTAAAGATACAAGCTCATTTTTTTAGTTCAACCCATACTTGATTATATATTTAATAATTTTTTTATATTTTTTATTATAATATTTATTTTTACAATGACCAAATTGTTATTAGATCATAATTTATCTAATATTTTAATTTTATAACAGGGACCCGAGCCTCAAGGGAGCTCCGTCCCTAGTCATGCCCTATATATACTTTAAATTTACAAACAACTCAATCAAAATTTGACATTTAAAGGAACCAATGAGTGATCCGGGTGAAAAGAAAGATAATTTTCATTTTAAAAGAACCGCATTCAATCGGTTTTATTTGCTAGATGTAAGAATCAAATTGGATCACTATAAAACACATGTACTATAATTATAAGAAGTAACAAATTCAAGTACCAACTGATGTATTAGATTTAATCTAAATTTATTTTTATAATTATAAATATATTTGAACCCTACAAAAGTAATGAAATAGTATATATTTGAAGGAAAAAAACTTTAATACACATGTCGTGTAAATTTTAGTTTATACGTGTCTTTTAGTTTTAGGGGTTAGGGTTTTAGTTTTGGGTTTAAGGTTTAGGGGTTTAGGTTGTAGGGTTCAGAATTTAAGATTAATATTTAAAATTTAGTGTATATGGTTTAAGGTTTAAGGTTTAGTTTTTTAGGGTTAGAGTTAGAAATTTAAGATTTAGGTTTTTATAGTATAAATATATAAGCTTGTGTAAACATGTGTATCAAAGTTTTACCATATTTGAAATAAGCGTCATATAAATAATTTTAAAACATTAATATGTATAATTTTTTGGTATATTTGATTTTTGCCTTTTAATCCCAATCTAACCCATTCTTTTGTGGATATCAATTATAGAACGTGGCAAAATTAGTACGGCAACACCGTGTGACGTGTTTTCAATAATTACTGGTTTTTATTAATTAATATATATTAAATATTAGTAAAAATCTAATTAAAGAACGATTTTTTTCAAATTCAATTTTTTATATAGATTGACCTTTTCCATAAACACCTTTAAATTAGACTATGACGAGATCTACTATTAGGTTGAGTAACTATTAGTATTTATGTTTTTTACTTTGTAGAGTTTAAATTATGATATTTTATTTTGAGAATATAAATATTTATTTATTTAATAAAAAATAAGTTTGTATATATAATTTGTATATCAAAGTTGTTGAGATCTATTAATTGACTAAGTGACCAATAATACTTATATTATTTTATTTTGTATGAGTTCGTATCTATACATTTACCTTGAGAATATAAATATCTTTCTAAAAGTTGCTTTTACGATTGGTCGTGATTTTTTACAATCGTAATTTAAAAAAAAAACTCCCAAATATAAATAACGTTACTTTAAATTAATTTTATACAAAATTAGTTTTATAAAATTACGATAATCCAAAATTAATTCTACCACAGTAAAACTAAATTTTGGTGAGTTAGTGATTACCGTCAATCTTGCTAAGTCACAATCGATTATTTATGTCAATTTTTTATCCAATTAAGATAATTTTTTATTTAATATCGAGGAATATGAAATATAATAATATTTTTATAATTAAAATTTAAAAATCAACATTTTCTAATTATTAGATATTGATTCGGACCGGACCAAATTATTTTTGAAGAATAAAATATTTGTCCGAAATATTTAAGGTTTTTTACAATTAAATTCAATGATCAAATTATAAAATGTTGTAAAGTTCAGGGACTAAATGCTTACGCTATCCCATTTTATAAGTTTACAGTCGAAATTTTGGAAAGCCGGCCTCACCCGGGAAGAAACTTCCTTTGCAGAAAAAAGAAACACAGTAAAAATAGTAATAAAAAAGAAATGAGGTTGAGTTGCCAGCAACAGCCAGCATAGCTCTCAGCCTAAAATAAATATTTTTTAAAAACAAAAAAACAAAAACAAAAACAAAAAGTTGTCATTTTAATTTTAATTTTAATTTTAATTTTAATTTTAATTTCAATTAAAGCCTTGTTAATGGAAGACTGGGAAGCGAGTAGAAAAATGAACACGTAGAGGAATCTGGTCCATGCGAGGAACGTACGACGAAGAACTACACGCGATTCCTTCGAATTTTCTTTTCAGCTTCTTCGTTTCGATTTCAGTTTTCCCAGCTGATACTTAAGTTTTTTTATTCTACTCTTCATCGTCTTCGATTTTGAGGATTTTTTGGAGTTTTTTTTTGTTTATCTTTTTGGCGGCAATGTCTGATGAATCGGCGTCGTCTTTGGGAATCGTCTTAGAAGGAATTGATGACGTGGAAGACTACGTTTGGGTGAGTACTTCTTCTTACTTCTGAGGACTGTTTGGATGCTGAGAAAATGTAGGAAAATGGAATAACGAGCATGTATTTTTAAGTTTTTTTAATATGTTAGCTTTTATTTTGCTTTATCCGGAAAGTTTCGTTCCTATTTGAGAGAATTGAGAATATGAATTTTTATTTATTTTTCTATTTGAATAAAAAGTGCCTACCTAAAATCTTAGTATATAAGCAAGTTATCTTTTTGACGGTTAAGAAAAAGAAAACAATAATAGTTTCTGTTCTGCTATTTTTCTTAGTTGAGATTCAGTTTCCTGCATTTTCTTGAAGAGCAAACAGCTGTATTCATTCCGTTTTAGTTTACTCCTTCAAGTTTGTTTTCTTTTAATTGTGGTTTTCTTAGAATTGTTTGATAGTTAGCAACAATGTGGGAAAGCAACTGTCATCTTTATTTGTTTTATCCTTCACTATCCGATTGGTTGCTGAGAATTTCTAGGAAACTGTTAAATTGGATAACCAAATCATCAAAAGGGGAACATGTCCCTTCACCTGCAAGCCAAATGAATGATTAATAAGCTTTTCATGTGAACTTAAGTGTAGACCAAAGATGCAAGCTGAAGAAGGATTAGAGTAGTCACACATAGCCCAATAGGCAAAGTTAGTCTTTGGTTGGCATAATTAGAGTTTTAGTTCATCTATGTGTTTTTTAGCAATATATCACATATAGAAATCTTCTCTAGTTATTTTGCATCTTTGCTGCGGAGACCTTTTTTTACTGCAATATTTGGGAATTTAATGAACACTGGTTGAAGTGTAGGCAAATGAAGGAGCAGGATCATTGCCATGGGACAGATATAGTCACGTTTATGATCTTATGGAGAATGGAAATCGAGCATTTCGAGAGAATCGTTTTGAGGAGGTTAAATTCTTCCTATCGTAATGGTTCATAATTTTGATTGGTTTCTTCCAATTTTGTTTATGGTTTAATATGACTAGTTTCCTCTGGCATGGTATTTCCTGCTGTGAGTTTCCTTGCATTTTATACTATCAGATATAACTACTAAAGTAGTTTTATCTATTTGGTTCTTAAAAATGGAAATGCTGACCCAAATGTTTTGAAGAATTTAATTAGATTGATTCTATAAATGTTCATGCATGATAAATGCCCTAATATTATTTTGTTGATGAATTATTATAATGAATTGGAATTCGGTTCTGCAAAATGTTGTGTCAAAACTCTGATTCATACATATCTAGGGCAAGGATGCTGTGGGGGTTGAAGTAGTTGTTGGGTAATTAAAATGGAAAGGAAAAGAAAAGAGGTCAATGGTCTGTATACGTGGCTTAACATGCTAGATTGTCCGTATAAAAAGTTAGGAAAACCACATCTTTAAGTCTATAGTATGTAGCATTAATCTTACCTGTGGTGTATTAAGATTGGTCTCCATCACGTGATAAACTTAAATTTGTTTTATGAATCTTTGTTTGATGACCAAGTTCTTAGAGACATATTGTTCTTTAATGAGGTGGTCATGGTCAGGTTGTTCTAAATGTTAGATTATTAGGTTAGGAATAGGAAGAAAAGCGAACAAGTTTTTCTTGAGTTTTCCTTTTAAGGTAACTCCACACTTCACATGTTTTGTTACTCACTTGGCTTATCCATGTCCGTTTGTTCAAGTCTTTGGCTACAATCATTGAATGTTAGGTATACTTGCGTGTATCTCTTCTGCTGGACGCCTCACGTTTCTGAAGTACACACACATGTATGTATATATATTAGGCATCTTGAGTCTCATCATCAGGAATTGGTTAAGATGTGCAAGTATTTCCGCATATGACATCCCGAGTTTTCCCCCATAAAGTATGCTCACTGTCGTTTTGCCACTTCCTTTATGTCTGTTTCTTATGACGACTGAAACAACAATGCTAAAAATTTCATAAGAATTATATTTTTAGTTACGTGTTTCTATTGTATTGTTCCTTTGCTGATAAATAGTGTTTTTCATTCAGGCTATCAACAACTACTCGAGGGCCAATAACATGAAACCTGGTGATCCTGTTATTCTTGGTAATAGAAGTACTGCCTACATGAGGTTAGGTTTTGTCAATGTTAGTTGTCATTGTTTTGTAGAGATGTGTGCATAATAAATACAACATATGTACAATATGTGTGTGCATATTTCTTCCTTCATTGACATGTTCATTTGGAATTCTTTGAAGTTTTGTACTATCTGTTGGTTATGCTGGAGAATTTGTGGCAATTCTTATGCAGGATTAGTCAATTTCTGAAACGTAGATCATCAACAGCTTCTGAATATAGACCATTGAGTGGGCTGGATATGACGACACTTGCTGAAGTATGCCCGTTGCTTTAATCCTTAAATTGTTCAGAAGAACATTCGGTTTTATTTATCTCTGTTACAGACTTTCTGTTAGAATAAAACTTTATGACTATTATTTCAGCTTGCTCTTAAGGATGCTGAGAGGTTAATGAGCTTGCAAAATAATGAAGTAAGATCCTATATCTTAAAGGCCAATGCTCTAGTTTTGGTAAGTGATGGATTGTTCTATTTGCTTCTTCCCCACTTTTCTTTATCAAGATTGATCTAAATGGATCCCAGCTAAAATTCCTATGGGCATATATCTAGTTATGCTTGATAACAAATGAACATGCATAGTCTATGCTGTCTGGTTTCTCCATTTTTTTGTTTTGACCCTGTATTTAACACATGCACATCCAAAGTTGTCCAAAACTCCCTAGCTAAAAGTCTTGTGGGCCTCTCAATGTACGATTATTGTGCTTAACATGCACAATTACTTTCTCATGCATATGCCATATTGGTTTTATCAAGCATTTGTATTGTTTTGACCATGCAGTTGGAAAGATATGAGGTAGCATGGGATATTATTCTTTCTGGTCTTCAAATTGATCCTTTCAGGTAGTTTATGCTTTATTTTGTTTTGACGTATATTGAAAATTGTAGTTCCTGATCTGAATGATCCTTTTCTTCTGGTAATAAATAGTGCCATTCTCCGGGCTGCTCTTCGGAGTTTGGAGAGTAGGCCTTCCAGCTCGGTGCGGACTAGAGGCCATGAGGGGCCTGAACGTACTGATGATTTTGATTGCACGCTTTGTCTGAAGTTACTATATGAACCCATAACAACACCTTGCGGGCATTCTTTTTGTCGCTCATGTTTGTTTCAGACAATGGATCGCAGTGAGTATTTGTGGATTTTGATTCCAATTCTTATTGTGCTTTTTATCACCATACTATTAACTGATCTTGTGTTAAAATGATAGGCAACAAATGTCCATTGTGCCGAACAGTGCTATTTATTAGTCCTAGAACATGTGCAATAAGGTAAGCTTCTGATCTGTGCTTACTTTTGTTAGGAAAATGGAAAGGAATCATGGTCTTGAACCCCAGCTGTTTGAACTAGCTCATGTGATTAGTTGAGAAGCAACTATTCATTGCTTCTACATTGCAGATACAGTAGACTGTAACTGACAACTTGTAGATTGTTATTCCTGTTGTTTTTTTGGAGCACAATGATAGAAGTTTTGAATCTTATTCCCTCAGTTGATTCGATTAGTATATGAAGACCTGTTAGCACATAAAGAACTTGGCATATCCACATGTAGTTTATGATAACTGAACTTGGGAATTGTCTTCTATCTAAACTTTTTACATTCTGCTAAGTGTTATTTGCTATTTTCTTCTTTGAAAGTGTTGATACTTATTTTTCATGGATTTCTGTTCTTTTCACTATTTTTTATAATATTACTTGTTTGATAGTGTAACGCTAAACAACATCATACAAAAGAACTTCCCTGAAGAATATGATGAAAGGAGGTCAGAGCATGACAGTCTGATCCATCTTGGTAATGATACAATACCTCTTTTTGTCATGGACGTTGTCATTCCCTGTCAGAAGTTTCCACTCCACATATTTGAACCCCGCTACAGACTTATGGTGAATTTCGTACATTCTCTAATCTAAATTCTGTTGTATATCATGACAAAGTCAGACAATTGGGTGCATTGCTGTTTTTTTTTTGTATCCACAATTGTTACCATTGCACAATTTCCTAGCTTCTTACTATGCTTATGAGCTTGTTGGCAGATTTGCTTTTGTTCTAAATTCAAGTTGGTTGAGTTGGCAAGCTGACACGAATTTCTGTATATATGTCGCTATGATTCCCTCTTTCTTCATCATATCCTGCCAATTTTTTAGAAATAAAAGTTTCTGAGTGTAGCCTCTTAGACCAATTCTTCTGTCAGAATTTTTTTTCATCTTAATTGACAAGGGTCACTGCCCGGTTAATCTGGTAGTAGTTCCTTAATGATTATGTAATTGGTTACATTTATGATGGGTTATATTTTGATACACAATGTGTAAAAAAATTACACAACCCTTTGAAATCTAAAATCTAAAATCTAAATCCCTAACCCTAAGACCCTAAACCCTACAGCCTAAACCCCTAATCCCAAAATTTGACAAGCATGTGTATCAAAGTTTTTCTCTTTTATGATTGTTATTTATTTATTTTATTAGGCAAGCAATCCTTCTATATTGATAGCTGAACTATAGGTTACAATTGTTAGCAACATGGCCTTTCATTTTGTGTATCATATGTTCAAGCTGATTACTTCCTGTGTCTAAAGTGTGTTGCTTCTGGATTTGAAATGTGTAAAAGCAAATTGTTAGCCTGTTTTTGCAATTGACATCAGTCTGACTTGTTCATCTTACCTTCAAAGCCTACTTCTACATGCATAGTTTTTGCCCCTGATCACAAGGATTTAGTTTATTTGCTTGAAAACAGGTGAGGAGAATAATGGAAGGAAATCATAGGATGGGAATGGTGGGCCTTATTTTCACTGGTTCTTTCTTCTTCCTTTTGTCAAATCATGTTGAATGGCCCTCACCATTTTAGTTTTGGGTTCGTTATTAATGTAGGTCATCCGTGATCCCGCTACCGATTCCGTTGCTGATTTTGCTTGTGAAGTGGAGATCACTGAGTAGGTGGCTTGTAAACCTTTCTTTAATCCAAAAGCATTGCACCATAGCTCATTTTTTATTTTTGTGAAGATTATGTGTTTTAACCTTATGATCTTGTCATGTGCTCTAAATATGTAGATGTGAGCCACTTCCTGATGGACGCTTTGTTCTAGAGGTGAGCATTATCAACTTTCCTTTGCCTTTCCTTCAATAAGATTTTTGTGTTGTATGCACTGAAGTTGCAAAGCTAGCTTTTATTAGTTACAATTCCTCCATCTCAAAGTCTATGTTAAATAACACATTTTAGAAACAAAGTAAGATAAGATCAATTGTTCCTTAAATTAAACAATAAACTGTAGCTTGGTCATAGATGGGGTTTTAAGTTGCGCACAACATGAGATATGTTGAGTAGGAAGTCTTGGAATAAAGGCTTATTGTTTGAACACAAAGAAGAATTGCTTATTGAGATTTCATGGTGGGCAAATAATATATAGATGAACAAATAATGGGAGTGTTAATTTTCATGCAACTAAAGGAGACTATCGCTTCGAATCATATGAACTGCTCAAGCTCATTCATGTAGTTGCCTATTAGTTCAAGTCAAGTTGAATTTTGAAAAAATAAATCTTTCTGTTTTTACTCTATACTTTTTCATACTAATAATGTTGGTCTCTTTCTCTATCACTACGAAAAGGTATTCATTTCTAGTGAAAGCTATTTTCACACCACTTTACTTTTGTTTAATGTATAACAATTAAATAGTTTTGGAGAGCTAAGCTTCATTTTGTCTTTTCATGGGAACCAGAGTTCTGTAGCATGTGCAAGAACAACCCATCCAAAAGGGTAAAATGATTATGATTGCTGATTTGCTTCTATTTTGGAGGTTCTTAACCTGGTTATTAGATCCCACTCATGTGTACACTATATTTTGATTTTACTATATATGGACATATTCACCGATGAAATGAGTGGAGTTTTTATATATTGCCCCGGTTTTAGAAATTTATGCAAGTCTAGATGCTTGTTGCTTGTTTGCAACTAGTGGTGTTTCCCTACATTCAGTGGCTTGTCTTCTAGAACTGATCTTTCATGTTTTCTAATGCATTACTACTTACGAGCGTATGTTTAAGTATATGAGTACATGATTAAGCTTTTCTTTATATGAGAAACAGAAAGAAATTTGTGCGTTTTCTGATCCGAAGGTTGATACAAAAATATCAAGAAGCTGTTAGAGAACTCTTTTACAATACTATCATTTGCATCTTTCTATGTTTATGACTTTATTCAGCTAAATCTGTAAGCTGGTATCAAGACCCCCCCCAAATGGTGTTGGACACATAATGTTTATGTTTAATTCTGGCAAAAAAATGATCATATATTTATTCAAAATGCAGATTGAAAGCCGCCGGAGATTTCGCATCCTCAGATCTTGGGACCAAGATGGGTTAGTTTTCTCATCATTGGATCATGTATATCATATGCTTTTACTCACAGTTCCAGTTATTAATGCCCCTACGAGATTTTGTTGTGGGACTTCATATTTTTGTAATGTTTGCAGATATCGAATGGCGGAGGTCGAGTGGGTACAAGACGAACCCCCGAGAGATGCTAGAGAAAGAGAAGATGTATGATTTATAATTTTTGTTGTTGCCAACATGCATCATTTTTCCTTATTAATTTATTTTCTTTAAGGATAGAAATACAACAACTAGTTATTTTATGTAATAACTAAGTTACACGAACTCGGATGCAAGTGTTAGACACGAGTACTTCATGGAAAATGAAGAGTCCGAGCAACAGGGTAATAATGCCAATGATATTTACAGTTGCAGGAGTCGATAAATAATGCAGCAGCATATGCTCGGTCATGGCTAAGTACGGCAAAAGAAGCAACACGGGGTAAGACTCTTAAATCGGATACTTTGAAAAAAAAAGGTCATATATTGATGTCGATTCATCTTAAGACAAAGTTCTAATAAATTGAGCTACTCTCGTTTCACTACATTTTCTGGAGGCAGACTGATATGGTTCTATCTTACCATGTACTAAGATAGCAAAAGCTGACTGTTCGATCACTTTTATGGTTTAGGATTTTTATGTTGCTACGATTTATCATTTTCCCTGATCTTTTTGTGGTTTAATAGGTTTTGAGTCTGAGTAATGCTGGTTTATTTCGTGATGTTTTTACCTTGTAATCTCTCTTCCAGCTGAAATTTCCATGATGCATGTTGTATCAGCAGCTGAAGTTTGATAAGATATATAGTGAATGGTTATTTTATGGTCTCGATTTTTCTTTAAAGAACTCGCTCTCGTTAAAATATTTTTCTTTTTCACTGCAATTTGATTTAAATTGCTAGAAACAGTTAAACAACATATAATGTGTCGTGTTACTCCTTTCTTTATGGTGTTCTAATATAATTCCCAACTTCTGCACAGATCGAAGAAGGCTCGAGATGCTCTATAACTTTGAAGCAATGATGCCTAATACTCGAGACCCCGAGCGCTTCAGTTTCTGGGTACGGTTCTTTCTCCCATTACATCGTTAGTTGATAGTTTACTTATTGTTATGAATTCGATAAAATAATGACCACTAACTCATACCATTGCACAGCTCGCTACTCTGTCGAATCGAAGGCCTTCAGAAAAATTGGAATTGCTACGAATCCGAAACACAGGAGAGGTATGATTTTCCAGTCGCATTGTAAGGCAGCTTTGTGTCCGATGTGGAGGGTCATACTTCCATGATCATATCCATGTATGCATCAGACATAAATTCATTAAGAAAATCTAAGAGTCGGACCGAGGCACGATGCTATAAAACGTGATTTTAATAAATTATTGAATCGCCATTTCTGTTTTGCAGAGGATAAGAAGGGGACTAATATACCTCGCAACAGAAGCACAAGGTCATCGGTAACGTACAATGATGTTTGTGATAATATGGGATGCAATTTATCACTGATATATTTTTATTAATTAAACTATTTTTTGATTCAATATTCTTTGGGCCACCCTATAGAAGTTTGTGGGCCTCTATGCTTGTTGTAAAGTCATTATTTTGAATCCCATTCCTTAAATGTCTCTGTTTGGTTGAGTCTTGTGAGAAGTAACCTTTTAATTTATATTAAAAATTGGGAAAAACATAGTTTTTGAATTTATTAACTTTTTTTTACCTTAATCTGGATTTTGTCAATACATTTTAGTTGTTTTTTTGCCTTCTTAACGCTGTTCTACTTCGATAATGTCAGTTAAAAGTAATAATATTTTATAATTATTTGGTAATAATTTAAGGTTAATTTTATCATTGAAGTTTATATGTGCAACTTTTTAGGGACCGTAAATTTTGATTCTATGTAATTATACAAATAAATTTTGATTTTGATTCAATTATATTGCTTTAAAAAATAAATACATTTCTTTATTTTATTTTAAATAATTATAATATTTGTATATACAACTTGGAAGTGCAAAACGATGTTATGTAAGTAACGAGTTTAGTAATTTATGAAAATTAAATTAAAATTTTGTATATAGTTACACAAAATAATACCATAATACACATTTGATAAAAGAATAATATGTAGTTTAATATTTATTCCTATTTTTTAAATACAAGTTTATTATTTAAAATTAATCGTAATCTTGACTGAAGTAGTAAGGAATAAGTAGTTAAATCTTTAAACCTCAACTTCATCTGTCCCTTTCTATTTTGAGTAAAATTTTGATACACAAGCTTGTATAAAATGCATTTGTTTTTACCTTATAAAATACAAATTTTAAATTTTTAACCCTAATGTTCTAAACCTTAAACCCTAAATTTTAAACATTAACCTTAAATTCTAAACCCTACAACTTAAACCCCTAAACTTTTAGCCCTTAACCTCTAAATTTGAAAAGCACGTGTAAACGTTTGTTTACACAAACTGTGTATCAAACTTTTTCTCTTTTATTTTTTAATTTATATTTTCATCATTCACTTTTATTTTTTATTCAACGAGTGTGTGATAAAATTCTAATTTAATATATATGTATATATCAAATTTTAATATTTAATTCGGGATTTTATTAAAATGAATAAATTAAAAGAATATCTAATTAAAAATCCCATAATCAATTTTAATCATGTACACGACTCAATCATATGGACGCACAATGCATATGCATTTTCTTTACCTTTTAATAAGCTTTTATTATCAGGGAGTTACATTTAAACACATAATTTTCTTTCAATTACAATCATTAATCTGCAGTTACACAAGATTAACTCTTCTAATTAAATGGAAAAAATCGTTTTTTATTAACCTAACCTTATAATTATAAGTCTTTAAAGACTACTTATCGGTTACTTTTCTTTTTACCAAGTTGAAAAATCCCTTTTTTATTTCAAAATATATCCAATTTCTTTGGAAAAAACCTAATTTAATTTATTGAACAACATTTATGCATCAAATATTTATCTTATATTTTAATTTTTTAATAAAATGAGACTTGTTTTTATCTTAAATACCGTATAATTTTTTTTCATGAATCGAATCATTGGGTTAAAACTATATAAATCATTTTTTTTGTAAAATATAAACTATGTGAAATAGAAAAACTGAGTTAATATATATATTATTCAATAAATAACCTAGTGAATCTCAGAAGCAAAACACAGGGCTAAGTATTAAATAAGCAAAAGGTGGTTATAATAAGTTGATGCATGCATGTCCAGTTTTATTTATCCATCCATGGCGGCGGCCCACCATCTTCCACAAATATCAATAATTACCTCACTTTTCATTTCATCATATACATACATACATACTATACATATGTATATATATCGGCTCTTCACATCTCCCAAACCATGTAATTTCTCTCACATTCTGGGAAAGTAAAATGGGAAGTCACTGCTCCTTCAATGGCTGCTGGTCTAAGTCTGATGATCTTCACGAGGTTAAACGAGGAGAATCTTCCTCACTTTTCCCTCCCCATCTTCCAATAGATTCAGGGTTAGTTTCGAGTTTCGTATCTGTTAAGTCCATTATCGCGATTATCATGCAAAACGTGCTTATGACTGGAATTTTCTCAAGAACTTTATGCTTTTGTTTCAGTGCGAGTGTGTTTTATAATTCGTTGGACTGGCAGCAAAACCACGTTGATGGGTTTCCAATAAAAGAGAGCATTTACGATGCTGCCAGTGTTCCATTGATGAGCAACTTCTGTCTGTATGCTCCTTTGGACATTGAACAAAGTCCAACTCAAGGTGAGTTCAAATTATATATATATATATATATATATAGCTAATCTTCGTTGAGTCAAGAGCTCGATATAAGATATTCGAGTTCAAATCGTGATCACATAAGTAACCACATCTAGGTTCGATCTAATTTGATTTCAAATTTAATTATGACTCGAACTCATGGATTATATACATATGTGTGTGTATGTATATAATTTTAGTAACTGTATTTGCAGAGAAGGATCAGCTTCTTGGATATGAAAATGGCAATGGGTTTTGGAATGAACTAGGAGCATTGTTCGAACCCGAAAATCAAAAGGTTTTGAAGGTTAACAATGGAGATCGGTGTGGAGATGAAGGATTAATGAAGGAAAACAAAGCAAATAAAAGGGAAAAGAAATGCAACCCTAATGCTAAACTGCTGTCTAAGGAAGTTATCTCCCAATACTTTTACATGCCTATAACACAAGCGGCCGAAGAGCTTAACGTAGGGCTGACATTGTTGAAGAAAAGGTGCCGGGAGCTCGGAATCAGTCGGTGGCCGCACCGGAAACTTATGAGCCTCAAAACCCTTATCAAGAACATTCAGGTACATGTTCTTTCTCTTCGTCCGGCCGATATATTTTTATGCGAATAATACGAACACGAAACGAATACTACGCAGGTGTCGCAGACGGAGGAAGGGGAGGGAAGCGAAAGGAAGCTGAGGGAAGCAATGGAGGTTTTGGGGAGGGAGAGGAGGATGTTGGAATTGATGCCGGACATGGAATTGGAAGACAAGACTAAGAGGCTTAGACAAGCGTTTTTCAAGGCGAATTACAAGAAGAGGAAGCTGATGATGATGGAGCAGTCGTCGCCATTAATGTCGTCTTCTGGTACTACTGCTAGTAGCCTGCCTTATGACATGGGAAATGAAGAAGAAGATGAAGAAATAAAAGCTCTTTTGTCCGACTCTTTTTCATCGACCAACATCATGATCTAATGCTGAATTTGCCGAATTTCATTACAATGATGCTATGGATATTATATATAGAGAGAGACACACATGTATGTGTACATACTTGCTTTGATGTTTGCTATAAATCAGATAAAATTTTGAAGCTTTTAACGTTGATGAATAATCAATTATTCCTTTATTCTTTTTAGTTTTGTCTTGGTCGGCGGCAGCATAGTTTTGGTGTTAGATGTAGACGGCCACGTTTCATATCCTCTGTATTTTTATATCTAATTTTAGGTTGTTATTTTCTTTCAGTTTTATTTTATATTTTTAATAAAAAAAAAATTTGTTTGGTTTCTATTGTCGCATATTTGTGTAAGTTCGTCTGCTTGTATGACCTATATTATATGCCCGACTCGCTATGTCATCTATGGTCTCAATCAATGTCTATTTCATTAATTTTTCCATGTCATTTTATATAAAGTGAATCTTCACTCAAATTTACTATAAATTAAATTAAAGAACACTTTTTTACCAAGGGTAGATTTTCACTTGGTAAAAAGATAATATGAAAAAAATAATGAAATGGATAATTTTTATTGGTTGAGACCATAAATGACGTAGCGAATAGACCAATGATATAATTTCTCCTTTGTGGCACGCTTTCACTATGCTCTTGTTGCACGATTCATTTGCCTTATGGCACGTTGTTCGCCTACCTCTACTGTAGATATGCGATTGTGTGCAGGTTCTCACGTCACTCGTATCTGATTTGCAATTGTTAGCGTTCTTTCAAGGTTAGATCTCCTTTTCGTGATTTTTTTCCGATGTATTCAGATCTGTTTTTGTAAAGTACTATAAGTTTATTTTGATTCGCTCGTAACTTTGAGTTTTTATTTTATTTTTTCTTTGTTTGAGTTTTTGATAGACATAGTCTCCAAATTTATCTCTTTGAGTGGTTACATTGTTACAGATATATTTTCTTTTGTTCCAATATAATAATTTAGAATCATTTCAAGATTAAGAAAATCTTTATTTAAAATGTGTCATATGTTTTCATTTTTTAATATTCAAGGGTAAAGTATTCGTCACTAAACTAAGTACAAATTATAATATTTCAATCAACTAAAATTTTAAAAATTATAAAGTCATCATTAAATTTATTAAATTTTTACAAATAAATAATTAAATTTTATAAAAATATTATAAAATAATCCTTTTATTTACCTAAATTTATTAATATTTTATAACTTGTAATGATCTGAAATGATTGTTATTTTGTAAGTGGACATGAGTAAACAATCGATGTCAGTTTCTTCAAAGAGGTAAAATATTTTTAAAGGGGTGTCACACACCAGGTGAAAGGGTGGCTTCTAAGTCAAATGTTGCTATTAATATGTATTATGTTAAGTTGTAGATTTAGTTGATGTTTTTTACTTAAATTATTTTTATTTTTATAATTTAACCATAATTGTTTTTATGTTTTAATCATATTTATTTGCCGTCATTTGAGTCAGGATTGAAATTTAAAAATTTAAAATTGAAATTGACCAAAGTATAGAGCCTAAATTTGTAATTTATGTATAATATAAGGACTAAAAACATAATTTGACCGAAATCATACCACAAATCTCTCCTTAAGGCGCTTAAAACAAGAACAAGCAAAAGAAGAAACAAAGCTTAAAATGACTCAAATTCCAGCATTCATCAACAGAAGGCAGCACATCGTCTCCTCCCTTAAGCTCTCCATCTCCCCTTTCACAAGCACAAGCATCCCAATTCATCGGCATTTCACTCCGGAAACCTCCCAAGAAACATGTCAAAACAACAATCAACGCCCAAAGCCAATGCTTAAACCCACCCCACACCAACAAAGCATAGTTTCCCTCATAAAATCTACCACACACAAACCCCATTTACTTCAAATCCAGGCTCACCTCACCCGTTCTTCCCTTCTCCAAAACCCCAAAATTTCCCTCCTCTTTCTATCCGCCCTTTGTTCCTCTGCTTCCCGTGATCTTCGCTATCCCCGCCTTTTATTCTCTCAAATAAAAAACCCAGCCGCCTCTCACTTCAACACTCTCATCAGAGCTTACTCTTATAGCAATTCACCTAAAGAAGCCTGTTTTCTGTTCAAAGAAATGAGACAAAGGGGTCTAAAGCCTGACCCCATATCGTTTTCTTTTGTAGTTAAATCATGCATTAAGTTTCGTTCGGTTTTTTGTGGTTTACAGGTTCACGGAAGGATTTTAAGAGATGGGTTTCGATCGGATTGTCTTTTACTAACTACTTTGATAGATTTTTATGCGAGTTCCGCGTGCCGGGAAGAGGCTTGTAAAGTGTTCGATGAAATGCCTCAGAAAGACACCGTCGCGTGGAATGTCTTGATTTCTTGTTATTTACGTAATGGGAGGACTAGGGATGTGTTGATGTTATTTGATAGCATGAAAAATGAGAATTTTTGCGAACCTGATGATGTTACTTGTCTCCTTATGACACAAGCTTGTGCTAATTTAGGGGCGCTAGAGTTTGGCGAAAAGGTTCATCGATATATTAACCAACGTGGTTATGGGACTGCTCGTAATCTGTGTAATTCGCTTATAGCAATGTATTCTCGGTGTGGATGTTTGGATAAGGCTTACGATGTTTTTAAGGGGATTGGAGAGAAGAATATTATTTCATGGAGTGCTATGATATCCGGTTTGGCAATGAACGGATACGGCAGAGATGCCATTCTAGCATTTGAAGAGATGCAAAGAATCGGGGTTGCCCCGGATGAGCAAACGTTTACGGGAGTTCTTTCTGCTTGTAGCCATTGTGGTTTAGTTGATGAAGGGATGGAGTTTCTTAATCGAATGAGCAAAGAGTTTGGGATAAAGCCTAATATTCATCATTATGGGTGTGTTGTCGATCTTTTAGGTCGTGCTGGATTACTCGATCAAGCTTATCAGGTCATAATATCATTGAAAGTTAAGCCAGATGCAACCATTTGGAGGACCTTGCTTGGGGCTTGCAGAATTCATGGCCATTTTACACTTGGAGAACGAGTAATCGAACATCTGATTGAACTTAAGGCTCAAGAAGCAGGGGATTATGTTTTGCTATTGAATATCTATTCATCAGCTGGTAACTGGGAGAAGGTGAAGGAACTGCGGAAGTTTCTGAAGGACAAAGGCATTCAAACAACACCTGGCTGTAGTTCAATTGAGATTAAAGGAGTGGTACATGAATTTGTTGTGGATGACGTTTCACATCCACGAAAACATGAGATCTACGACAAGCTAGATGATATTAATAAGCAGTTGAAGATTGCTGGTTATGTTGCTGAAGTAACATCGGAATTACATGATTTAGGTGCAGAAAAAAAGGCAGATGCACTCTCTTATCACAGTGAGAAACTGGCTCTTGCTTTTGGGGTTCTAGCAACTCCACCTGATACAACATTGAGAGTTTCCAAGAATCTTCGTATTTGTGTTGATTGTCACAGCTTTGCAAGGTTCCTTTCTGGGGTGTATAACAGGAAGGTAATAATCCGAGATCGAACCAGGTTTCATCATTTCATAGATGGACACTGCTCTTGTAATGACTATTGGTAGGGAAGGTTCAAGGTTGTGCAAAGAAATCTGCACTGATGAAGGAATGGTAATACTAGATTTTTGAAAATAAATTTCTTATTTTTAAAATTTAGCCCGTCAACTTTGTATGATATCCTCATTTCTTCAATTCCTCATTCGTTTTAAGTCTATTTTTAATCAAATTTAAACTACATGGTCCACTATACAATATCTATGCAACTTCAATTCATATTTTTAACAAAAAATATTGTTTTGCTATTCAATCCCTTAAATTTGTATTTTATTCAATTTAGTCCTTTAATATTTTTTTGTAAATTCTTTCTTCTCACTGATTCCTTGAGTCTTCTATACAACCATCAATATCTTATCCTCAAAATTTTCTTCTTTCAAAACAACATTATATATATTTATTGAATAACATTACAAATTTTATTCACTAGTGTGAAAAAATTGAAGATATATATATCTCATATGATTAGATAAACTCATTTAAATTAGAATAAATTCGTACTATAACATTATAAATAACAATAATTAAATTTGTACATAACTTCGACAATTCGACTTGAATTTTATAAACTCGACTCTAATCGAAAAAAATTTAAATAAAATTTGGGTCGTAAAATATAACTCATCGATTCGAATAACTAGAATTTTTTTTGACTTGACTCAATTAAATGCTCACCCCCTACAGTTGAAAACCAAGGTGATTTTGACAGTTTCTTTAAAGACTAGAATATTCGAAGTGTCTCTTTGAAGACCACAGTGATTTGAAGAGCTTCTTTGAAGATTGAAGTGATTTGACCATAATGATTTGAACAGTTTCTTTGAAGATTGGAGTGATTTTGATAGCCTTTTTGAAGTCCAGTGTAATTTGAAGTGTCTTTTTGATGACCATGGTGAATCGAAGAGTTTCTTTGAGGATCAGAGTAATTTGAGGAGTTTCTTCAAAGATTATAATGACCTGAAGAGCTTTTTTGAAGACCGGTGTAATTTGAAGAGTAGTGTGATCTTGAGAGTCTCTTTGAAGAACGGTTTTCAGAGAGACTCTCAAGATCATATTAGTCTTCAAAGAGAATTTTTCAAATTACCCGGTCTTCAAAGATCATTATATATCTCCAAAGAGACTCTCAAGATCATATTGTTCATAAAAAGGGACTCTCAAAATCACACCGGTTGTTAAAGAATCTCCCAAGATCATATAAGTTTATAAAGAGACTATAGTAATATTGAGAGTCACTTTGAAGACTATAGTGGCTTGAAGAGTTTCTTTGATAATCAGAGTGTTCTTGAGAGGATTTTTGAAGATCAGGGTGATTTAGAGGGAGTCTTTGAACACCAGAATAATTTTGAAAGGAACTTTGAGCATCGTGGTGATTTTGAGAGGGTCTTTGAAATGCAATTTGACCTGGGGCCACATATGCATTGTGCAATATCCCGAGTGCTGTGTTCACATCTCCAGATCCCTGAATTGTTTCACTCACGGTGGCTCCATCTTCCCGGATATACTTGATTGAAGAATTCACGATCATCCATTTTCCTAAACTGTTGCTGCTGTTAAGCTGTGCTATTCCTTGTATATGCAAAACAAAGTGCATGTGTTTATACGCATTTACTTTTTATTATTTAATAATTATTTTTACCTCAAGCATAGATAATCTAAATATATAAATGTATATAATCTCAAAATTGAAGAATTTAACGGTTATCTTGGATGAATAAAGTTTATTTTATCAAAAAAATTTAAAGAATTTTAAATTATAATTTAAGTAATTGATGTAGATCAAACATCATTCAACAGTTTCATTAAAAATATATAAAAGAAAAAACAAACATGTTCATATTGTAATTATTTATTTCTTTTCCTCTTAATTTATAGCCTTTGAAAATATTTTAATCAAAACATATTCATGAGCTTTAATATTTAAATTTTTTAAATAGTATTATATAATAATAAACTAAACGACATAAACTTTATCTAGCATTTTTAATTATTTTTTTCTCCGACTAAGTTTAGGAAAAATTTTAATGAACTACATTATAATATTATTTTATCATCATTTATTATCCATTTTTCATCAAAAAGAAATAATAAACTAAACGACATAATATTATATTATTTTATCATCAATTAAAATGATCTTTTGTTAGCATATTTGTTTTGATATAATAATTGAAAAAAATAGTCTTAGACTAAATTGAAAATAATTTAAAAATATTTTAAGTCCAAACAACTTAAAAATATGTTTGAGGAGGTTCCAAAAGGTTTTGAAGTGTTTTTGAAATGTTTTAAAGTAGCCAAAGCTAAGTTCTCAGCTCAACTTTATCGATACGGTATACCCCGTTTCGATACGTCTTAGGGTTTCAACTACAGTCTATTTAAAACTGTCAAAACTCGTATTGATACAGAGCTTACCCGTATCGATACAAAGATGGGTCGTTTCGATACGCCTCTTAGCGTTTCAATATGCCTACGTGGCAAAAATCCCAACAGCCAAAACCCCTTAACAGCTATTTGAATTGTAGGTCGTACCGATACACTCTTAAGTGTATCGATACACACAAGCTGGAAAGAGCTCAACGGCTAGTTTCTGAAGAACACGTACCGTTATGGCTACATGTGTATCGATACGGTCAGCTCTAGAACTGCATTTATTGCGGGAAATAAAAGCCCTAACGGCTCCAATTCATCCCCAACGACTAAGAACTCAATTGGGAGTATAAAAGGAACCTCTAAGCATCTATGGATAACTAATGATCCTATTGTCAACAACATTATGATGCAAAAAATGTCTTAATGCTTAAATTTACATTTCTTGTATAGGCAAACACTTGTGAGATCAAATTGTCAATCTATGTTCAAGTGTTCTAGGTTTTGGGTGAGAGCTTTAGTGTGCAAACATTAACCTTTAGATAGAGATTTCTGTTCGCTAAGTTTTCTATTGTTTGAAAGAGTTCCCAAAGCCCGATTTGTGAGCTTTAGATGCTAGACTTGGGTTGCAAGTCAAGGTTGTAAAAGGTTGCCTCCTAAGCCTAGAAAAGGGGAAGAATTCTTAGTGATTTAGTCAGATCCTTGGTGAGGAGCTAAGGTAGTGGATGTAGGCTTTGGTTAGAAAGCTGAACCACTTTAAATCTTGTGACTAATTTGTCCATTTTTTGCCTCCACCACAAACACCCAAAAATCAATCTTCTCCACCACTTGACAAGTATAATGGTTGAGGGATATCGGGCTCCACATCTTTCATGTCTTTCTTATATTTGAATCGATATTCTTATAACTCCATTTCTAGGCACTTCTAATTACGGGTGGAAATTGAGTGTAGAATATCCGAAAACTATGAGGATCCAAATCAATGGGATGAGGAATAACTAAAATCTTTACCTACCGGGATAAAGACGAGGGATGTTTTGTCACCGAAGCTCAAATGAGACGGAGACGAGGATTATATCTGAACCGTGAGAATAACCGAACCGTAACTGTATAAGTAATCGTGGGGATCAAAAAAATATATGTGCAAAGATATCGATATTTTACAAGATTTTTAAAAAATATTTATTTATTTATCTACATACCCCTAATATATATCTTAAAAAAACCTAGCTATATTATTATCACTTTGACTGTCTCTCAAACCTACTTCTAATCAAAGTATCCAAACTTTATATTTTAAATTGAATTGATCATTTATTTTGTTCAGTAAAATAGTAATTTTGTTTAATTTTTGGGATGAGATTCACCAAAAATCGTGGAAATCCGTGCGAGAAGAGTATAGAGACGAAAAAATCTTCGAAATATTTAACGGTGATTCCATATAACCGTAATCACAAGTGTTGAGAATATAATGTAAAATACAAAATCGTCCCACCCCAACTGATTCTCACCCCTATTTCTAACTTATTAATGCTAACGATCTTTATTTTTTGATCTTAACGATTATCATTAGCGTTGTATCTGAATGGTTTATAGAACGATCCAATAGTTTTGTAGTCTCCTTGATAATTTATTTTATAAAATAAACTTAGGTGAGAACATTAACAAATTGATATTGTTTTTTCCTACAAATTTTTTGATTTTTAAAAATATTATTATATATTTTAAAGATCAATTGACATTTAGTTATTAAATTAAACAAATTGGAGATTTTTAATTTGAGATTTGAAACAGTCAAACCTGGCAAGTGCAAGTTGAAGATTATTTTTATATTTGGCGTATTAGAAAATACTTTTAAATGTGGAATTAAATAGTCATTTTGGCCTCTATTTTTTTGAAGCATTTTAACCTTAAACGTTTTATTTTGTATCAAAAATAATCCTTTATGGATAAAAATTATTAGTTAACTAACATTAAATAGATTGAAATTACGTGACAAACATATATGATAGTGCACACTGACATAATAGTGGCATACAGACAAATATGTTGACTTTACAAAATGACACATCAGTCAAAAAATAATTTTATAAAATGTATAAAATATAAAATTATTTTTCTGATAATGTGTCATTCTGTCAAGTCATTTCAAGCTACTTATTGTCAGTTGATTGACAATTTTCTTCTACGAAAGAACTATTTTGACCTAAAATAAAATGTCGAGTGTTAATTTTTTTGAAAAAATAATGACTATTCAATCAAACGTTAATGACATATTTTGACATTATATTTTAATCTTTAAAGTTTTTAGTGCATGCTTTTATTTGTTTTTAGCATTTATTGATTATCTCGTGAATTAATTATTCTATATAACATTATTATTTGATTCTCATACTGTGGAGGTTTTTAACCAAGAAAGTGAACTGCACCAAATAATACTTTAAAATGGGTTGAAATTAATATATAATTTTTATGAGATTTAAAATATAATTTCATCATTATAGTATTTTATAATTTCACAAAATATAATTATTACCTTATATTAATGTAATTTTATTCTCTTAGGGATTTATGAATAACTTTACCTTAATATTAAATTATAGTAATTTGATTTTTTAAAAGAGATTTATGAATAATTTTATCATTTTACGGGTTAAAGCACGTGTTTTCCCCTACGTAGGATGTAAAAAGCTGACCCGACCTGAAAACCCGACTGAAACCTGATCGAGTCAGAATTTGGTTTGACCCGAAGATTCGATGACCCGAAACCGATCTGTAACCGACTGTTGTTGACCTGAACCCGAGTTGGACCTGTTACTGTAGTAACCGAACCCGACCTGCATCGGACCGAAAAAGACCCGAACCCGAATTGGACCTGTTACTGTGGACCCGAAACCCGACATGCACCCGATTGAAACGAACCCGAACCCGAGACCGACCTGACGGATAACCAATATTACCCGACTAAATCGACCCGAGATCCGATTTTAAACATGTTTTGAACCCAACCTGTTAATTGACCCGACTTGTTTTGAACCCGACCTGTTTTTAACCTGAACTGATATTGACCTAACATGTAGAGGAAGTCTATGATTTGATAAATTTAAAGTGTTGATAAATGTAAAATATTAAGTGTTGATAAATGTAAACTATTAATTTTTTAAATCAATTTAAAGTGTTAAATAATCTTTTTGTTATATATACATATATAATCAATTTAATATATATATATAAAGAAAAATTGTATTTAGATATTCACTTCAGACTACTAAATTTTAAATTTTATTAAATAATTCAATATGCTTAGTACTAACTCATTCAATATAAATTATTTGGAAGTTAATAAGAATTAACATACTTAAATTTATTTTATTAAAAAGTTATTCAAAATTTAAATTTTTTATTAAATTAATAACTTGTGATGGCTGAATTTAAAATAAATTATTTAAAATTTAAATCAATTTGTTAATTATGATCACTAAATTAAAAAATTCACTTTATTAAAAAATTTAATTATAACACTTAAATTCATAAAAAATACTTTTTAGTTTAGGGGGAAAATCTTTTTTTTTTTTTGAATTGACAGGGGAAAGCTTTAAATTCAAGAGCAATTGAGGGGAAAGTTTCCTGGGTTTTTTTTGTTTAGGGGTTAATCACCCTTTAGGTCCTTCCTTAATTAGATGATTAGGGTTTAGGTTTTTTAGGTTTTAGTTTGTTTCTTTTTAGTCCTAACTTTAGGTTTAGTTTCTTTAGATTTCATTCAATTAGGTCATGCTTCATAAATTGATTAATTATTAAGCCTTTTGATTTGCTTTAAATTTAATTTGGTCCTCGTACAAAGATTTGATAATTAATTGGATTTAATAATTTGATTAATTTGTGAATTGGGCACTAATTAATAATTTAGTTTTAATTTATTTTCGGATTTGTTCTTTTATGTTTTGATTTATTTCGTTTGTTAGATTTATGGGTTCATGTTTGGGGTTTAAGGGATAATGTGTCAAAGTTGATTGTTTGGGGTTATGGGATTAGTTTAGGGATTATGAGATTGGGCTTGCACTCTAATTATTAGCGAATAGTGCCTGTAAGATTTAGAGATTCATGTTTAGGGTTTAAGGGTAAATGTGTCAACTTGATTATTTGGGGTTATGGGATTAGTTATGGGATTAGGCTTGTACTCTAATTATTAGTGATTGTAAAATTTAGGGGTTGATGTTTATGGGTATAGTTTAGGGGTTAAGGTTTGAAGTTTATGGGTATAGTTTAGGGGTATACATACATACATACATACATACATACATACATACATACATACATATGTATGTATGTATATAAGTTTTAGTATGTATGTATGTAAGTTTTATACATATACATATACATATACGTATACGTACGTACATACATACATGTGAGTTTTAGTATGTATGTGTATATATATATTAGATATTCATTTCACACTATTAAGTTTTAATTTTGTTAAATAATTCAATATGCTTAGTACTAACTCATTCAATATATTTGTGAAGTTAATAAGAATTAACATACTTAAATTCATTTTATTAAAAAATTATTCAAAATTTAAAATTTTTGTTAAATTAATAACTTGTGATGGATGAATTTAAAACAAATTATTCAAAATTTAAATCAATTTGTTAATTATGATCACTAAATTAAAAAAACCACTTTTTTAAAAATTTAATTATAACCATTAAATTAATGGAAAATACTTTTTAGTTTAGGGGGGAAAGCTTTTTTATTTTGAATTGATAGGGGGAAAGCTTTAAATTCACGAACAATTGGGGGGGAAAGTTTCCGGCTTTTTTTTGTTTGTTTAGGGGTTAATCACCCTTTAAGTCCTTCCTTAATTAAATGCTTAGGGTTTAGGTTTTTTAGGTTTTAGTTTGTTTCTTTTTAGTCCAAACTTTTGGTATAGTTTAGGGGTATACATACATACATACATACATACATACATACATACATACATACATACATACATACATACATACATACATACATACATATATATGTAAGTTTTAGTATGTTTTTTTTGTAATTTAGTTCAATGTTTTAATTTTAATTAAATATTTTTGTTTTTCATAGTCCCTAAAACTTTATTTTTATTTTAAATTGACCCCTATTCATTTTTTTTTGTAATTTAGTCCAGTGTTTTTAATATGATGATATTTTTATTCATATTAGTCCATAAATTTTTTTTCACCGAAATTTACCCTTATTAATTTATAATTTTTGTAATTTACTCCAATATTTTAGATATGAATCATTTGACGATATTCTTGTTCATTCTAGTCCCTAAAACTTTATTTTTAGTCCAAATTGACCCCTATTCATTTTTTATAATTTAGTTCAATGTTTATAATTTTAATTTAATATTCTTGTTCATTATAGTCCTTAAAACTTTATTCTTATTCCAAATTGACCCCTATTCATTTTTTTTGTAATTTAGTCCAGTGTTTTTATTATGATGATATTTTTATTCATGTTTTTTATTTTTCACTGAAATTTACCCTTATTAATTTCTAATTTTTGTAATTTACTCCAATATTTTAGATATGAATCATTTGATGATATTTTTGTTCATTCTAGTGCCTAATATTTATTTTTAATGTGATTATTGTTCGTGAAAGGCGTTAAATAATTAACTCAAAATGAATGACCAACCCAAAGTCTATCGACTATTTGTACCAAACTAAAACTTAATACGAATTCGAAACCCGAACTAACCCGACCTGAAATGAACCCGACTTGAAATTACCCGACCTGAAATGAACCCGATCTGAAGTCTACCCGAACCCGAATTAACCCGTCAATTAACTGAATCGGACCCGAACTATTTTGACCCGACCTGAAACTGACCCGCACCCGACCCAAATCGAGTCAAAACATTAAATCGACTTGAAATGACCTATATCCGATTTGACCGACCTGACAGGACCCGACCTGAAACCCATATGATTACCTGTTTTTACATCCCAATCCCTACACACATGTTTGATGTATGAATTTTGCTTTAACTTGTTGTGTTTTTTATTACTTGTATATAATATTTTGACACTTATTTGGACACGAATACAGAGATCTGATCATCTAAATATTATAAACCAATGAAAATCTTCGAACAAATTAAATGTAATATGTTTAGAATAAATTGACGGGTACATAAATATATTTATCTCAGTCAACAAGCAAAATTAATACAATTCAAGAGTTTGAGAGTTAAATTGTTGAAATTAAAAAAAGAAAGTAACATTACTGATATTGAAAGACTAAGAAAGCTAAATTAATAGAAAAAAAGAATGAATAACATTGCTGATTTAAAATTACTGATAGATAAAATTATTCTTTTAAGTCTTAAGTCTAAATAAAATCACTTCGAGCCCTACACATTTAACTTTAGAACATAGATATCCATGCTCAGGTCCGTTTGGTTTAATTTTTTAGAATATTTTCCTTTTTTATGTTTTGTTTCAAGAAAATAACACGGGAAAATGTTTAAAATATCTATTATTAAGTTGCTCAGGTCCGTCGGTGCATCATATATTTTCCTTTCTTTTAAAATCATTTTCTAACATGAAATATGAACTAAGTATTCCTCCAACTCTCAAGTTGGATCAATGGATCCTGCGACTTGTTCGACTCGATTCATTTAGGGTGGATTAAGGGCAAAAGTTTTCACACAAAGAAAGAGAAAACAAACAATAATTTTATATATATATATAAAAATTCTTCCGAAACTGCTGAAATTCTTCCGAGATGCTTCCTTCTATCTGCTACAAATTTGTCTTCTCTTCTTAGTTGTTTACATTTTGCTATAAAATATAAAAATACATATTATTTTAAAATGAGTAATTATACTATGCACCGGCGGTGGAAATATTTTGTTTTCACAAGCACCCCAATTTTGAGGGTTAAAGATTTAGTTTAAGATTCATAGTTTAGGGGTTTATGTTTATGTGCTTAGAATTTAGGGATTGTGGTTTGAATTTAGAGTTTATGGTTAAAATTTAGGGGTTATAGGTAAAAACCTGAATCTCTACCAATTGCCCTAAACCTAAACCCTAACCTCTAAACTCTAAAACCTAACACTAAACTCTAAATTCTAACAATAAATTCTAAATTCTAAAACCCTAAACCCCTAAACTATAAATCATAAACTAGATCTCTAATCCCTGAAATTATGACGCTCGTAAAAAAATGTTTCCCTCTCGGTACATCATATATTTACCCTTTTTAAATAGTGAAATGTGTAATTTGTTAAGGTCAAGCTCTAGCTTTAAAATTCTATTAGAATAAAACCTTGATCTGATCCGGCCTACAAGCAAGTCTACTCCCAAATATTATAGTCTAAACCTCATTTCCTTGGAATTTATGCATGCAAAACAAAGAAATTGTACCGAAAGTGCTGAAATTCTTCCGAGATGCTTCCTTCTATCTGGTACAAATTTGTGTTTTCTTCTTAGTTGTTTACATTTTGCTATAAAATATAAAGGTCAAAATATGTGAGCGGTCCAATACTTTAGAAAAGGACTCTGCATATATAAATTACTAATTAACTGGCTCTTCTCTTGTCCCCAATGGTTAGGTGTGCTGTATTTTTGAAAATTACACGTTTTATATCTCCCCCATAATATAACATTACATATACAGTTACTGGAGAGCGTTGTTGAAGGTCACCATAGTAATTTGGAGAGTGTCGTTGAAACTCGTCTCGGCTTCGAGAATTCGGTTGAAAACCAGATGCATTGCGGGAATGGAGTTGAACCTCATGCTGGTTCGATCTTCCTACGAGTATTCTCTGAAGGCGTGGGTGACTTATTTCTCGGCACGGGGCAACATATGCATCTTCTAAAATCCCAAGTGCTTTGTTCTCATCTTCTGACAGGCTTTGCAAGTGTTCACGACCTCTTTGAGACACCAAATTTGCTGTTTGTTCTTCTTTCTCGGTCTTGAGGAGTCCCTTTGCTTGCATTGCTTCAAGTATCTGTTTAAGAGCTTTGAGATCATTTCCAAATTGTCTGAACTCTGGATCCTTCAATCTTTTCACGGTCTCAGAATTCGGAGTCTTGGACGGAACATTTACATGTTTAGGAGGTTCCAATCGAGTTCCATCCGCATGTCTCCATGGTGCTGGCTCAATAAGGAACCTTGAACTGGAAATAGGCTTCATGGGTTGGCTTGTTCGAATCGTTTGAACTAAGACGCTGCAAGAAAGGATTGTTATCCACAACACAGCCGAGGAAGAATCTGGAAGTGGTCCCAAGCCCATCAGCTTGGCCTCGACATTAGGTTTCCTGAAATTAATGCTAATATAATTAGTACTACTTAGATTTGAACTGACATCTCTAAACAGAGACGAGTTTATAGGAAGAAAACATTATTTTGCAAACGGTTTACTTGGAGAACAGCTGACGCCTCCTATGTTGTTGATTGGATCCTAAAATACCCCCTTCGCCAATCCTTAAATACCCGGAAATCTCACCCTAGCTGCCACCACCACTATTTTTGTTATTGGGTCACAACCCAAATGGCCTGACCTACCCTAAACCTCATTTCTTCAGATTTTGGTATAAACTAAAATAAAATTATTAAAATTGTTTTTTTCTAGGAAAACAAACAAGGCTAAGTTGCATGTTTTTCCACATTTGCTTCCACTGTCTATCTGATCTCATGATCGACATGTGAGCCATCATAAACCCTGAATCTGTTCAAAAAATCATAGCTCGGTGAAGACGGTTGTCCTAGAGAAAATTGCAAATGTTCAATTTCTAGGAAAAATGTTTGGTAAACCGAAAAAAGGTTAAAAACAATATTTTCTTGATGCGTGCACTAGACACTGTCCTTAAGAATATTTCGCGGTGAAGCGTACCCTCCAGGATTCAACAAGCACTTCTGCCGAAGCAGGCAACAAAAAGTGCAAAGAACCAATGAATACTCAGCTTTAAAACGAGATAGAGGAGAAGAAGAAAGTAAGTATACAATTCTACTTTGAGATGATCTTTGAAGGCATATGTGCATGGTATTAATCAAAAATAAAATGAGTGGTTAAGAATAAAGATACTTTAATTTAAAATAAATGGTTAAAACTAATAAAAATGAATGGTCCAAAATAAATTTTAAATAATAATAAAAATAGATCAGACCTCTAGTTTATGCATATGAGAAATCGATCGATTTCAATTTAATTGGACTTCTTGGCCAAACTTCGTGTGCACGAAACCACCATCATATTTTTTCTCTTATAAACCCAGTACCAAGTCTTTATATTTAAACCCAAAAGAAGTAATATAAAAGAAAGATGTGGGATTATTTGAAATATACTAAATAATCTTATATTTTTACAACAATCTCCCACATATTTCAAAGAATGATAAAAAGGTTTAGCTGAGTATTCTGACATAACGTATTCATTCTGGTGTCTTTTTGGACTATGAACCAGCACTTAGAAAAATGAGACATAACCTACTGAGTAATTGGTGAAACACGTTTCTATGAACCAATAACTCATAATCGTAAGCTAACATTCTCATTAATCACATTATATATATTATTGCTCTTTGTCGCGGTTGTGCGCTAATTGGTCATGCGTGTGCTTGGTTTTCATAAGTGCTCTAGAGAGTTTGCCATAAATCTCATAGAAGCGGCCACACTTCACACTTATATAGGTCAAGCCATCAAGTGTATTCTGCAGATCAATACACCACCTATAAAGGCTATGGACTTGATTAAGATTTTTACTCACCCTCATTATCTTTGTAGTTTTTTTTTTATTTAGCACTATGTACACCATAGGAAGGGACAAAAGAAAAATAACGTAGTGCTTTCCCTACAAGATCAATCAATGACTTGTCATTACCCATATGAACCTTCTTCATGGGATCGCCAATCACAAAGGTTGGGTTACCATCACTGTTGATTTCTTATATTGGCATAAGTCCCTTTCCCTTCGATGTTTCACATATTAATTTTCTCCCCAGGGGTTTAGTTGAATGATTTGGCCAAAATCATTTCTAACTTCACATAATCAATTGATATTACTTCATCTTTTTACGGCTGTTTTATTACCTTATATCATTAGACAAATATATCTAGTTTAACCATTGAAAGTTTTTATTTTTTTGCAATGTCTATTGCTACTTGGCAATCACAATGCATTGGTGTTGCGCGTATTAAGTGCTTCACAATTGGTGCAAGTGTACACATCACAAGTTATAGTATAGAATATATATTGTTTCTACAGGGTTTGATGCTACTTCAGAAATCTAACTTCTCGCACTGAAAGTAAAAACACAAGTAGGTGATTATAGGAGTTCTAATTAACAAGTAAAACAAAAGCGAAATTAAATAAAAGAAAGATGTAATTGAATAAGAGAGAGTAGGCCAAGTTATCATGAGTCATGGCGTGATAGTTGAATGGACCGTCGTGGTAGTTGAAAGTAAAAATTATTGTTTAAACATATACACAAAAATTCATTGATAATGCATACCTATTTTAGCGGCATCGAGTCCAGACTATGATGTACAAACAACAACGTGACTGTAAGGGGACGCACTAGAGTACTGCATGGACAGCGTAACAACAACACCAACGAAAATCATTGTTAAGAGGTCGCAAGTTTTTCGATTTAAAATAGGAAACGGGAAAATATTCTAAAGATCGTAGGAAAAATGTTTGGTAAACCGAAAAAAGCTTGAAAATAAGACTTGCTTGAGGCGTGCACTAGACACTGTCCTTAAGGATATTTCGCGGTGAAGCGTACCCTCCAGGATTCAACAAGCACTTCTGTCGAAGCAGGCAACAGAAAAAGCAAAGAATCAATAAATACTCAGCTTTAAAACGAGAGAGAGGAGAAGAAGAAAGTAAGTAGATGATTCTACTTTGAAATGATCTTTAAAGGCATATGTGCATGGTATTTATAGTATCATGCATGCCCAAAAAGAAAATCTAAAAATAGCAATTAGTTAAGGGTAAATCAATCAAAAATAAAATGAGTGGTTAAGAATAAAGATACTTTAATTTAAAATAAATGGTTAAAACTAATAAAAAATGAATGGTCCAAAATGAATTTTAAATAATAATAAAAATGGAATGAATCGGGCCTCTAGTTCATGCACATGAGAAAATCGATCGATTTCAATTTAATTGAACTTCTTGGGCAAACCTCGTGTGCGCGAAACCACCATCATATTTTTTCCCTTATAAGACCAATACCAAGTCTTTATATTTAAACCCAAAGAAGTAATATAAAAGAAAAATGTGAGATTCTTTGAAATATACTAAATAATCTTATATTTTTATAACACAATTATTCAGACATGAGTGAAGGGCAAAGAAAGAGAAAATATGAAATATGTTACTTGGACTCATAACTGTTCGATTTCGACATAAATATATTTAATTCCTATTTTTTTCATATATTTAAAAAGATCGTATTTTTTGGGACAAATCTTAAATTTAATTCTAATCTTACATAGAGGGGAGGGAAATGAGAACTCTAGGGGAAGAAAGGGGTGCTCCTAGTGGATCTCGAATCCATGACCTACAAAAATAAGCAGCTTGGTCAACTGGTTAAATGTACTTGCTCTAAAAAGATAGTATTTTTTTGTATATGTTTGAATATATTCTTCCTTAGATCATAATATTGGTTCACCAAAGTATTAAAATGTTGTTTGCCCAACATTTGAAATAGAATGCTCCACTTTTGTTCAAAAAGAAAAGAAAAGAAATAGAAGGCTCTACTTTTCCTAGAGGTAGCAAACTGGTCATTCGGTTCAGTTTTAATTTGGGTTGACTATATTCATTTTAAGTTCGATTCGGGTTGGTTTAGGTCTGGTTCAGTTTAAGTACGGGTCATGGTGATTTCGATTTGGGTATCGAGCCGGGACATCAGGTCGATTGATTTTCGGTTCTTTTGATTTCGGGTCATTTTATTTCAAATCGGGTCAATATCGAGTTAATAGGAGATCGATCAGTTTTAGTCAGATTTCAGGTCAAGTTAGGATTTTTCACCATGTATATGACTATATATAGCTTGTATATTTGGCTTTTTGGTGATTTGTGCGACAGATCATATTTCATCTTTATTTATTTATTATAATAGATTTTCTTTATTTTCTGGTTCCCTTCGATCCGGGTGAAATTGGTTCGAATTCATTCGGTTCAGTTAAAAATCAGTTCGAGCTCATTTTCAGTTCAACTAAAATTTGATTCGATTTCATTTTAATTTATTTTAAGTATCGAATCAAATTCGAATCATTGTGTTTGGGTCAATTTTAAGTTTCGGGTCAAATTTGGCCGATATAACTTTTCCCATTCATATTAGGTGAACTCACCTTAACGGCCGAACCCCTTCTACAAGAAAAAGACAAAAGAAAATCAGCTCACCTGCTAATTACCCAACTAACAAGAGAATTGGTCTACTTTTGTCTGTAGTTCATGTACTCTATAATTTTTTGAAATCTAGTCCCTTTGTTTTTAATTTGAAGAATTTAGTTCCCGTAATTGTCTAATTGAAAAAATTAAATTCCAATCAATAGCACTATTTTTTTGTTTAACCATTTATATGGACAACACTTTAAACCCAATTTTTTCCATTCACAACATTAAGAGTACTTGAACCCCTGATATTGCTCAAAGAATTTAATGCCTCATCTCAGTAGACTAAAAAAACTAAGTGTTGGTATAACACTGTTTTAAAATGCTATAAAATTAACAATTCACTGATAGTGCTATTGATTGGATTTAAAATTTAATTTTTGATTGGGAAAATGGAAGGGTTGTTCAGGGATCTAATTCAAGACCGGAGTCAATTGAATACTTGATATCAAGTCCTTTATCACTCTACCCATAGTTTGATGAATTTTAATTTTATAAATCAGACAATCAGAGAAACTATATACCTGAATTAAAAGCTGAGGGATTAAATTTAAAAAATCCAAAGAGTACAAGGACTGGAGGCATTGTTTTAGCAAAGTCAAAATGTTTAGCCAAGCCACTATCCGACAGGCTACAATGGTGTCTGGTTTTGATAATAATGCTGAGGATAATTCTACACCACAATGTAATATTATTTGTATGTACTACAATATATCATTAATTATTTTAATTAGTTTTAAAATTTTAAGGACTGAAAATATTATTATTACTTTTAGAATAAAATTTTAAAAAATATTTTTATATTATTTTTTTAGATTTTTTTATTTTCTAATTTAAAAAATAATCAAATTTTTATTACTATAATAATTCTTATTTTTACTTTAATTCAAGAGTAAAGTTCACAAATAGTCACTAAACTTTAATTAATTATTTAATTTGGCAACCAAACTTTTAATTACTTCAATGTTACCATTAAACTTTTAGTTTTGTTTCATTTTCGCTACTGACCCGTTAACAACTGTTAAAAGGGTGATGTGGACGTTAAAATATTTTGTATAGTAACACATTTATTCCTTCACGTTTATACATTCAAACAATTTAGTCCTAATTCGAGATAAATAATAAATTTAACTCTCATTATCTCAATTTGACCCTATTTTTAAATAGAGATAATTTAATATTTTATTTTGATCCCTCAATTATAACTAATGTTATCTTGTCCCTCCCAATCTCATCCATACCGAATCCATCCTTTAAAGTTTCATAAAGATTAATTAAATTATTACTATAAAAAGGGAAAATAAAGTATATTTTTAAAATTGATACTTGAATTTTTAAAATTGTTATTAGGCCACTAAAAACACATATATTTGTTATTATGCATACTCGGTTATACATAATGTTAGGATATTAGTTTTGATATAATAATTTGAAAAATATTTTTGGACTTGTTTGAATATTGCGAAAACTTATTTAAAGTCCAAACAAATTGAAAATATGTTTGAAATGGTTTCATGGGTTTTTAACATGTTTAAAATGCTTTTTAAATGGCCAAAATATCATTTTTACAAGACCTGTACCGATACACCTTGGTCCGTATCGATACCATTTTTGAAAACTATTTCCAGTAAGCAAAATCTGTACCGACACAATTTCTGCAGTATCGATACAAGGCTGGTGGTATTGAAACCACCTTGATGATATCGAAACCAGCCTGGTTTCTCAGCCTTCAACTGCTATTTCCACAACAGTCACCGTATCGATACGCCCACACGAGTATACCGAAGGCACCAGAAGTGAAAATTTTGCATCGAAATCAATCCCTAACAGCTCCAAATCAATTCCAACGGTCACTAACGGCTAGGAACTCATTCCAAACATAAATACAAGCCTTGGAACACTTGAAGATGGTTAGAGAACACATCCAAGCAACATGATTAAGAGAAATTAGCTTTAAGTCGTATTCTTTCATTTCTCTTGTATATAGTGTTTTAGAGAGTGCTTAATTGTAAATCCTTTGTACTATCGTGAGCTTAAATTCTTGTAAACACCCACCTAAGTGAGTTTTTAGAGTTTACACAAATCCCTTAAAATGAGAGGTTCTAGTTTAACCTTAGACAAAAACTAGAGTGGTTCTATCTTAGCCGTTAAAAGATAGGATTGTAAAGGTTTCCTCCTAAGCTTTGAAAAGGGGACGAATTCATAGTGAATTGAGAAATCCTTAGTGGAGTTCTAAGGTTATGGATGTAGGCTTAGTTTAGGAGCCGAACCACTCTAAAATCATCGTAAAATTTGTCCACTATTTATCGGTTTTAGCCAATTCATCAAAGAAGCATTTCAACCCTATTAACACAAGATTGGAAGGGATCAACAAGATTTATCACATAATAAAAAGGGTAAATTAAGTATATTTTTTAAAATTAATACTTGAATTTTTTATGAAAATAATTTAATTAATTAATATAACATCCATTAACATCCAACAATCCAACTCTAAATTTTAATTTAGTAATAAATTGATTCATTTCAATTTTTAAAGGAGTGATTGAGTATGGTTGAGATTGGGAGGGACCAGATAGCATTATTTGTAATTTAGGGGTCAAAATAAAATATTAAATTATCTTTAATTAAAAATATGGTCAAATTGAAATAATGAGGGTTAAGTTTATTATTTCTTTTTAATTAGGACTAAATTGTTTGGATGCGTAAACGTAGATGACTAAATGTGTTATTATAAAAAATATTTTAACAGTCATGTCACCTTTTTAACGGTTGTTAATGGTTAGTGGCCAAATTGAAACAAAACTAAAAGTTTAATGGTAACATTGAAACAATTGGAAGTTTGGTTACCAAATTGAATAATAGATCAAAGTTTGGTTACTACTTTTAAACTTTACCCTAAAATTAAAGTGAAGGTAGGAGTTACTATAGTAATAAAAGTTTAATTATTTTTTAAATTAAAAAATAAAAGAAAATCTAAAAAATAATATAAAAAATATTTTTAAGATTTTATTCTAAAAGTAGATAATAGCAATTTCGGTCCTTAGAATTTCAAAACTAACTAAAACAGTTAATGGTACCTTGCCGTACATATAAATAGTGATACATTGCGGTATATAATATTTACGGTAGAATTATCCATAATACTAATAATAAGAGAGAAAAAAAGGACACATTCAGATACATTTGTTGCAACAAGAAAGAAAGGGTAGTTGCAGTTGGGTCTGAAATTGGCTAAACAAAGTTCATATATCAGACATGTTCCATTTAACAGGGAAATTCACATATGTTTAAGACCCAAACTTCATTGCATACAATTTCCAAACACTGCAAATCCCTTGTCTGTGTCAAAACATGAATCTCAATGTCACATTAACTTTACTGTGCTCGATCCTTGTCGGAATCACCATTGAAGGTGTTCATTGCAAGGTTGTTCAGTTCATTTTCGGGGATTCCTTGTCTGATGTTGGTAACAAGTACCTTTCCAAGAGCCTGGCTACGGCTAACTTGCCCTTTTACGGTATCAATTTCGGCAATGGTTTGCCTAATGGAAGGTTCACCAATGGCCGAACTATCGTGGACATAATAGGTAAATCGTTTAACGAGTACGAGTTACGGTCATGTTTTCGATCACGGTTTTGACCACTTACATGTAACAGGTGACAACACTGGTCTGCCTAGGCCACCAGCATTCTTGGATCCATCATTCACTGAGGATGTGATATTGGAAAATAGTGTAAATTATGCCTCTGGAGGTGGTGGGATTTTGAATGAAACAGGAGGTTACTTTGTAAGTTTTTCTTGCACTTTTTGTCCCTACGAATAAACCCCGAAAATCGATGTCGAGCTGGGTCTTATATCCGATATATATAACCATGTTTCAGATTCAGTGCTGAAATTCTTCCAAGATGCTACTTTCTATCTGCTATAAATTAGTCTCAGCTTCGAGAATTCGGTTGAATCCCAGATGCATTGCTGGAATGGAGTTGAACCTCATGTCCTACGAGTAATCTCTGAAGGCGTGGGTGACTTATTTCTCGGCCTGGGGCAACATATGCATCTTCTAATATCCCAAGTGCTTTGTTCTCATCTCCTGAGCCTTCCGAGAACCTCGGGTTCCAACCGCATGTCTCAATGGGGCTGGCTCAACAAGAAACCTTGAACTGGAAATAGGCTTCATGGTCATATAGGGATTTTTCCACCCCGGTGAAATAGAATCTTTTAACGAGCTTTTTGCGCTGTTAGAAGTTGGGGTTGGCCTGATCGGATCGTTTGATCTAAGAGGCTGCAGCCTGTCGGAACCGAGTACACTCCCTCCCGTGATTTGCCGATACGCAGATTTAAGCGAGAACATACGCTTGGCCTCACCACTCCAGCCTACACAATCCGAACCTAATTGAGCTGAAGGGGCAACCATCGCAATAATTCGCTGAACAACATGCTCAGAGACGGCACCCCTTAACAAATCAATATCCCATTGTCCATTAGCTGAAACAAAAGAATTAACCGGATAAGACAAAGGGGGTGAGTCCGAAACGGATAACAAGGCTAGAGCACCCACACCCTCCACCCAACTATCGTATAACTTGATAAATGGTTACGGTGAATTGTATAACTTGAGATGGCTTGTAAAACGGATAACAAGGCTAGAGCCCGTTCCGTACATCATCCCACACACGACTAACACCCTGCCATAGCCGAGAGCAACTCCTAGCCGCAATACTATTCAGAACCACACCAACCCACTTATACTTCGCACGTAACACCCTGACCCAAAGCTTCCGAACATCCGTAACTAACTGATATCCCAGCTTCATGAGGAAGGCGCAGTTTTGAAGTTCCAAATTGCGAAAGCCAAGCCCACCATCCTGCAATGGTCTTTGCATATCCTCCCAACGGACCAGATGAACACCTTTGCGATTCGTAGTGCTACCCCACACTAACCCTCTAACCAATTTCTCAATTTCCCAACAAACACGGAAGCCATACCGCTTGCATTGTATAACTTGAGATGGCTTGTAAAACGGATTTTGCTAAAGTGACACGGCCAACAAAGGACAAGGAACAAGCCGTCCAACTCGATAAATGGTTACGAACTTTCTCCACAAGATACCCATAAGTAGCACAGTCACTCAATGGTGCAACAACGGTACACCTAAATACTTACCCAAATCTTGTACCTCCACAAAACCGAAACCCTCAACAATAGCCTCTCGGACGTCACTACAAGTATTAGGCGAGAAGAAGATTTGGGTCTTAGAGGCACTTATCTTATGCCCCGAGGCCTCACAAAAGTGCTGAAGAGTATCCCGAATGACTCCCATCTGATGGACCGAAAATTCAGCAAACAGGACTATGTCATCGGCGAAGAACAACCGCGATATCCCAGGCCCTGAACGACTCAACCGAATTTCACCCCAGCCTTGTTCAATTTGCACGTCAATAGCCTGAGATAAGCGCTCCATGCAGAGAACAAAGATATAAGAGGACATCGGATCCCCTAGCCGTATACCTCTAGTCGGCGCCGTATACCTCTAGTCGGCGTGAACATCTCAGTTAACTCCGCGTTCCAAAAAACTTGTGTCGACACAAAAATTATGCAACTCATAATCAGACGGATAAATTCCAGAGGCAGATCCAAATCTTTTAGAGTGTCCTCAATGAAACTCCACTCTAATCTGTCATAAGTTTTCTTAAGACCGATCATTATCGCCATTCATCCCTTTTGGTCTAATTTCTTCCGCATCGAGTGGATCGCCTCCTGAGCCAAAATAACATTATCTATAATACACCTTCCGGGAACAAAACTTACTTGCGACTCGGCCACCCATTTAGGCATGAAAGACTTCAACCTATTAATAATAACTTTAGTCAAGGTCTTATACACCACCGAACACAGACTAATAAGCCGAAAGTGAAAGACTCAGGCGAAATTATTTTTAAAATTAGAACCAGGATCGTGCGATTGAACTCAAGAGGAACAGGCTCCCCATTGAAACAACGGCGCACAAACTCCACCACACTTGGCCCGACCATTTATCAATTCCGTTGGAAGAACATGGCATGCATCCCATCACAATCAGGTGCCTTCAGCGGACTCATGTCGAATACAACGCGAAGAACCTCATCCACCGTGACCGGAGACATAACAAACTGACTCTCCGCACCTCATCCACCGTTTCCCAATTGTATGCTTTTATTTGTTTTATCATTTATTGATTATCTCATAAATTATTTATTTTATATATAATTATTATTTGATTCCGGAGGTTTTAAACTAGGAAAGTGAATTTAGACCCTGAAAATTTGAGCCCAGGCTATAATTGATTTACTCGAATCGAAACTTAAAATCGATCCGAACACAATGATCTAAAATTGATCCAAAACTTCAAATAAACTGAACCAAAACAAATGGACTCGAACCAATCTCACAGAACCGAAAGCAACCAAACTAAAATATATATATTAAAATAAATAAATAAATATGTGATGTGAATTGTAACACAACTCACCAATAAAATCAAATATACAAGCTATATCAAGTCATATATAGGGTCAAAAAGCCTAACTCGGCCTAAAACCCCGACTAAAACCGATTGATCTCATATTAACCTAATATTGACTCGACCCAAAATCAATCGAACCGAAAATAAACGATTGATATTAATCGAACCAAAAATCAATTGACCTGATACTCGAACCGAAATCACCATAGATCTTAACTAAAACCGAACCAGACCCAAACCGAATGTAATCAGATCCAAAATAACCCGAACCCAAACCGAACAACATGTTTGCTTTAGGTGAACTGCACCGAATGATATTACAAAATGAGTTGAAATTGAATTATAATTTTTATGAGTTAAAATATAATTTTATTACTACATAATTTTACAATTTTACGATTATTAGCTTATATTAATATATTTTTATTATTTTTAGGGATTTACGAATAACTTAATATCTAATTATATTTTTTAATATTAATATTTAATTATATAAACTATATAAATACTAGTATAAAATTATATTATTTTCTAAATGATGAAATGAGTAAGAGTAAACTAGATGTCACTCAATTATGGGTAAGGTTACATTTGGATCACCTAATTATTAAAAAGTATACTTTGTCCACTCAATTATAAGTAAGGTTATATTTTGGTCACCTTTCATATTTAAAAAATAATCAATTGTGTATTAGATTAATTAATGATTTCAAATGAAGCACTCTATTGTCAACGATGATATACAAGTGACTTGAAAAAATGACTAAATTGACGTATTTTTTTAAAAATATGAAGGTAGCTCAAATATAACCTTACCTATAGTTGAGTGACCTAAGTGTAACTTTTAATAATTGGGCGAACCAAATGTAATCTTACCCATAATTAAGTGATCAAATATAATTTTACCTATAATTAAATAACCTCCGCTGTAATTTGTTCAGGCTCGAGTTTGATTTTTTTTTTTTTAGAATCAAGCCTTATCTGATCCGGACTATGAACAAGTCTACTCCCAAATACTATCACCTAAACCTCATTTCTTCATATTTAATACAAAATCATTCAAACACGTTAAAATATTTTACTTCAAAAAAATTTAAGTGCAGAAGCTTTAATTAATCTCTCATGAATGAAACACAAAGAAAAAGAAAATTATAAAGTATGCTACTTGAATGTTAGAACCAAATCATAAATTAATATGAAATCCAATACTCAAGATCTATCATGTCAAATCATCAAGAATAATAAACCGAATAAATTAAATGCAGAAGGTACCTGAATTCACTGATGGACTGAAAATCTTGAATCTTTTTTATGGAGATCGCCTAAAAGATGGTTGTGATCTTCCAAGAAAATAGGTTAGCCCTTTGCCGTAAAAAATCTCTAACGGGGACAAGAGTAATACAAGTTAACCTATTTCTTGAGGACCACTAACTCTTTATATATAGTTGGTTATTAAATCAACTTTAAATATTTATAAATTTGCCCCTCATTGAATTATAAATATATCTTATGGTATTTACACTTTTATTTCCATGACACTTTAATACCTATGACAGGCCTAACATAATTGGTCACTTAATTTTGTGTCATATTTTATAATAGCATCATATATTTTACATATGTGCCCACAATTACGAATTTTAATCCAACATTAAATTCATAATTGTTGATATATGTATCTGACATAAAGACATTTAATTTTTATATTTTTCATATATTTAGAAAATCATATTCTCGTGTTTATATTCGAATATATGCTTCATTAGATCCTATTGATTCGCCAAAGTTTTAAAAATGTTGTTTGCCCAACATTTGAAATAAAAGTCTCCACTTCTCCCATTCATATTAGGTAAACTCACCTTAACGGCTGAACCCCTTTTAACAAGAAAAAGACAAAAGAAAATCAGCTCACCCACTAATTATCCAGCTAACAGGTGATTCGGTCTAATTTTCTCTCTAGTTCATGTACTCTTTATATTTTTTAATTTAGTCCCTTTGCTTTTAATTCGAAGAATTTAGTTCCTTTACTTGTCTGACTTAAAGATTTATTAATTGGATTTTAATTTTAATGTATGATAGGAGTCTAATCCAGGACCAGTGTCAACTGAATACTTGATATCCAGCTCTTTATCATTCTACATATGGTTTAGTGAATTTTAATTTTTTAAATCGGACAAGAAGAGAAACTAAATGCTTGGATTAAGAGCAGAGGGACTAAATTTCAAAAATCCAACGAGTACAAGGACTGGAGGAATTGTTTTAGCAAAGTCAAAATGTTTAACCAATCCACTGACAGTCTCCAATATGGTGTCTGGTTTTGATAATAATACTAATAATAAGAGAAAAAAGGACACATTGAGATACATTTGTTGCAACAAGAAAGAAAGGGTAGTTGCAGTTAGGTCTGAAATTGGCTAAACAAAGTTTGTATATCAGACATGTTCCATTTGACAGGGAAATTCACATATGTTTAAGACCCAAACTTTATTGCATAAAATTTCCAAACACTGCAAATCCCCTGTCTGTGTCAAAACATGAATCTCAATGTCACATTAACTTTACTGTGCTTGATCCTTGTTGGAATCGCCATCGAAGATGTTCATTGCAAGGTTGTTCAGTTCATTTTCGGGGATTCCTTGTCTGATGTTGGTAACAACAAGTACCTTTCCAAGAGCCTGGCTACGGCTAACTTGCCCTTTTACGGTATCGATTTCGGCAATGGTTTGCCTAATGGAAGGTTCACCAATGGCCGAACCGTCGCGGATATAATAGGTAAATCATTTAACGAGTACAAGTTAAGGTCGTGTTTTAGATCACGTTTTGACCACTTACATGTAACAGGTGACAACACTGGTCTGCCTAGGCCACCAGCATTCTTGGATCCATCATTGACTGAGGATGTGATATTGGAAAATGGTGTGAATTATGCCTCTGGAGGTGGTGGGATTTTGAATGAAACAGGAGGTTACTTTGTAAGTTTTTCTTGCACTTTTTGCTCCTACGAATAAACCCCGAAAAACCGATGTCGTGCTGGCTCCTAAATCCGATATATATAACCTTGTTTCAGATTCAGAGGTTCTCTCTTTGGAAGCAAATCGAATTATTCCAGGGAACCAAGGAATTGATTACGAGCAAACTCGGAAAGCAAGCGGCCGAGAAGTTCATTAACGACGCGAACTTCGTGGTCGCTTTAGGGAGCAATGACTTCATTAACAATTACTTGATGCCAGTTTATAGTGATTCTTGGAAATACAATGATCAAACTTTTGTTCAATACTTAATGGAAACACTTCAAAAACAACTCCTGGTAAATTGATTACTGATCAAGCATTGTTTTTCTTCTATTCATTTTCGACTATAACGCTAATTGAATTTCGGTATTTCGGTTTTTGTTCTTTCGAAGATGTTGCATAACTTAGGGGCACAGAAGTTAATGGTGTTCGGACTCGGACCGATGGGTTGCATACCACTTCAAAGGGTGTTAAGTACATCAGGACAATGCCAGGAAAGAACAAACAAATTGGCTCTTAGTTTCAACATAGCCGCAAGCCAATTATTAAGCAACATGCAAAGTAGACTTCCAAATGCTAACTTCAAGTTCGGAGATGCTTACGATGTCGTGGACGACGTGATTCAGAATCCGGACAAATACGGTCAGTCCATGTCTGAAAAAACTAACTTTAACTTTCATGTCAAAGGTAAACATGCATATTTTCATATGCCTCCTATAGGGCATTCGTCATGATTGAGTTTTGAACTTCGATGTTTTGCAGGGTTTAACAACTCCGATTCGCCGTGTTGTTCATTGGGAAGAATTCGACCTGCTCTCACATGTTTACCGGCATCCACGTTGTGTTCAGATCGAAGTAAGTACGTGTTTTGGGACGAGTATCATCCGTCTGATAGTGCCAATCAGCTCATTGCTAATGAACTTATCAAAAAGTTTGGGTTCCTTGGTGGTAATCCAAATGCTCCTACACCCGCACCTGCACCAGAATCTGCCATTGCTCCATCTCCAGATGAAGAATAATATATATATATATATATATATATATATATATATATGCAATGCGCTCACCACTAAAAAAACAGCTTGCTTTAACATCTTTGATGAGTTATTGTAATGTAATAATTATTTAATTTGTTTCACAATTTTCACCTATGTGGTATTTTCATTGTTATTATCATCAAAACCATCAAATTATTACATATCTACTGCTACTTTTTTTTAAGCTGCATTACTTCAACTTAAAGCCAACGACAACCGCTGCAATAGAAGAAAAACTTAGAAATCATTAAAAAAAGCTAAACAAACATGATTTATCCTTTTAATTTTTTATTATCTAAAACAGAAACTTCACTGTTGTTGCTTTGTCCCCACACTTGCTCCGTGTCAAGAGCTGTTAAGTCATTATCTTTGTGGTGCTACTAAACTTAGAAATCACTGTTGTGCTTACTTTACATTTATGGTGATTGTGAAGTTTTTGTACACGAATGGTGAATCTTAAACGAGAGTTTTTAGCCAAACCCCACAATTCTGAGACTCTCAGGCATTTCATCAAACATCTTTTTCCTTGTCATGGGAAAGTGACAAGGAACCTAAGATAATGATTTGACAGTGTGCTTGTTTCTAAAGAAGCTTCCTTGCATTTCCCTGTTTTGGGTTTTTTTCCAGATGGCTGGTTTCTAGCTTTTTTGGAGGTTAGTTTCTTATATTGAATATCTTTTGATTTGTTTTTTTTCCTTTTGTATAACCTGTAAGAGTCAAGCTTTATCATAATTCTTTGTTTTTGGCAATTCAGGTTAGTTTTTTTTTTCTTCAATGGGTTGCTTTTAATTTTGTCAAATTTTGAAACTTTGATTGGCTTATTGTAATTGTACCTGATAATAAACCATATGATATACACACATGCATATATTTAGCTCAATTCCTCTTCAAACATTGTTGGTGTCTCAATGAAGCTATTAGCATGCCATTTCCATGATCAATATTCTTCTTCTTCAGAAAGGAGGTTGCTTCTTCTGAAATTTACTTAGAAAATGCTGAATTTGCTCATTGTCAGTGGCAGTTCTTAGATGTTGTGTTTCTCCTTTTTGAGTTTGATTCCCACTATATCCTTGTTTTGCTTGGCTTTGATTTAGTAACTGTGAACATGATGGAAAATCTTTAAAAAGGTTGAGCATAATTGTGTCGAACACATATCATTGTCTTACAATCATCCAATTCCAGATAACAAAGCTTCAAACAGTTGAGCAAGATCTTAAGGTTTGACTTATTTCAATTTAGTGATATTCTGGAAAGATTGTCTGAAACTTGGTACATCCAAACTTCATTGCTTTTTGTTAGAATACACATAATTTCACTCATTTAATGTCAAATGCCCCTCGAGAGGTTTGGTTTCTGATAGAATCTTATATCTTTGTTCACAGTTAACTTGATGCAATGGAATTTGGCCTGATTCTGGTCTTATTTGTGACTTCAATCACTGCAATTTTGGCTGAAGATATTAGTTATGGAACAATTGTTGTTGATGGGACTACAAGTATTGCTCAAACCGATGGTAACTTCATCTGTGCTACACTCGATTGGTGGCCTCCTGATAAGTGTGATTATGGCCAGTGTCCGTGGCACTATGCATCTGTAATAAATTTGGTGAGGATTCTTAAGAAGATTAGTTTTCTTTGAATTTGTTTAGTTAAGCTATAATACTTGGATTTGGGTGTTCTTGACACGGCAATTCTCAAATTTTCAAGTTTTTTTCATATATTTGTAGAATCATACCCTCGTACTCATATTTGGATATGTGTCGGATGTGAATATATCTGTTAAGCTTATGGAAATATTGAAGCAGTTTAGTAACAGCTCAACTTGCTTTTCTGTTTTTGTAACAGAACTTGTCTCATCCTTTGCTTGCCAAAGCAGTCCAAGGTTTGTGTTTATACTATCCAACCACGCACCTCATATTCACGTTCGAAACTGTGTTGGACATAGATGACCGACCAAAAATACTTTCAGAAAAAGATGTTTGAGTATGTTGTTGAGTTTGAAACCTGAAGCTTCTACATGTTCTTGAAATTGTTTAGCTTTTGACCGTTTGAGAATACGAATTGGAGGGTCTTTGCAAGATCAAGTGTTGTATAATGTTGGAAATTTGAAGTCTCCTTGCAATCCATTCAAAAAGGTGAAACACGGGCTGTTTGGATTTTCAAAGGGATGTTTGCAGATGAAAAGATGGGATGAACTGAACCGTTTCTTCTATGCTACCAGGTAAGACTAGCATTTCACCTATTATAAAATCCTCTCAAGAACATAAGTTTAAGAACTAAAAATGTTTCAACAAAAGTATATAAAAACGCAGTAAGTTCTGTTTGCATAGGGTGCTTCGGGCCGAAACAAGTTTCCAAATTCTACAGAACTAGTTATTGACCTGTGACAATTTAAGTTTTGCTTGTTTTTATACTGTACAAAGTGTTCTTCTAAGTGCAAAATCGAGCTACTTAAACAAGCTCAACTACTATAAAGTTTCAGTAAGCGACCTCGTATTGGATAACCAATAACTATGTTGCTTCGACTCTTCTTTTCTTTCTTTTTAAATACTTATGTGCAAAAATGGAGAGTCGAAGCAACATGGATTAAGCTTATGCAGCTAATATGAGTCTCACTTGAGTCTTACATTTGCAGTGTAATGTTGACATTTGGCTTGAATGCACTTCATGGGAGACACAAAATAAGGAGGACCCTTTGGGGAGGGGATTGGGACTCTGGCAATGCACAAGATTTTATCAAGTACTCCATTTCAAAGGGATACCAGATAGATTCATGGGAATTCGGTACACAATTTTAGACAAATCTAGCCCTTTACATTAGTAGTTATAACAGTTCGGTTTGCTTTTAGAAAAAAAAATTGCAGTTAGATATTCAGCATTATCGAATTCCATCGGATTTGAGTTCATCAGTTAAATATTCAGCATTACCGAACCGAATATATTTAATATTGCTCATCTCTAGTGAAGCCTTTGTTTGTTGTTTTAGGTAACGAATTGAGTGGAAATGGTGTTGGTGCTCATGTTTATGCTGACCAATATGGGAAAGACTTAATCCGACTAAAGAAAATGATAAAAGAGTTATACAAAGACTCCCAATTTGAACCATCATTGGTTGCACCTGGAGGGTTCTTTAACCAACAATGGTTCACCAAGCTTCTTCAAGTCTCTGGCTCGACTGTACTTGATACCATGAGCCATCACATATATAATTTGGGTGCTGGTGAGTTGGGGTAGTTTCTAACTGTTTTGCGGTATGTATTTATACACTGTGTTTGAAAAAGGGATCGGTTCACTCGGTTGAACCGATTAAATTGGGATAGATGGCTTGTATGGTCCAACGCCATCTAAACAGATGTCTGTTTGAAGTTTGAACCATGTTTTTATGTACTTGTGTCTTAAATTTTTAAGTATCTCTTTCCAATATCATACATGTATGGTGTGTCCATGTCCATGCTTCCTAAGCCTCCATCAAAGGTTTGTTAAGCCTTGTTTTTAATTCAGGTGTTGATCCAAAACTTGTGAGTAAGATATTGGATCCCAATTACTTGAACAAGGTGGCAAATACTTTCATAAATCTCGCAAACGTCATCCAGAAGCACGGTCCTTGGGCATCAGCATGGGTCGGAGAATCCGGTGGGGCTTATAACAGCGGTGGTCCTCATGTATCCGACACCTTTATCAACAGCTTCTGGTAATCGCACTTTATGAACATTTGTGAACTTTTATTGTTCATTTTTTTTATATATTTCAATTTTTTCATAGCAATATCAAATCCAAACCCTTAATCGTTTCATAAAAGATAAAATTTACCACTAATATATTATTATCATGATTTTAGGTATTTAGATGAGCTTGGAATGGCTTCCAAGTACCATACTAAAGTATATTGTCGGCAAACACTAATTGGTGGCAACTACGGTCTGCTCAATGCCACAACATATGTTCCAAACCCTGATTATTATAGGCAAGAGAGATGTTTCGAGTCCTTTGCTTGGTTTTAGTTTCGGCCTTGTATTGTTTCGACTCTTCATTTTGTGTGCAGAGACCTTATACCTTGCTTTTGTTTTAAATGATGCTCAACAGTGCACTTCTATGGCACCGTTTAACCCTTTCTGCGATCTTATGCTCATTGTTCTAAGGAAAGAGTAAGTCAGATTCTTCTCTTTCATTCCTGCATAGTAAGTTAGATTCTTATTTCCTTCATTCCTGCATATTGTTAATGAATGATTTATGTTGTATCGGTTTTACATTCATCTTCGAAGCACATTGTGATATCCGTGTTTATTGTATATTATATGGAATTCTTTAAAAGATGAACATACGTATTACAGATTCTTTTATCATGATATTGGCATCCTGCAGGATGGTGTGACTTTACTCGTGATCAACTTGAGTGATACGACAAAATTCATAATCGATGTTCAAAGCAGCATCAACAACATAAAGTTGGCTACGGAACAACAAAACATCAGCAGGACGGGTTTCTCGCGTAGTCTTAAGAAAGCAGATCCAGGAGTCAGAAATGGAGCTTCTTCGGACCAAGATTTATACAGAGAAGAGTATCATTTAACTCCAAAAAACGGGTACCTGCAATCCCAAACTATGGTTCTTAATGGCATTCCTTTAGAACTTACAGATATAGGAAACATCCCAAGGCTAGACCCTGTTCATGTTAACTGCAAGTCTCCGATATCCATCACTCCATTGTCAATTGCCTTCATCGTAGTCCCCGACTTTGTTGCTCCGGCTTGTGGATGATCTTATGATTTCCTTTAAGGAATCATGCAATAACGAATTGGTTGTTTTAGATGGATAGAGTTTTGATTAGGGTGTAAAAAGATATGCATGTTTGCAAGTTACTTGCAATATTCGAACTAGAATGAATGAAAATGTCATACACAAGCCATTTCATTAGGGCATTAGCCCAGACTCTACAGAGTTGCCATGGACTCAGAAAATACGAGTCCACATCGACTCAAGAGAACCAGAAAAAAGGAAAGCAAGTGAAAGAGACACCCCAAGCACTAGCCAAGGAACTGGAGGGCACCATAAACGGATCCTTGAATTTGCAGCAGGACACCGGCTGGATCGTGCTTGTCGCTCTTGAGCAGCATCTCTGTGCACATCTTCAAACCATTCAGGCCCTTCAACTTTCCTCCTCTGCTGCCAATCATTCCTTCTCAGATCACTAACATCCATCAACATGAACCTGACCCTGGATGATAATTTCAAATTGTTGGACAACTTTCCAATCCTCTCAAAATAAGCATCCATATACACCTTCGCTCTAGGATGGTCCATCATGTCTCCAACCGTGCTCATTAACACGCACAATCCCTCCACATCCTCCTCATCAGGATTCTCATTGCCACCAAGTAGTTTCTTGGTGCACTCATGGATTATTATTCTCTCCGTTAACATTCTCTTCTTGTACAGCTCCCCAATAAATCTAATGTTACCTAACTTTCGTCTTCGTGCCTCATTCTCTTCTCGTCTATTTGGTTTCCTTCTTCTTGCTCTCTCAAATTCCATCTGGCACATGTTCAACAGCAATCTCTTGAAAGTTATCTTTTCATTGCCTTGGATAAAACAAGGCAACACATCCACCAGAAGAGATCTGTGAGGTGACACCAGAAAGTGCAACTGCAGCATTGTCAATGTATACGGATTTTACTTCCTCAAAGTCTTGAGGAGTTAGCTTATTCAAAATGGCATTCAGTTGCCTTTGCTTGGCTTCTTCTTCGTCGGCCGCTTTACCAACATGATACATCCTTTCAGCTTCATGCATTGTCTGCAATGGCACATGATATAAACGAAAAGGACAAGATTAAAGCACCAAACATGAATACAGATTCACTTACCTGCATGATTCGATGGTTTAAGATAAGGAGTTCAGGAGACAGCTGAGCTGATGGAACCCCTGGGAGCTGCCATTTCCCAAGAAGACATCTTCAACTGGAAATATGGAATCCAAGACACCGTGGTGTTTAGCTGCATAGATAATGATCAGAATTCAGAACAGTGAGAGGTTAGGAGATATATTTCATTTCTTTTGTTTTTGTTAAATTACAGAAATAGTCTTCTGATCATAAAACATATTTTTTGTAGGATAATGAAAAGTTACAAAGTAATGTCTGGTTTTAAGAAAATAACATTAACAAGTTCACCCTTTCATTAATTTATTAACGAGGGATGACTGAACAGTTATTTATTTGTTATCCAATTCGAAATGGTTTGTTTGTTATTAAACATATAACTAAATGGCTTTTAGTATGTTATATCCAATTATTTAACCCTCAATTTTTAGTATATTATAAGTGAATTTGTGCTTTGTATTCCAAACAATCCCCTATAATCGAAGGACTGTTTGCATAATGTATCTTTTTTCAATAATAAAATATTTATTGGATCATAAAAACTCATTTTTTGAAGATCTTTTCAAGATCAGACATCAATTGAAATGATTCGATAAACGGTTAATTAGAATAGATATAATTAAATAATACCCCTAAAAACATATAAGAAGTTTTATCCTTGTACAGTTTTAGATTAATTAAAAGTTATGTCTATTTATAGAATTAATCTTAATGTTATCTTCTCCTTTCTCTTTGATTTTGTTTAGTCAGCCGCGGCATCAACCTTAATGTTAGTTGCCGACCGCTGGTATTTATTATTTTCTTATTTTTTATACTATGTTCTTTGTTGTTTTTTTTCTTGAGTTTTATTTTTTAATTTTGAATAAGAATCTTTGTCCTTGTGACATGTTTTTTTCTATTCTTGTGGCACATTTTCTATTTGCTCTTGTGGCTCGATCTTTCTGATTTTTGGTACGTTTTTCGCATACCTTTGCAGTCACTTTGGTAGTCGCATAAAGACCCTCACAACATTTGTTTTCTGATTAGTTTGTTGGTGGTCACGTATGGTCAAATCCTTCTTTGATAAAAGGTTGTTTGCCGATATAATCAAAATTGTGTAGCGAAACAGTTTGCCAGATAGTTTAATTCGTTCACCACTCCTTTATCATTTCATAAAACATCTCGTTCGACGGAGACAATGAGTTTTTATGAATGTTACTGAATTCTTTTGATGTTGGACGTCACTCTCAAGGGAAGATTTGGTTTTTCTTTATATCTTCGAGTTTAATATTGTTGTTTTATGTATGAGTTTTTGTGTGACTATTGTTTCTAATTTTCTCTCAATGCGTTGTAATTCTTATTTCTTCCATTATTTTTATTAATGAAATTAAATTTTCATTGTTAAAAAATGTCAATATAATCTATAAACTAGCAAATTAATTATACATTTATACAGTTAAACTAGAGAAATTATATCATGGGTGATTCCCGCCACGTCATCCATAAGAACAACCAATCAAATACATTCATTTTATTAATTTTTCACCTCATCTTTTTACCAAGTAATTCTTTACTTGGTAAAAACTGTTCTTAAATTTGATTTACAATAACTATGAGTGAAGATTCACTTGGTAAAAAGATTGAGATAGAAAAATTAATGAAATGTATGCATTTAATTGGTTGATCCTACTGAAAATTTGGTGGGAAAGACCCATGATATAATTTGTTGTTAAGCCATTTTTTTTCAAAAAAAAGAGAGACAAACATGCTGCATAGGACAAAAGTGCACTAATCAACAAATGATGAATTGTCGGGACAAAAATTAATGGTGACCTTTTATCTATAACACTAAAAAATTAAATTTTAAGTCTTAATTCTAAATTCTAAATATTAAATTTTAAATCGTAAATTCTAAAAATACATCATATCTTAAATTTTATAGACTCTAACCTTAAACTAAAACTTTAAACCTTAACCATATACCTTAAACTTAAGATTTTAGTGTTGAGAGCATAAATAAGGGGCTGAAAAAGACAGAAAATTTATACTCATATTATTGTATCTAATTGAGACATGTGTCTTTTCCCAAAATTATCAGGGAAAGGTGGCATTTGAATAAATAAAAATCCAACTTCAGCATATTTCTCAACAGGCTTGCATAGATGGATAATTCTAAAGTAAATGTCATGTGTCACGGACTAAACTTTTCGGATCGAGACATTAGCGCGAGCAACAAATAGGGAGGTTGTGCGCAATGCAACGGGCGTGCCAAATGTGGCCCAACACTTGGAGAATGGCGAGGACCATACCTTTGGGACCGAGGCGTTAGCGCAAGAACCAGCAAAAGAGGGTTTGCGCGGCGTAACGAGCTTGCCAAGATCATTAGACTTGGCCCAGCACTTGGAGGAAGGCGTGGACCAAACCTTTGGGACCGAGGCATTGGCGCAAGAATCAGCCAAAGAGAGTTTGCGCGGTGGAACGAGCTTGCCAAGACCATCACACTTGGCCCAGCACTTGGAGAATGCTAAAGAGCCCACAAGCCCACAAGACTTAGCCAAATCCATGGAGGATTCAGGAGGGTAAATTGGTCAAAGCATTATCCATTTATTTGAATATAATGTGTAGATAATGTTTGTGATAATTAGAAATTTGAAATTGAGATTTGATAAGATAAGATAAGATCAATCTCGACCGTCGATGTAATTTAAACTGAGCCGTTGGATGTAGGGGAGTTCAACTATAAATAGAGGCTCACTCCTCACTTGTAAACAACCACTTCACTTTGAGTAATACAAGAAGCATTTACTCTAAAACTCTCTGAGTGTTCTTTATTGTTCTTTGTTGTTCTTGAGTGTTCTTCATTGTTCTAGCTGTCAATCTCTTTTTGTTGTTCTTTGATTAGCTTTCGCTTATAACGATCTTTCGTTCGAAGGCTTCGAGGAGTGTTTGATCTTCCGGAGCGAGAATCTTGGCTGAGTTAGGTGTTTGTCAAGAGATCTTCACCTAAGACCGTGACAAGGTACTTCAGGGTGACTTAGCCGACGTTTCAACCGAGAAAACGACTAAGGTTCACACGATTCGTGACAATTGTCGAGCAGGAGTACTCACAAGGCTGGTTGAAGGCTGACTTAGGCGTAGGAATCGACTGATTTGCGTCGAAGGCGTCTAAGGCCGCACAGATCAGCTAGAGTCAAAATCTAGCCCCGAGGGGAAGTGGTATCAGAGCGAGCCGTGACAGTTGGTATCAGAGCTGAGCGGTAATAAGTGGTATCAGAGCGAGCCGTGAGAGTTGGTAATAGAGAGAGCCACGAGAGGTGGAATCAGAGAAGTGCTATCCGAGCGAGTCGAGGAAGGGACTTGCGTTCGAGCCAGCTCGCAGGTGCTGTCAAGCGTGGTGGTGACTTGTGTTCAAGCCAACTTGCAGGTGCAGTCAAGTGTGGTGGATTCCAGCTTGTAGTTGCAGTCAAATGTGGTGGGTTCCAGCTTGTAGTTGCAGTTAAGCGTGGTGGTGATTTGCGTTCGAGTTATTCGAAGTGATCAGGGATTAGACTAGTTCGTGTCAAAGTGGTGATTGAGATGGCACCAAAGAAGAAGACACTGACAATGGACGATGTAAGAAAGACTCTGAATGAATTTGACGAGAGGAGCAACCGTCTTGAAAATAAGGTACACTCGAATCTTGAATTCATAACAGTCGTGGAGGCTTGGGTCGATAAACTCTTGGACTTCGAGAAGGAGGCCAAGGTGGTGTTTGAACAGCTGGAGTTAGTAAACCTTGAGAAGTTGGGTTCATTGGATATTGAGATGTTAGAGTCTCTAGAAGGGATCCAGGAGGAGGTTCAATTGGCTCTTAATGACTTGGATGTGAAGATGTCTGAGCGTGGCGATTCCTTAGAGGCTACAGTCGAAACTCTAAGAGAGGAGGCCAAAAGGACCCAAGGTGTTGTGGAGTCACGTCTTGAAAAGTTAGAGTCCATGGAGGGCAAGTTCAATGACGAGACACAACGCATCCTCAACGAGTTGGAGGTAGTTCGAGAGAGTTGTGCTTGTGAAGCCAAGATGGTGGATTTGCAAAAAAGCGGATGATTCTTCCAAGGAGGAAACCGCGAAGGAGATCCAAGAAGTTCTCAACTCGATGTACGAGAAGTTGAACCAACAAGGTAATTCCCTTCAAGATGCAGTGGAGGCAATGAAGGTGGAATTGGAGTCGTTGGGAAAAAGGGTTTGTAGACTTGAGAAATCCGAGGAGGAGGCCAAGCAGACCCAATGTGTTTTTGAGTCCCGTCTTGACGAGGTAGAGTCCATAGATGACCGGTTCAAGGACGAGACACGAGAAGTTCTCAACAAGTTGGTGACATTTCGAGGGAGTAATGCGAGTGAAGCTGAGATGGAAGCTTTGCAAAAAGAAGTGGATGAGCTCAAGAGGGAGCTGCTCAGTTGCAAGACGGCAATGAGCGAATGTGATGCGCTCAAGACATTCTTAGAGGGATTTAGACCGGGGGCGAAGCTCGCAGTAGAGCAGGGAAATGCCCAGAGACTTTCAGAGGCTTTTGTTGTTGCCGAACCTCTGACCGAGCCCGCAGAATGCAAGCAGGCGAGTGTTGAGTCAACCAGGCCCAGTTCGAGAGACAAGGGGAATGGTGAGGCTAAGTCCGTACCAGAAAAGAAGGGGAGCAAGAAGTTGAAGTGCTACTTCTGTAATGGTCCTCATTTGATAAGGGGATGTCCCGAGAAGAACCGCCTAGCTGCCATGGTGAAGACAGCAGACGAGTCAAAGGGAGAAGTAGCGAGACTTGGGGCGATTGCGAGTGTCAATGCCGCCAAGCGAAGTGAGAGCCGTGGTTCGACTACGAGTGCCAAAGTAGTCCAGCCAGCGATGAGACTTGGGGCGATTGTGAGTGTCAATGCCGCCAAGCAAAAGGAGAGTCGTGGTTCGACTACGAGTGCCAAAGTAGTCCAGCCGGCGATGAGTCTTGGTGCGATAGCAAGTGAGGAAGCTGTCAAGCCGAGGGTAAAGACGAGACAATTGAGGTGCTACCGATGTAAGGGACCTCATAAGTTGCGGAGATGCCCGTTTCGAGCCAAGTGGTTCGAGGGACAGGATAAGGCCAAGAGTAAAGAGCCTGTGAAACTTGGTTCCGAGTTATCTAGTTCTGCCAAGGTAAGCGGAGACCATGAGCAGAATGGGTTGAAGATGTCTGGGAATGCTGGAAAAGAGCTTGCCGAGAATGTTCGAGTGAAGAACATTACTTTTGAGACCAGTACAGTGTCGAAGGGGGCTGAGCCGTCGAGGGACATAGCAACCGTTAAGATGCCACCTATGGGCAAGGTGGGAAAGAAGCGAAGGACTTCGAGGAAGAAGTGCCGACGCAAGTTGAAGCAACTAGAGTGCTACCAGTGTAAGGGGCCTCACAAATGGCGAGATTGCCAGGATCGAGTCAAGCCATCCAAGGAGTTGGGTAAGCCCGAAGAGAGCGAGGTTGCATCGCTTGATCCGATAATGTCGAGTTCTGCCAAGGCCAAGGGGGACCGAAAGCAGAAAGGGGTGACCATGTCCGAGAAGGCTACCGAGGAGCTTGCCGAGGATGTTCGGGGTAAGAGCATCGCTTTTGAGACCATTGTAGAGTCGAAGGGGCCAAGCCGTTAGGGGACATAGTAACCGTAGAGACACCACCAATGGGTAAGGTGGGAAACGAGCGACGAACTTCAGGTAGGAAGTGTCGACGCAAGAGAAAGCACCAAACTTCAAGGAAGAATGATCGATGCAAGAGAGCACCAAACTTCAAGTCAGAAGGGCGGGTGCAACCAGAAGCAACGAACTTTAGGGAAGAAGTGCCGATGCAGAGTAGCGCAACGGACTTTGTGGCGAAAGTGCCGATGCATGCAAAGAACTTCGATGAAGAAGGTTCAATGCAGAGGGGGCCAGACTTCAAGGAGAAAGAAGGGCTGACCCATTTTAGAGTAAATGTAACCGAGGAAAAGGTACATCTCAAACACATTCATAATGTTTTTGGTTTTGATTTGCCATTGTTGATGAGCGTAGGTCAAGTACGACCTAGTCTTCAGTGCGGGGGAAAAGAAGATTGGAAGAGACCTTTCAGAGTTCAAAGGGACAAGCCAGAGTTGTCGATGAATATGAGAGTTCAGTCTGTGTTTAATGTTGTGACGACTTCGAAGTCTTTGCCGCAGGACCAAGTGGGTCTGAGTCGAGGTAAATCAGAGTTTGTGGGAGAGTGCTCCTACAAGGGAGATGTATCAAGAGGCGTGTTAGCACGCGATGTTCAACGACAGTTTGAGTCGAGGAGAGCAGTTCATATGGGGGAATTGCATGAAGCCGAGGCATCGACGAGTAATCAAGTTGACCTTGCCCAGGATCGTTCGAGTGCAGCGACGAGGGCGTCGCTAAGTCAAGTGGGGGAGAATGTCACGGACCAAACTTTTCGGATCGAGACATTAGCGCGAGCAACAAATAGGGAGGTTGTGCGCAATGCAACGGGCGTGCCAAATATGGCCCAGCACTCGGAGAATGGCGAGGACCATACCTTTGGGACCGAGGCGTTAGCGCAAGAACTAGCAAAAGAGGGTTTGCGCGGCGTAACGAGCTTGCCAAGATCATTAGACTTGGCCCAGCACTTGGAGGAAGGCGTGGACCAAACCTTTGGGACCGAGGCATTGGCGCAAGAATCAGCAAAAGAGAGTTTGCGCGGTGGAACGGGCTTGCCAAGACCATCACACTTGGCCCGGTACTTGGAGAATGCTAAAGAGCCCGCAAGCCCACAAGACTTAGCCAAATCCATGAAGGATTCAGGAGGGTAAATTGGTCAAAGCATTATCCATTTATTGGAATATAATGTGTAGATAATGTTTGTGATAATTAGAAATTTGAAATTGAGATTTGATAAGATAAGATAAGATCAATCTCGACCGTCGATGTAATTTAAACTGAGCCGTTGGATGTAGGGGAGTTCAACTATAAATAGAGGCTCCCTCCTCACTTGTAAACAACCACTTCACTTTGAGTAATACAAGAAGCATTTACTCTAAAACTCTCTGAGTGTTCTTTATTGTTCTTTGTTGTTCTTGAGTGTTCTTCATTGTTCTAGCTGCCAATCTCTTTCTGTTGTTCTTTGATTAGCTTTCGCTTATAACGATCTTTCGTTCGAAGGCTTCGAGGAGTGTTTGATCTTCCGGAGCGAGAATCCTGGCTGAGTTAGGTGTTTGTCGAGAGATCTTCACCTAAGACCGTGACAAGGTACTTCAGGGTGACTTAGCCGACGTTTCAACCGAGAAAGCGACTAAGGTTCACACGATTCGTCCAGCAAAGGTCTAGCCCGCGACACAAGTGGTGTCTGTGACAAGATCCATCGAAACCTGGAGTGCTTGTCGAAGCCGTTGTCGAGCAGGAGTACTCACAAGGCTGGTTGAAAGCTGACTTAGGCGTAGGAATCGACTGATTTGCGTCGAAGGCGTCTAAGGCCGCACGGATCAGCTAGAGTCAAAATCTAGCCCCGTGAGACATGTATCGTAATATACCATTATTTATATATACTACAATGTACTATTAACTGTTTTAATTAGTTTTGAAATCGTAAAGAATAAAAGTGTTATTATCCCCTTTAAGAATAAAATTTTAAAAAATAATTTTTATATTATTTTTTAAAATTTTATATTATTTTTTTAATTCAAAAAATAATTAAACTTTTTTTGATGAAAAAGAAATTATCACCATGTGCCTCATTAAAAACCTCTTTAACCTCAAACGAAAGAAAAACATGGTCATAATTAAATACAATGTCTTAACCGTAATCGAAAAACACCTAAAAAGCAAGAAACATACATAAACCAAAGAGGACTAAACAACAAAAGCCAAAGACGCTAGGAATTATGTTGAGCCTCCGGTACAATCGGCTTCCCGCAAGGCAACTAAAGCAGTCCATGGCGTAGCAATCAAATGCACCTCAAAATCTAGCCCCTCAGTAGCATGAGCAATCGCATCAGCAACCTTGTTGCCTGATCTCCCAATGTGTTGAAAACGAACCGTCCAAGACCGACGGGTAAAGCTCCTTAATGTGCAACACCATACTCATGAAACCATTCAGCGTAGTCCTATTAGACAGTAATCGGACAGCGTCTAAGCAATCTGTATTCACAATGAGTGATCAAATACCAATATCCCATGCACATATTAAACTCACATATATACCCCATAGTTCCGCCTCAAGAACAGAACAAACACCAATAACCTTCGAGAAGCCCTGAACCCATGATCCATCGGATAACCCCACCACACAATGTACTTTCATCCGACACTCGCTTAACACGATCCACGTTTACTTTGTGCCAGCCCACCGGTGGCCTAGACCACACATGCAAACCAGACACTACTGATCTCACAGGGCGCGGAATGATTTTCAAGCTGGCTGCATTCACAGACAGCAACTTCAACCGCTTGCTACGTTTGATGATCGAGCTCGTATCATCCAATGGTGAATTAAAGACAATAGCATTGCGTTGCAACTATAAGTTCCACAGAATTGCCCCAAATAAAAGATCCCAATCACTTGCATCCTCAAAAAAAATAGATGGCGATTCCAAATTCATCATTAGCCACTCCATGAAATCCATTGAAAGAAACTCAGATAACTTACAGATTTTACGAGGCTAACCCAAATCATAGTAGCTGTGGAACATTGGCGCAAAACATGATTCACATCCTCAACATTAGCTTGACAAACAAGATAGCTGATATCCGTTGTAAAATGTCTCCGCACCCGTTCCGCATTAGTCATCAATTTATTACTACACGTCAACCACATGAAGATTTTTATTCGCTGAAGTCCCCTATATTTGTGAATCAGCTTCGACACATCATTATGCACTGGAGGAGCAGCCACACACAAAACCTCATATACTGATGATATCGTGAACCTCCGGTCTGCAGTTTTATCCCAACCAACGATGTCTTTAGCAAGCCCCGGCACCGGACACTTGCAGGCCGCTATCCGCAACAGTATGGGCAATGGCAGTAGATGTTGGAACCGAATCCAGTCCCAATTGCCGTTAGCATCCACCATCGCTGCAATTGGCACACTCTCAATTGCGGGAATCTGATTTGGAGGCACAAAATTGCGCAATAGACCAATATCTCCAAGCCACGTATCGTTCCAAAACTTAATAGACTGCCCATCACCAACCAACCAAACAATTCTACTACGGACATCGGGCCATGCCACACTCAAGCTTTTCCACAAGCGTGAAATTGTCCTATCTCTTAAATTTTTCGGAATCCTTTCTGAACATTTATACTTGGCATGTAATAAATACAAAGGGAGATTTGAACTAGGGTAATCCTAAAGGGTAAAATTCACAAGTGGTCACTAAACTATGATCAATTATTTAATTTTGTCAAACTTCCAATTTCTTCAATGTTACGATTAAACTTTTATTTTTATTGGCTACTAACCCATTAACAACGGTTAAAAGGGTGATGTGGCTGTTATATTATTTTGTATAATAATACATTTAGTCTCACACGTTTATGCATTCAAACAATTTAATCCTAATTCGAAAAAAATAATAAATTAACACTCATTATTTTAATTTGACCATATATTTAATTTGAGATAATTTAATATTTTATTTCTTAAATTAATTTGCTTGGAATAAAATAGGAAGAAGATCGGAGTGGTGGTGAAAGGCTTCTATGGCGGTGCGGTATGAATAAGAGTAGCTTCGGAACTTCTAAAGGAAAACTTAGGGGGAAACAACGGAAGCGTATGTATGGTTAAAATTGTCAAAAAAAAAATCCCTTTCTCGTGCAACACATTTTGGTATGTATGAATTAAATTCGGAACAAAAAAGTATGTATGAATTGAATTGTAGTAAATAATTTTAGGGTAAAATTTTAATATAAATATCGTATAAAACTAATTTTACACAATTCTGCATATTTACATTATAAAATTTAAATTTTAAATTCTTAATCTTATATTTTAAATTTTAAACACTAACATTAAATTCTAAACCCCACAACCTAAACCCCTAAACTAAAATCCAAACCCCTAAAACTAAAAAGCACGCGTAAACTTTAGTTTACACGGCCTGTGATCAAAGTTTTTTTCATAATTAAAACAAGATAACATTAGTTATAATTGAGGGTTCAAAATAAAATATTAAATTATCTCTAATTAAAATAGGGTCAAATTGAAATAATGAGGGTTAAGTTTATTATTTCTTTCGAATTAGGACTAAATTGTTTGAATGTGTAAAAGTAAAGGACTAAATGTGTTATTATACAAAATATTTTAACGGTCACATCACCCTTTTTAACAGTTGTTAAAGGGTGAGTGGCCATATTGAAACAAAACTAAAAATTTAATGGTAACGCTGAAGCAATTGAAAGTTTGATTACCAAATTGAATAATTTATCAAAGTTTAGTGACCATTTGTGAACTTTATCCTTAAATTAAAGTGAATGTCGAAATTATTATAGTAATAAAAGTTTAATTATTTTTTGAATTAAAAAATAAAAAATAATATAAAAATTATTTTTAAGATTTTATTCTAAAAGGGAATAATAACACTTGCATTCTTTAAAATTTTAAAACTAATTAAAATAATTAATAGTACATTACGGTACATATGAATAGTAGTATATTGTAGTACATGACATTTATAGTAGTACATGGCATTTACAGTCAAATTATCCTGCATAGAAATGCATTAAGTTGCTTCTGGCCAGTTGCGAAAGCCAGCACAATGCTGTTAAATTCAAAATGTGTTGCTTTTCTACGGTTTGGTAACTTACATGGACGAATTCAGGTTGTTCTACCAAAAGCAAATTGAAGGCTACCGAACCAACTTGAATTAGCTGCAAATTGAAGATGCTGATATATATCAGTCCATGCATGGTTAAAACTTGTACAATGGTGGGATTTTTTTACACACAATTTATGATTATTTCATAGCCAAGTTTTGCTTGTTTTTTTATTCATAAGATTCGAACTTAAATGTTTCAAAAAATACATAGCTATCAATAATTTTTAGAATAAATGGTTAAAACTTTCAGATGATATTCTTTTTTTTTTTAAGTTGTGGGTTCAAAACCTATTAGAGCAATATTCTCCTTTGCTCTTTCCGTTGACAATATTCGAACTCCAGGTTTCCTTAAAAAGAACACCAAATTCCTTACGGCCGTCGGTAGTCTGAGGGGTCCTTCGGACTGATCAGTTGGAGATGAAAGCCACTAAAGCTTTGTGTTTGTGGCTATGGCTGCTTTCAGCCCACCATTGGTTGAACCCCACACGAACATCGGTTTCATCATCAACAGGAGCCGGTATATTAAGATCAAGAAACCCATTAACTTTTGGCTTTTGAATCACAATTGTCCGGTTTTGTTTTGCATCTATCAGTAAATGAGATCTCTTGTGACCACCCAATGCCTGTCCCGATGCGAAAACTTTGAGACAAACGGGACATTCATGCACTTTGTCTTCTGCAACTATGTCGGCCGCCATAGAAGCTTCATCGACAAGCTTTGTCGCATCAGTTTCAGTACAGCCGCCATTGGTTCTCTTACGGCTGGCTCTATGTCCTCCTAGAGCTTGGTGAGAGTGAAAGATTTTTTTACAAGTAGTGCAGTGAAATTCTCTTTTGAAACCCTCAGACTCCAAGTTCTTCAAACTATTATCTCAAGATTCAGTGATGATAGAATTCATGGCGTCTTTAGAAAGCATGATCAAGCTCAAAGCAACCTCCTCTTGTTGTTCTTGTTCCATCTCAGATAGATTTTCAGGGACACCCTTGCACCTTGTTCTTCTTCTTTTGTTTTTGGATCTAAAACCACAACTCCATGAATCTTCTTTGTCTTTGCAGATTTTGTCATTACATAATGATAATCTCGTCCATGTCTTCTCAGGTTTCTGTCTGAGAATACAGCAGCCATTGATGTTGGGTTCAAGCTTTTTCTTGTTGAATTTCTCGTTTGTTTCAACTGAATTATTCATATGAGACCTCATATGACCACCTAGAGATCTACCACAAGAAAAGCTTTTCGAACAAAACTTACAGACATGCTTCAATCCTTGTCCTTGTTCCATTCAAGAACAAAAACTCGGATCAGAAGGAAAAACAAAATCTGATTCTCTCGATCTCATCGATAATTAAAGACAAAAAACAGATTAAACACGCCCAAAAACAATGGATTTTGCTAAGAATTCAAGAAAAATCCGGGGGAAAACAAGATCTGGTAAACTCTAACTCGATTCAAGTATGAACTAATATAGCTCAAGTATGGTTTCTTTTTCTTGGGTTGTTGAGAAATGGAGATATGATCAAAATTTAGAAGGAACGGGAGGACTTCGAGCTTGCCTATTTTAACAAATGGAGATGAACAAAGGGAAATTACAGTGCCTGAAATTTAAAATGGAAAAAATCCGAAAATTTGGATCATGTTAGGAGAAGTTCATGCAATGAAGCAAAGATGAAAAAGGAAGATAAGCAGCACGTGTACTGAATTGAGAATCCTACGCCATCACCACAAAATATCGGACGGCCGTGATTTGTCCAGTTCAGCATCTCTAGTGTTGAAAAAATAAACTCCCAACTGCCCTAACTATTCTTTACTTTGTCCTGCTACTAAGGAATAGCCATTACTCAGTCCCCACCTTTTTTTTTTGTTCGACTAATTCTTCACGTGTTGTGTTGTGTTTGTTTATATAAATAATAAATGTTGATCATAAATTTTAAAATTATTTTAGATTTAAGGTGAATGCCAGATTCTCAACCATTAATTAAGGTAGTTATTATCTCATTCTTAGATAATATTCGAATTAAATAAATTATCGATTTTTAATTCAATTGTTTGTATCCGTCAATCCAATCTTTTCTTTCGTAATCTTTAGCTGCCTGCTATGCCTTATAATTTGCATAATTTATCATATATTTTTTTGGATAAGTGAAATATTTCATGTATGTTATTTTATATTTGTCGATACATTAATAATTTATATTACATAGATTTTGTGCTATTTATGTATTAATATTATTTTCGGTGTTATAATTATTATTTTCTCGAATGACTAATATTATGAATTACTACAAGATATAGCTAACCTTGTACCGTAAGACCAGAGGTGGATAAACAAACAAGCATGGTGGGCAGCTTATTTAGCAAGAAAGTTAGTTTTGGGTTGAGCAGGTAAACATCTCAATCTTTCTAAACTCTTTTAACTACGCTGTTGTCGGGACCTAAAATATTGGTATTCTCAATCAAGTCTAATATATTCATAAAAGATATTATTTTAATCCTATATAATATTAGATCTCAGGTTCTCTTTATAAAAGAAAGTGTGTTAAAACACTTTGATTAAAAATAAAGGTATTGCAATTAAGTTTACCAAGTTGGTCTGCCAAGGCCGGCCTTGGGATTTCCGTGCTTCTTTCCTGAATTTAAAAATTGGGTTTTAAATTAAAATTTCAATCATGTTGCGATTGTAGGCATAACAGATATTATTTTAGTTATTGTGAGTATCACAGTTATGAAATCTTTTAATAATATTTGTTATTTCATATACTATTTCGGTAATTGCGGATTGTAAATTCTTTTAATGAACATTGGCTATCTGTACAAGATGAATAGCTTACGAAGGTTAACTTGATTATAAGCCATATGTGATTTCTGACAGCTTTCTGCAACTTAAAAAAAAAAGAGTTTGGAAATTAGCTCATGTTTTGCTTTCATTGTTAAATTGTCTGGAATTCACCAACAAGACCAAACTGTGAGTGACGGTCTTGCCGGCCATTTATTCTTCATCATCATCGAAAGTCTGATTTTATATAAATATATTATAAAGATCGATTGTAAACTCAGATTGATTAGATAAACTAATTTAGTAAAGTTTCAAGTAAAAAATATTAAAATTTTCCAATAAATTATAATATGAGTATCGTTATAGATATTGAGATTTAAATTCTAAATATAATAAATATCGTCTTTTAAATATAACTTACATGAACTGAAGGAGTTGAGTTTTATAAGTGAGTATCTCAATATGAAAAAAAGCCGGCTATTGTTTGCAGGAACTGCAGATGGTTGTCTTTTTAGGGAGGCCATGATAATGGCATCATACTTGAAACAAATCCCTTAATTTGTGCTCTCTTTGCCGGCCATTTTTAGTACAATGCTTAGAACCATATATATATATATATATATATATATATATACATCAACACAACCAGTTAGTCCAGCAAAACGAGACACTAGATTTTCTAACAAAATCAAGAGTTCGAATCCTGATGTATGGATAGAATAATTAGATTGGGAATGTCGTCCCATAATAAATCTATCAACTATTATATTAAATATCGATGGTTATACCTATATATATCATAGATCATGCGCTTGTACATTATGAATTCCTATGCTGGCCACTACCGGTATTTATGCACAATAAAATGTTTGAGCCAATTATTTTAATTTAATTGCTTCAAGATATACCATACTTCCTTTTTAGATGCCACTACTAGCGTGATTTCCGAAAAAAAATGTTAAAATAAGAAATTGCCTAAAATGCATGTCTTGACCATTTGATTTCTCTAAGATATTGCCTTCCAGCCTCACTCCAACAGCTTCTTAAAGCTGCATAATAAAATGAACCGAGACTTAGTTCAGTTGATTCACGTAATCAGCTTCGATTACTCCAAAAGGTGGCATCATATAAGTCGGTTTCGAGTTTTAGAATCTACAAATACAATACCTTGATCCCCAAGTTACATACCGATTATAGAAAGAAAAAAAAAATTGGTCAGTCGAATGTCCAAAGCTAGTTACACCCCCAAGTGACCTAATTTGCTTTAGTTACAGGTGTATGATAAAACTATAATAAAAGCAAAGCTAATATCAGTTATTTACAGAGAAAATCCAACCCAGTTCTGTAAATATACATTTTTATTTTTAAAGAAAAAACTAGTAAAATATCAACATAATCTGTCCCAATCCAGAGTGTTTGATATATGATGTTGTTGAAGGCATGTGCCATAACATTAATGTTGTAAGACTTGATCTTACCAGAACTGTGAATGCAGCAGAGTTATAGATCGACACCCTCATCGAGACCTTTCGAACCGATCATCACATTCGAATCAATTTGCTTGTCAAACTTCTTCTTCCTTCTTGCTTCAAATTCTTGGAACCCTTCCATCTGAAGATGTATTTTTGGTTAGTTAAAACATATGAAGGTTTAGTATTTTTTCCCCAGGAAACTTGAACCATATCTAGCACTGAATCATGGAGATACTTACTTGCTGAAACTGATCCATTGAAATAGGATTGTCATGCAGCGAGATATTCTGAAGAGCTTTGCAGTCTTTCAACAAATTAGGAGGAATCTGTCGACCAAGAGATATCCGTGTATAAATTGATAGCAAACTACAACACATGTTCGGCAGTTGTGTCCTATTCATTTCCATGCATAAGGGGATATCACTCTCCAACTACAAAACAAATGTGTCCAAAACCCATGTCCAATACATGGGTACAGGGATATGACCTCCAAGGATTATCTGAATACTTCTCATATTACTTCTATCGAACACATACTTGTATTTGAGATTCCATCCGGTCTGAGTAATGTAGGTAACCCGCACAACTTATGCACGGGATAGAAAAAGAAATTTATATTCTACCTAGTGTTGCACAGCAGGTGAAGTTAGAAATGGTGTGAACAGTGTATTAACTACCTGGCTGACTTTGTTTTTGTTTAAGCAAAGTGACTTCAAGTGAACAAGATTACAAACAGATGCAGGAAGTTTTTCGATAAGATTATCTGCAAATTTACACAAAGTTATGAACCCATAAGTTATAGAAATATGATGGAAATACATGAAAGCGTACCCCCACAACTATTTTAGTCATTAATTACAAATGTACGTGAAATACAGAGTGCAGACTCGGCCACAAACCCTTTCATCTACTATCAACTAAATGACAACCAGAAAACCTCACACTAGCATTTTATTTTATCTGGGCTATGCCGTATGCATCCCAACTCTGGAGGACCAAGGCCAGATCTTATGTAGCTCACAAAAATATATCAACTACAATATGATGCATTTCCCGATAAACACACCAGTAGATTTTCAAAACCAACCTTGACGCTACTAAACCAAAGACAATCACCGTCAAAAAGGACAGGCAGCATCCCGAACAAATATTCGAAAGAACTTATTTAACAGATTATCTTTTGAAAGCAGACAAGCAGTTTTAGTAGAAAAGTGAGAACCGCTAAATACGCATGCATAAACATACCATTTGCTTGCAGTTCTTCCAAAGAAAAGCAGCTCCCAACTGATTCAGGAAGATACTTTAACTTGTTGTTAGACACGTTAAGCAATGACAACTGCATTAAACATCGTTAATTAGATCCATAAACTATCTGAAACATTCTAAACATATGATATACCACACTCATTTATAGTTGGTTTACTTGGTGCTTTAACAAATGTCTAATCCCTTTTAGCATTCTTTTTCTTCATTAGCATATAACAATAATACTCACAAAAATAAAAATAAGATTAACTTGGCCGATCTTGAGGTTAATGCTTAAACCAAGCAAAGATGCAAATATTTGTGAAGCCAAGTATCAAGAACAGTTCCCCGGGGTTAATTAATCAATAAGTAGAGTCACTTACATTGCGCAAGCTGCCAATAGTCTCGGGCAAGGACATTAACATATTTCCAGAGATCGATAACTTCTCAAGTCTCACCAGCTGGCCCACTGTACAGAAGAATGGAGTTAGAAGCCATTGAGACAGTACACTTACCCCCAATGAAGTTTGCAGACATTGCGTGAAGCCAATCTGCAAATGATGGAGGCAAAGAAATGGGTATATATTAGACTTTTCTAACGTATTTAGAAAAGGTTATTACCTTCATCAGGCAAGGAACTAATTTGATTCCCATCAAGTATCATAACTTTTAGGGCCTGAAGCTTCCCAAGATTAATTGGTAGTCGGTCGATAAGATTAGAGGCTAAAATCTGTAAGGGGAAAAAGGAGATACTTTAAAAGGTTTCACATCTTGATTTCAGGAAAATAATTAAAACCTCTTCATCCATCACAATAAACCAAAATGCTATCAAGGACATTCAACCAGGGACGAAGCTAGGATCAAACATTGGGAGGGACACAAGTCTATTAAGCCTTCAAATCTAAAAATTGGGAGGGGCAAATACTTTATTTTACTATTATTTAAATTAAGAGGGACATCAAATGCAATTATACCAAAAAAATTGGGAGGGGCCTAAACATGGCTCCATCCCTGCATTCAACTGCTCGATAAAATATTTTAATCGAATGCATTTCTTAAATATAAGAGCTCATTTAATGCCCCAAAAAGTAATGAATGTGCAAACAGGGACCAAAATGTGAGAGTGGCGTAAAAAGAAAGAATGAAGTCAGCCTTTACATCACTTTTTCACCTTTAATTCAACAATAAAACATCATTATTCAACATCTATAAATATTGCAAACAACACTTGCATAATTCTTACCAGACGCTGCATGTTGACTAATTTGCTGATATCCATAGGAATTTCAACTGCGTGGAATGACAAGATTGATTAATAACGGTAAAAACTAAGGATTCACTATGCCATCTAAGAGTTTCTTTTAAATGAAATTCTTAAGTTGGGAAGGGCCATACCTAACTTATTGTGCGTTAAATCAAGAGTTCGCACAGATCTATCCAGATCAAGAACTTCATCGGGAAATGTCTGTTCAAGTCGCAATCATCAGCAAACACACAATTGAACAAATGCTGTATTAGAAATCATTTGAACTACCATGTGCTCTCAATCAATACGGAATAAAATTTGAATAATAAATTAACACAAGCCCCGCATCAACTTAATTGTAATTGAACCCCACGTGAAGGTGAACATGTAGACTAAGGCTTTCTTTGTTTGCCATTTAAGCTGAATTCAATCATTTCAGATTGGTTTGATTCATGGGTTTTAAATTCTTTAAAAAAAAGTCATTTATGTAGTATTTTAAAGGTTTCTTTCGGTTCATTTCATTTTAGTCAGAATGCATACCAATTCAGTTCATTTCAGCTCAGTCGGAATAATTGCAGTTTTTTAACTAACAAACTGTAAACTGAACCAGAGCAAACATAATTAATTATTACCACCTGAGCAGAAACAGACCAAATTCAATAGAAACCATACCAAATGCTCGGGGGTCAATTATTGGTTTTCTCCTCAGCCCTAGCTTTGGCTACTTTAATTTCTATTTTTCCTTAGAAATTTGACTAAAACACAATACCAAATTTGACCTAATTGACTAAATGCAAACTCAGGCCTACAATTCTCCAAGAAGAAAGCCTTTTTTTTTAATTTGTAATTCTCCAAAACTATTAGCAAACAAAATTAAACCAGAACTTATACATTTAAATAAAAATATTTAAAACTAACTGTATAAAGGAACTGATCTATCATATAACCAATAAAAGCACACTTAAAAACTATGAAACAACATCGAATCAAACAAATTAAGATAAACCCAGAAATCACCATCATCTAAAACGCCGATATACTTCCACAAACACATGAATTATGAACATGTAAATGAAAAAAGAAATATGAAGAACCTAAGAAAGATAACTGTCTTGCCTTCAATTTGGCATCACGTAAAGCAACAATGCCGGTTGATCGCCATCGAGAAATCCTATTAGCTTTGGAATCAGCACCTCTACTTTGACAACAACCCATATTTCAATCTTTCTAAAACTTTCCTTTTTCCCCCACTTTCCTATAAGATTTAATCCAAAAAACTAAAATTGAAGAAGGGGGAAATGAAAGGAAGCTAAACAGATGAGTCAACAAGGTCGCGGGCTTTGAACATTCTTCATATGGTGCTTTTCTTTTTCATTTTACAGACGAAACTCCGCGTTGTTTTTGTTGGGGTTTGAGTAGGACTTTTGACGTTTCCTGTTTATATATAGCTGGTATTTTACATTGGGTGATTTGCATTTTAAGTCACTTTAATTTAGTATGAATCTTTGGGGTAAATCATCATTAAGTTCTTGATCTTAGAAAAGCTTCCCAATTAGATCCCTAAACTTGAATATTTTTTAATGATGTGCTCTTTGAGACTGTCTCATGTCATTATCTAAAACGTTTAGGGATTAAATTGAAAGGAATTACCAAATTTAGAGACTAAATATTATGCTATCTCTTGATTTTTAGAATCAAATTCAACAACAAAATTTTATATTATCTTTGAGAAAAAATTTGATACGCAGCCCGTGTAAACATTTGTTTACACATGCTTTTCAAATTTAAGGGTTAGGAGTTTAGTTTAGGGGATTAAGTTATAGGGTTTAAAATTTAAGGTTAGTGTTTAGAATTTAGGTTTTAGGGTATTAAGGTTAAGAATTTAGAATTTTTGTTTTGTAAGGTAAAAATACATGCTTGTGTAAAATTAGTTTTACACAGATTGTATATCAAAGTTTTACCCGTTATCTTTTGTACTGTCATAACCATGCTTTTATGCTTTCTATGTTTATATAATATATTCTGAGAGAGATTTATAACCTTTTTTTGTCATGCTTAAAATAATTTATATACATTTTAAATTCTTTATTAATTTAGAGACTTTAGTAATTGCTAGTTTTTGGATTACTTTTGGCCAAGGAAAAGAATTGTATATGTTAACAAAAAAAATGCCATAGAAAAGAATACCAACATGAGTGATACAATCTTATAAACCTAATGTGGACGACTTTATTCAGAGCCATGAGGATGACAAAATCCATCTGGTATAGTGGCTAAATTGCTCAATGTTGTTTAAATCGTGTATATACGTATACTATCTCTGAAATTCTAAATCCTCGAGAGAGAAATACAATCAAGACTGAAAACTCTTCCTCTTGTAAGTTTCACCCTACCCCATTTTTCCTGCAAATAAACTCACTTCAAAACATCCAAACTCGACACCTCGTGAAGTCATGGATTTTACCTAGGGGACATGATAAAAATAAAAAGAAAATAGGAGGACTAAAACAGAAAAAAGAAAAATCATGTTAAGAGGGATTAAAATAATAATTTTCCATTTCAAAGTTCCTTGGGTTTGAAAAAGAGCCACTACTGTTATGTACCTTACAATTGTGAAGATGGTAAAATTCAAGAGGTAATCGAATTTCATCTAATTTCCAATGTGATTTCTTTGCGCCTTTAAATAAATAAATAAAATGAGACTTCATAGCTAACATATTTCCCTTGGTGTCCGATATGGGATCTTCGTCGTCTAATCTCCAGAACCCTAAATTATTCCCCACGCTCCGAATTGCTCCCTTCTGAACGTTTTCTTTCGTGTGAATAAAGAAATGCCACTCTCTTTCTCCATTAGAGAAATCAACTGCCAAAAATGCACACGCATATATATTAATTTAAAATTAAGAAGTTTCTAACGGTTACGATTATACTTATAAACTCAAACGTACAAATCAAAAAATATTTGGAAACTCGTATATATAACTTAAAGTCATTATTTCGGGATCAAACACTATTCTACATGTGATTCAATATACACCATTATATATATTGTTGTATTCACTATTAAATATTAAAACACAAACCCTTTTTTTTAAAAAAAAACTAATGTTTCTTTGGTATAATTAAAATTATTCGACCCATCAAAAGATTACCAAAATACTTTTAACCTTAAACAAAAACAGAGCCAAAATTTAAGATTATGAGGGGCAAAGTATAAATAATCATAAAAATGAGAGGGTAAAGTTCAAACAAATTGAAAATTAGGAGCTTCAATAGGTAAAATTCCCATTAGATTTTTTGGTATAAAAAAATTTAGAGTACTATGTTGAGATATGTGTTTTGATATAATAATTAAAAAATAATTTTGAAATAAATTGAAAAAGATTTTTAAAATGATTTTAAGTCCAAACAACTTGAAATAATGTTTAATGCTTTTTTAAGAGATTTTGGGATTATTTAAAACGTCTTTAAAGTAGCCAAACATGAATTTTTCAAGTATCAGTACTGATACGGTATACCCTGTATCGATACGCATAAAGGGTTTCAACTACAGTTTGTGAAATTGTCAAGATTCGTACCGATACAGGGCCTTCCCGTATCGATACGGAGGAGGGTGGTTTCGATACACCCTTTGGTGTGTAGCCATTCATATATACATATGTATTTATAAATTTATAAATTTGAGGTTTTAGGTGAAAATATGTACATTCGAAGGGGTAAAAATAAGATTTTATATAAAAGTGTTATTATTTAAATATAATTATACATATATTATTATAACACTATTTTCCATATTTTATAATATAAAGACAGTATAAAAGTCGTTAAATCAATTTGAATTTGAATTCAAGCATAAATATATATATATTTTTTTTAATAAAACAAGCATAGATATTTTATGATCTCGAATCGCAATTCATTCCACCGATAGTTTTATACTTAAAAGCTTAAGACATACCACACTTAAATTCTCAAATGGGGACTTTGTCTAAGACATTATGTGAAAAATTGGTATCAATAAGATTATAAGGAAAATTTATGTCGAGTCATTTTTGTTCTCTTATATTTTTTTAGGTTACGAATTTTAGATTACTAAGAGTACTCTTTCTTTTCTTTAAGGTCTTTCATTTTCTTCCCTTCTAAATAAGATTAGGATTAGGATTAGAATTAAAATTTATTAAAGAAATCTATTTGTTTTGAATAAAACAAGAGGCTCGTTCGTTCATTTATGTTCGTGAACGTTCGATAATCCGTTTGTTTATGTTCGTTTAAATTTATTCAGATATGTCCATTTATATTTATTATTTTTCATAAAAAGTATTATATTTAAAAAATTAAAAACATATATTAAAAATATGAAATAAAAAGAAAAAAATTAAACAATACTCAATGTTCGTTCGCGTTCATTTGTGTTCGTTTATTATTTTAACAAACGAACACAAACAAGAAATTATGTTCGTTTAGTTGTTCGTGTTTGTTCATTTATTCAGTTAAAATTAAACAAACGAACATGAACATACTCTCGTTCGGTTCATTTACAGGCCTAATTTTATTTTTTATTTTTTTCTTTTAGTTTAGATATAAATAAGTATCATAACTGTTTTGATTTTTTACAAATATTAAAAGATTTTGCTTCGTCTGTCTTTGTGACAGTCTTTTGTTTATATTTTAACACGTTTTTTGTCTATCGTGATAATAATTTGGTGTTTCGTGTTTCGTGTTGCATTGATCACATCATACCTCTTAATCAGGAAAAGTCGATAGTCTCCTATGATTAGACCTATTTTGTGGCAGATTATCGATGTATTTAGAACCATTCACAGAACAAACTGTAAGACTGATTTACTCGATCTCTACTCCTATTATAGTGTCTAATTTGAATATAGACAAGACTATTAATACTTGTTGGATTTTTTTCAATGAAAAATAAAATTGTATTCAAGAAACGGTTTTTGATTTTATTTCTTTACATCTGTTGAATTTTTATGATAAAAATATCTTATCTTTATTTATACATTGCTTTCTCTTTATTAACGAAAACATAGCTCCTTATTTTGTAAGGAAAAGATAGTAGAAGTTATGAATAGAAATACTCTACTCTTTTTTTGTGCCCATATGTATGCCCTACATTAAAAATTAGGTTTAAGGTTAGGATTTGTGGTTAGGATTTATGAAATTTGGAGTATAGTGTATTTTTTAGGGTGTAAGGTATAAAGTTTAGCATTTAGAATTTAGAGTTAGGGCTTGAAATTTAATATTTTTAGTATTTTTAATATTAGGACATAGAAAGAGGCAGGGAATTTTTATTCAAAAATTACATACATTACATCCATCACAATATGCTTTTTCTTTATATTCAAAGATAGTCCCCAAATGTGTACCTCCAACCTCTAGTTTCTCTTTAACCATATTGTCTTGCTTGTGCAAAGGGACAATGGGTTTAGGGTATGGAATCGGAAAACCCAATCCCCATTTTTCTCACCCCATCTTCGGATTCTTAGATGAATTGTGATTGCCTTGTCATTAAGCTTTGATATATTGTGTTAAACACATCGAAGCAGTACTAGGTGGGGATTAGGAGTCATGATCTCATAAAGAAATAAAAAAATTTAAATCGAGATTATGATAAAATTCTTTTTTAATCCCTCAAAAAATATATAATTTACTGTTGGCCTTTACAAAATTAAAAAAAATTAAATAACTATTTAATAAATAATGTTGAGTTTTGGCGTTGCACAAGAATATGAACATGATGCAAATTAAACCTGTTCAAAAAAAATTATTTCGTTTTTCATCAGTGTAAAAACAATATGGTAAAATCTGTGACATTGGAAATTTTGCTGCTAAACAAAAAGGAAGATAAAGATTACATGGAGTAATTTGTTTTGTTGGCTACCAAAATATGATCTTTCATATGGAATACATAAATTTGTATTCCACATCTACCTAAATTTGAATTCGAGTAATATAGCCGTTGAACAACGTAGGCTACTCCAAAAAATATTAATTAATTAATTAATTAAAATAATAACAATGTTAAAAATGTGTAAGCTCTATGCCTTCCTCTTTCGTTTCAGGTCTTGAGCTTCTTTATGGGTCGACCAGAATCTTCAATAAATCCAACTCTTGAATGTTCCGTCCCTTGATTTGTAGGAGTCTCCCTACCCTAGAGCAGAGTAAAATTTGGGAAGGATTAGGTTCAAAATTCTAATAACAAGAGAAAAATGAGAAGAGAAACTATGTTGTTCGGACTTTTTCATTACGAGTCTCGGATACATTATAAGTACAAATTCGAGCATGAAGTTTTTTAAATACATGAAGAAAAAAATCAATATATACTTGACATGACATAGGAGAAAAGAAAGGAGCAGCAAAGGCAATGGAAACAAACCTTATGTGTGGATGTTGGAGCAGTAGAAGTAATAGCAGATTGATTCCCGAGGTCGATCTGCACTGATATGCTGGCATGTGACAAATCCACTCCAGATGTCTTCAGTGTTTGCGTTAGAGTATTCAACAACCTGTCTCAAACACCATGGTCGATTATTACAACCGCTACATACGTACATACATACATACATACATACAGTAAAAGCTTACCCTTGAGAATATATACTTGAGATGCTGATTGTGCCACCTTCAACTGTCAGCTCTTGTTCTTTCGGCTTTTTAATAGGAAGAGCACCGTTGGTTTCTGCTTCTGATGGCAATCTGGGTGTACTCTGGACTGAGGTAATGAAGTTTGGCTGTGGTGACACAAGAAAGGGCATTGCCTTATTCATCATCACAGGACCAAGGTCTATTGGTCTCAATGTAGTAGCTGTGCTCATATCAGATTCTACAGTTTTTATTGCAGTTCCGGTAATGTTTGGGGCGACGGAATAAACTAAGGCTGGAGTGGACACGCCATTTATTTGTCGAGATTGATCGGCATGATCTTCGGTGGGTCTTTCTTTATTGCTCTGTTTCAGATAAGGTTGATGATCAGGCATTGAGAGGTTGCTGATATTCAAAAGAAATTCCTAGATTATAAAATCAAGTATAAAATTTACCCATGGCATCAATTTTGATGGTTCATGGTTCCATCCTTGATATGTTCCCTCATATTTGTTTACTTTTTCTTGTAAAAACTGAATGTACTCTATAACCTGTGAGTAATTGAACACACCATTGTTAAAAAGTTTTGAATTTTTTAGATGGACAGAGAATAAATCATAACTATTAAAAGAAATCTATTTACCTCTAATAAGAATGAGGCCTTATCTCTCTTTTGATCACTGTTAGGAATGATGCCTCTTAACATCTGAAATCTGCAAAAGAATTGCTGGGTTTTAGTATCTAATAGTGATTAATATTTATATTACTTTGACTCGAGTACAAGTGTTGGATACAACTTCCAAGAACAATGAAGAGTCTAAGCTATTTCTGGTTGCCAAACAATGTCCAAATTCACTTTGAGAAACAATCATAATTCACCATATCACACTAGAACTAATAAGTAAAACAAGATATTAAATGTGAAATGGTTAGAGTTATACTTGCCTGTCATTAATTTTACACCGCCGCCGCTGCTCAGTTGCAGAATGCTTCGATCTTGGGGTGTTGGCCTTCTGATCGACTGCACTCTTCCCATCCACTTCTACTCTCAATTCCCCTGCAAAAAGAAGCAAAAACAATAACTCAATAAGGCAATAATAATATACAGCACCATGTTATTCAGACTTCTAGGTAGCTGTCATATTTTAATATCTAAATCCAAAAATATGCTGAAAAGAATGATTGCCTTTACTATGGGAAGTAGTAGAACTCTGTTTCTTGAGAATGAAATCTTCATCTTCCTCAAAATAGTCATATTGGGCACTACCCTTTGCTGATGTTATCATTTCCATGAAGCTTTTCTGCTTTGATGCTGCCCTGTTGATGAGATCCCAAAGATAACGCTTTTAATTTTTTAACGCAGAAATAGAAGGGCAATAAAAGAAACGAAACTGTGTTCGGACCAACCGTGAGGAAGAGAGAGAGCTGAAACTGTTGTGGTGGTTGTTTGTTGATGACTGCGATGCTCTCTCCAACGAAGATGTGGCCCATTGCCGCTCCTTCCCTGCCGCTTTCATTCAATTATACGAACATAACGGCTTTTAATTTAGTGGAATAATCGTTTTTACACTATGCATACTAAATTACCTTCTCATCATAAACTTCACATTCTTATTTGCGAATTTGAATATCTTATAGTAAGAACTAATTAATAAACAACTTATTTGCATGGAGTGTGATTGCCTAGAAAGTAATGGACTTAAACTTTGACGCCCGAGTAAATACAATGCGAAGAACATAACAAAAACAGCAAATGAAAAATTTAAAAGATAATATAGATATATCAAAATGATAAAATCTGTCTAATACCAGTTAATTTCTAAGTATTTTGAACTTTTTATATAATAAGAACACAAAATATTACACGTTAACCATTATTTATTTTTCGAGTCCATGTTATTCTACTACTATACAAATTACTTCTGGTCTATTATGGGTACTTTTGTTATCGCAAAAAGCAAGGCATCTAGTAGTAATTAAAACCCCTTATGTTATGGTCCCATGGGGATCTACTGCATACTCTTTTTTTTCTTCAGACAAAAAGTTTAGTGTTAATTTTTCCCTAAAAACAAAAATTAATTTAGTGTGCAAGGGAAAAAAGAAACAAAAAATAAATTTGCATACCTATTTGGAAAAAAAATATTTTGAACCCTTTATTGAGACCTGCCGCTGTCTGTCATAGGTGCTTTCTATGAAGAAATAATTAGTAATGAAATATACTCTTACTTTTATGATTGAAATCCCAGTCATATAATTAAAGTATAATATAAACCAGTGGCCGATCTAGAAAATTTCAAATAAGAGTTTAAAATATTTTTTTTTAAATGGATACCACATTACATCCCGTGATTGGTAAATACTTACCTATATTAGTAACACGGTGCATGAGGTCATCATTGTATATTTGTATATTCAGAATCAGAAGCATGCATAAATCAATCAGAGGATTAGGTAAGCCTTGTATGCTACGAAAACCCTGCCCCACTCACCAATTTGAAACTAGAGCGATTACATGCACATGCAAATGAAATGGGAAACAAACCTAACAGTTGCATTTATTTAGGTGTAGTTTAGCTGACCTTTTGCTCATAAATGTCGATCTCTTGTGCTAATAATGGTGAAACTATATGCACAAGGATATTCACTTAACCAAATAGTAATCAAAATTGAAGTACTAAAAGAGAGTAAGAAAAGTTTTTACCTCTCACGGCGGGTGTTTTGCCGGTATTCTCCTTCCTTGTCTTTCCCTTCGATGCTGCAGATTCTTCCCACAGGGTGAAACCACTTCCGGTGTAAGAACTGCAGTTGGAGGTTTCATCATTTCTCTCGCTACTGCTCCTTTGAGCTACAGTTGCGAATAATGGCCCCTCTGTTTTATAGGAAACATGGCTTATACTGTAAGTTCCAATTCCACCCGGTAGAATGTGTTCTGCAGAACGAGGTGGTGGTGCCGGTGGCGGCGACATTTCAGCCATTGCTTCCTCGAGTGGTGTTTCTTCCTTGGCGCATGCTTTCCCTAGTCTTTCCAGGTGTAGGAAGTCATGAGTTTTAAGATACCCGCCTGCACATTTAGACGACAAAACAAGGAAAAGTTAGGATCAGAATAAACATATAAAGGGACAAAAACCATGATTAACACGAACATAAAACTATTAGTAAGATATATAAAAAATACAAAAAAGGAATAGACGAATTTTGTTCGTCTATATATGAAACATAAATCGCCTATCATTTTTTGCTTTATATGTCTCACCAATGCTTTTATGATATTTGTATTATCAATAAAACAAAAACAACCAACAAAAATTAAAAATAAAATCATTTATACGAGTGGTAAAAAATAATTGGTGTGACAAAAAAATGCACAGAAAAAAGGACAGACGAATTATGTTCGTATGTATATAAATTAGAAACTATATGTTCCTTTTCTGTTTTTTCTGTGCCTCTTACCTACCACACCAATAATCTTATACCGCATGTATTATCAATAAAATAAAAATATTAATAAAACAGTAAAATAAAATTATTAATTCACATGACATAAAAACATGATAAAATATATAAAGGGACACAAAAAAAAGCATACAAATTTTGTTTATATATGTGTATGTACAAATATACTTGTACATGACATAAAAACACAATGAAGAACTGTGTCCTTTTTCTGTTTTTCTGTGTCTCTTTTCTATCACATTAATAATTTTATAACGCATGTATTATCAATAAAACAAAAAATAATCAATAAAATAGTAAAATAAAATTATTAATACACATGACATAAAATCATGATAAAGCATATAAAAGGACACAAAAAAGAATCATACAAATTTTGTTCATATATGTGTATGTACAAATATATTTGCACAAATTTCCCCTCTAGTTTATGTGTAATTGTTTCTAGGGTTAAATATTCATTATTAGTATTTATTCGCATAAACTAAATTTTGAGTAAATTTTGAATATTTAATTAATTCTCATAGATTATATCTTAGTAAATCATATATATATATATATGGGTAAAACTTTGATACACAGGCTGTGTAAAATTAATTTTACACAAGCATGTGTATTTACACTATAAAAACCCAAATCTTAAATTCCTAACTCTAACCCTAAAAAACTAAACCTTAAACCCATACACTAAATTCTAAACACTAACATTGAATTCTAAACCCTACAACCTAAACCCCTAAACATTAAACCCTAAACAAAAACCCTAACCCCTAAAACTAAAAGGCACGTGTAAACTAAAGTTTACACGGCCTGTGTATCAAAGTTTTTCCTATATATATATGGGTTAAAATTCACTTACATTGTGTAAAACTCAATAAATTGTACACTATTTTTGGACCGTTGAATGATGAAAATAAATGGTTAAGATTCTTTCTTTATCTTTTTTTCTCAAGTGATAATCTTCACATTTTTTACTGTTAATCTCATCCATCCATTTTACTCATCCAATAGTCATAAATTAGTGTAAAATTAAATGAATTTTACACCATATAATTAGATCCTCTCTTTATATATTCGTGCTTAGTGTCAATCTGGAAAGACAGAAATAAGATGAAAGTAATAATTTTTCTAATTCGGTAAAAAAAATAAATGCTAATCTTTTAACAATGAATTATTTCGTACTTGTAACTATTCCCCCATTAATATATCTTACCACAAAATTTGTTTTATTTCGATTTTTTCCCTTTTATTCATTGTTACGATGGCCACTATTTAATTTAATTTCTCATGGGCCCATATAAAGTTTCGACTGGCCAATTCGTTCGCGGAAAAATGCAGTCACGTGCACTCCACCTCATCCAGATCCGGAATAAAACTCTAAATATGGCCGCCGAAATACATTAAAAATAACATAAAACAAACTGGAAAGTGTAAATATAATATATTTTTAAATTTGACTATATCTTTTATTAACGGTATAACTTTCTTAATTTCATAAAATAATAATAATAACTTTTTTTATTAAATAAATAATAATATCTAATTTATCTTATATGATTTTGTAGTTCATATTTAAATTAGCTATTTTATTTTATTCATACCAATTGTAAAATCTGAAAATAATATTGACTATGAATAAATTAATTTTGAATTTTATTTTGATCTGTTCGTTTTAAATTTAGCAAATAAAATTTAATCGGTTCAAAATCAAAACTTTACATGCATGATAAAAATAATTATATTATTAAAACTAATACTAATTGGTTTTAAACATCAATTATATGAAAAACAAAAATGTAAAATACTCTAATGATGTTAATATTAATAAAAATGCAAATTTAGCAGGAGAAGGGAGAAAAATAGTTAAGGAGGCAGATGATATTAAGTTTTTGTAGTATTTTTTCCTTGGGATCGTAAAAACAAGAAAACAGAGAAGAGAATTACCTTGAGAAGGTGGCCTTGGATCTTGTTGGACGCTTGAATGACTGCAAAGTGACAGAAAGTCATGCGTTGGTTTCCTTCCTGTTCTTCAAAACCAAATTTGTAATTAGTATTACTAATAGTAACAAAAAACAATTACTTCACAATTTTTTCCAGTAAATTATTTCTGATTTTATTATCTCGGAAAATGAAAGTAAACCATTTTGATTTGTGCGTGTGTGTAAAAGGAATAAAAAAGCCGTTGTAAAGTAAATTACCTTCTGCTTCCATGGGCCAGGATTGAGGAAGCTCCATCTATGGCTACAATTTTTTCTTTTTGGCAGTAAAATATGGATCAGAAAATATAACTATGAAAGATGACTTTTGTCGAACGAAATTCAAAATTCTAGAGCAATTCGATGGACTCGAAGAGATTCAGCTGTAGGATTTGAAGGGGGGGGAAGAGTGACAATTCTTCAATCCGGATTGCTTTAATTCAGATCTGTTTCACATCGAGAGAGTGATGTTCAACGGGAAAATTTTCGTCTCCACCTGAGATCGGAGTCGCATTCACTAACGCTTTCGAAATCAAAAGCTTTTTAAACAATTGAATTCAGATTCCAGAAAATTTTCCTCAACTCTCGTGACTTTTTTCACCGAGAAAATTCGACCGATCGCAGCTCCGAGAGATCTACTCCACCACTCGTTTAACTGACCGAATGCCACCAGAAAATTTTCACAAATTAAGAAGAAAAACACGATGATTTCAACACCTTAAGAAAAGCTCAATTATGCATAATTCAAGTCAAAACTAGTGAACTAATTCAAAACAATAACAATCCACGAAACAAAAAGGATGAAGTACATACCTGCTTTGATCTGAAGCAAAACAAACGATTTCAACGTAGAATTTCAGCTGAACCAACAAAAACCGCTGATCTAAACACTGAATTATAAACTCGGAAAGAACAACAGTGTAATAATGCAGCTACCGAGTATTTGATTCAAAACAATTCGGCCGTACACGAGGCTTTTTGGCGTCGGAGAAAATGGAACTCTCGCTTGCTCTTTCTCTCTGGTTTTCCTTAGCGTCGTCCGCTTGATCCAAAAATCTTTTCATATGCTTTCTTTTTTGCGTTTTTTTTTTAATTTTCTAATATCATATATATATTGGTTTTTGTTAACGGCGTTGAAGTAACGACGTTGCGGCTGGGTTGACGACGTTTAAGGCTAAGTTGACGGCTTCATTTGATTTTTTCCCCTTTTTAGTGTAATTCGGGCGTGGTATTCTATGGATCACGGAACTCGATGATTTAAATTATTACTCTATATAGTTTGAAAGTAATTTATATAAATTAGGAAAATATTAATATTTTTGACCGTTCATTTAATTAGTGTATTTTCGTTAGGTATTTTAAATAAAGTTAAGAGTAAGGGTCTTGACAATCTTAATTGAAGAACTGTTTACCTCAAAGGAGTTTTTTTAAAACAAAAGATTTAACTTCAATTTGTTATTATAATCTTTTATTTATCAAATATTTAAATTAATAAATTTGACTGATCAAATCTTTAAAAATATTTAATACCTCTAATTTTAGCTCAAAAAATTATTTTACCAAACAAGACCACACTTGATTTATACCATGCTAATATTTAAAGGATTTAATTAAAATATCTTAAAATCTAAGGCAATATACAATTTGAATCATATTTTACATGATCCAATTAACTAGTACATAGAAAAAAGTATATTACATAATGTACTATAAATAAGAATTGGTATAGTGAGATGAGACACTAAATATCTTAAGTAAGATTAGAGATGTAAAATTTAATATTGTAAATGAAGTAAATTAAGTTAGGAAAACGTTATAATAATAAAACTTTACAATATTTTATCTGAATTAAATATTTAATGAATTGAATATAAATAATTATATAAAAAAAAATAAGAAAGTAATTTTAATAGACCAAGCGTTGATAGCCGATTAATCAGAGCTACTTACATTTTTCATCCCTTCCTCTTAAGCTTTAAGTTCAAAATCTAACAGAAACATTTTTTTTCTTTTCTCCCTCTAAATAGAATTAGTTAAAAAAATAATTTTAATAGTAATTAATGATATAGTGGCTATCGTTATCAAAACCCAGTATAGTTAATTACGGATAGGCTATGAGTAAGACTAGCTAGGCATATGGTACCGCTCACATTACATGTGAAGATAGACCGTAGCCAGCTACCCCGTCAGGCCATTCAAGGCCTGCCCCCAACCTAGATTTCATTTCCCCAACTCAAACTTCACCCTCCAATTACTCAGATTGTTCGTGTTGGGGGACCCAGTCTCAATCGGATTTTAGGTCCCCAGCAGCAAATATATTTAAAAAATATTCCGAAGAAATGTGATCAATATTGATAATGAAAATAAAGTTTGGTTCTATTTTTTATTCGAGATTCATCTTGAAGGAAGTCGACAATTCTTCACATATATCTAACAACAGTGCATAGTTAAACAAGCTCAGCTTTGTTTGTCAATTGATGTTTGTATAATTTTTAAATGAGTTTATTGCGGAAGACTTCATCATGTCTCACTCTAATAACATATTTGTTTAGTGTTTGCTGGAGTGGCTTCAAGAGAGTAATCTCGGAGAATTTAGTGAGCAGAGTATCATAATACAGAGAGATTATGACGAGATTCATAATAGTAGGTATAATATAGTTTATTTAAATTTATTTTTCGATTCAATTTAGTCGATCTCAAACGATACTTTGATCGAATATTCGAATTCGGATCATTTACTGGTTATTGGCACAGATCCCAATTAGCTATTGTGATGAGTTAATGACTGTGGTGGAAGACAACAGTGTGTATGAAAAGGACAAAGGGAGACGGGGGGAACTGAGATCGGAGGATGTTGGTGATAAAGGAGAACAAGTCACGTGCTCCGCTTCCCGTCTCTGCTCTTTTTCTATGTGGCGGAAAACGCGGGACTTTATTTTTACTTTTTATCAGGTATGACTCCCATGTGCAACTTTTTTAGATTCTCCCCCGGCTAATCTGAACTGAGTTGAATAGTAAAAAATTTGAATTTAATTTAAAATTTAAAGATATTTAATTAGATTCATAATAGAGATTAAATTGTTTGATTTTTTTCGATTAGTGTCGTTTGTCTAACAAAAAGATAATTTTATTTTATTTAGTTGCGTTTAGAAAGTTGTATGATAATTGAATTTCAGTGTAATAATACGTATATAATACAATAAAACTTTTATAAATTAATAATTTCAGGACCATATCATTTTATTAATTTAAATAGATGTTAATTGGAAAAAAATTTTGATACATAGGCCGTATAAACTTTAATTTACACATGCCTTTTAGTTTTAGGGGTTATGATTTTAGTTTAGGATTTAAGGTTTAGGGATTTAGGTTGTAGGGTTCATAATTTAATATTAGTGTTTAAAATTTAGTGTATATGGTTTAAAGTTTAGGGTTTAGTTTTTTAGAGTTAGGGTTAGGAATTTAGGATTTGGGTTTTTATAGTGTAAATACACATGCTTGTGTAAAATTAATTTTACACAACTTGTGTATCAAAGTTTTACCCATGTTAATTAATTGATATATTAATAATTTATTAAAGAGAATTTTTCGATTCAACGAACCTAATTATTGATTTAGATTTTTTTGACTATTCGGTTAAATTATCTCACAACCCAATTTATTTTGTCTTGTTTTTTTATATATATTTTATTGTGCTTTTCTCTGTTTCTGTGGCATGTTTTCTTTGTCTTTTATGATATGTCTTTGCCTTATAGCACATTTTTATGGTTACTTTTGCAGGTTTTTGGTGTTCGTACAATGACTCTCACATTGCTTGGCTCTGATTCGTGTTTGCCAGTGGCCGCGTAAAGTTTGATCACTTTTGGATTGTTTGACGACGTAATCTATAACGAATCGTCGGTTTTTATAATAGACGTGAATGATTGTTGCCGATTTTGAGGATTTTTTCTAGTTCATATTTTGACAACTCCCCGTAGATCCTTTTTACAATGGACAATAGAGATTTCTTTGGTACAAAAAAAAAATCGGATCTGACTGATGCAAATATTTTTTTTCTTTTAAATTTAGAGTTTTCTTTTTTGTTGTTCTCTTAGATGTTTAAAAGCTCTATTATGTTTATATTTTGATTTTATTTTATTTATCAATAAAATTGTTTGATTAATGTGCGAAAAAGCTATATTTATCATATCTCACCATATTATTCTTAATTTAAAGCGATGTATTCTTTTAAAATATCATATATATATATATAATTAAACTTTTTTATATTATTTGTTAATTTAAAGCGATGTATTCTTTTAAAATATCATATATATAATTAAACTTTTTTATATTATTTGTTAAATATATATACATAAACAATTTACGAAATAATATTTTTTAAAATTATAAATTCATTCATTTATTATATTATGTATTTGATATCTGAATCCGAAAAACATCTATTATCGTCTCCGTTAAGAATAACTAGTTGTGGCAGAGAACAAATTATATGTTAACGAAGAAGTCTTTGTTTTTTTCCCCTGTAAAGTGGACATTCCTTTGCTAAGGAATCCGTTTAGGGATCAGTTAACAATATTATTTGTTTATTTATTTATTTTCTTCTTATGATAATAATTACTTTACTAAAAACACTGCACTTTTATATATTTATTCTAATGGACTTTGATTAATTTAATTGGACTTTTAAATTTTTATTAGTTTAATGTTGTGAAAGGATAGGTGTCAGTTGCTCCGTGAAATCCGCATATACCACGTGATTTAAAATGTATGTCCACCACATCCTCATTTCCCTCAGCCTCCCAAATCACGTGTACAACTCACGCTACGATAATTGTGGATATTACGCGATTCCATTCTCCCATATTTTAAAACACATAATTTTTTTTTTACAATTATCGGTACTGAATCTACTCGCTAATTAATTTGAATCGAGTATAAACGTTTGTTATGAGGTGACCTCATAATTTAATTATTTTATTTATAACGTTAAAATTTAAATTCTTAATTTTATTTAAAAAATTTAATGTCACTGATTATTGGTTTAAATTGATAAGTTCGACGCTACAAACAACAAATTAAATAAATAAATAATATGAATATTGTGTTAAAAATGAAATATTTTCGATAATAAATACAAAATATATGATTGTGGTAAAAGAAATGACAACTTTGATTAGATCTTAATTAAATAGTTTAACATGAAATTGCATATTTTAATTAAATAGTCCACTTAAATTAGTTAAATCAATAAAATCTATAACTAAAAAAATTATGTTTGTTTGATTAGTAATTTTTTTTACACAAATTTTTATATTTAGATTCAATATATGAAACATAAAATTTTAATCTTAAATCTTTAAATTTAAATTTGTAACCATAAAACTTTGAACTATAAATTTTAATCTTATATTTTAAATTTAAAATCTAAACTAAATCACTAATTTTGAATTTAACTCACTTATAGAAAATTTAATTTTATAGTATTATTATTATAGGTTAGGTTTTGTTTATATCGGCGGTGTGTTGTTTTGCAAAGAAGAAAACAAAAACAAATTATAAGCATAGTATGTATAGCACGTGAGGCGTGGGTGAGAAGGGAGCAACTACTCACGTGCGCCCATCCCCTGACGTTGATCTGTCACACTACTTGCCTCCTTGCGTGCGGTGGGGTCACTTCTATTGTGTGTGTACATGTACATATAACTTCTCTTAATGCAGTAAGGCAATGGCAGGTTTACCTTTAAAAATTTAAAATTTTTATATATTTTAAAATTATTATTACATTTTGTAATGATTACTTAATTTTGCACTATTAAAATTTTAAATTTTTATATAATTTTTTTAAATATAAAAAATTATACTTTTAATATAAATTTTTAAAAATATTAAAAAAATAAGTTTTAAATTTTTATATATTTTAAAAATTCGCACCTTTAAAAATTATGAATTTTTGAAAATATTGAGAAGTGAAATTATTTTTTTATCCTCGTCTTTAGATGTTGAGTACCATACGAGTTATTATAGATCGATTAGGTTTCGGATATTTATGCTACGCACGACATTAATATCATGAATGTGGATATATATAAATTTGATTTAATTTTAAATTTGGGGTTTCAAATTTTACAATGTCTATTTTATTTTTTTAATCTTTCGTATTATCAAAATTTAGAGTTTGTGACTGTTCATCTCAACACTACTATTTCACAGTTATCAGTTTAAGCTAATTGGTTCATACAACATTTATAAAGGATTACATCAGTTACAGAGCAAAATGTATGGTTCCAAAATGCTAATCAATCTTAAGCTGCACAATTGAAGACAGATGAACGTTACAATTCGACGAATATGCATACAAAACGTTATAATTCGAGATTGTAACCACTTGAGTCGAGCATTAGAATACTTGAATTCGGCTATTGATTAATGTATAATCCGAAATGGTTCATAAACTATAATAGTTTTTCAAAGATAACATTCAATAACTTAAGTCGTACAAAAGAAAATAAACCAGAATAAGCTAAAATCCATCATCTAAATTGGATAAAATTGAATTTCACACTTACCGGAAGCACTCTGTTCATCCGCAACCATTGCCTTTATTTCTTCACTTATACTTCGTAGCATAAAATCAACTTTAAAACCGACGCATTCTTCAAAAAGTGTTCGACGATTTCCATCTCTTCGAAACCATCGGATACGATGATTTTAACTGTCTCAAGCTTGGGGTATGAAACACTTGGTAACACAAGCCTCATAATAACCCACTTAAATCCCTGTAATAAATGACCTTATTCAATATATATGTAAATATATATAAAAGTAAATAGTAAATTTTAACATATTCGTATTTAACGTACCTTCTCTATAACTATAGAAACCAAGTTAGGTGCACGTTCCACCAAGAAAGGCAAAGCATGAGACGGAGAGTCATTAAGTTTAACCACAAGATGTGTCAAATTTTGCCAAACAATTGCTCCATTATCATCGATGTTTTCGAACAAAACATTCTGCAGCCTTATACATAAAATTAGTTAACTTTAATGTATATACACACACAGTCAAACTGAAGTTAAAAGAAAGGAAAGGAGACTCGCATCGGTATTATATATCGCCAAGCGCTTTACCATATTAGAGATTGACTTCAAAAGATCAAGGGCAACTTTGGACTGGTGAGTTACTTGAATGCTAGCTGAACCCGGGGATAATACATGATTTGAATCACCATCTTCATCGTGTATCCCACTAGGTTTAACGAGGTATTCTAAGTATGACGTCTTGATAGTAACCTCGGGGACGGTGGAATTAGCAAAACTGTCCCTGTCCGAGTCAAGAAAGCATTCGACTTTGAAGATTTCGAGCCGAGGGCAGTCAGAGAGAAGCATGTTCAATGTGTTACCACCAACGATCAAAACACATTTGAGCCGGAAGGTCTTAGGACACGGAAAGAAAACACGAACATCGATGGGGGATTTCTTCAATTACAATCTTACCAGACAACCATATAGTTTTGAGTTTCTGGCATGTTATGTTCATACGAGATAAATCGAGATGATATTGACGAGATGGGTGTAAATTGCGAACAATCTGACGAGACAGATGAATACGAAACACTTCAAGATTAGACCTGCTCAGAGACGTCAAGAGATCAATCCACTTGCAAATCACGGGTTCCCCATACCCACAGTCGAAACAAAACAGACGGAGTCTCTTGACCATCGCCAAGTTTTCATGGTTCTTTAAGACATGGTCCATGATTCTTTTGAAGGTGTGTGGTCGATACTCGTTGTCCCTGAGATCAAGTGCGGGGACGGACCTCCATAAGTATCGGAATCTTGTGGATACAGATCTCATTCTTAATAAAGAATGAAATGGAAGAAAAGAAAGGATGTGACAGAGAAGCTTATCAGGCAAATCACTCATCCTGTCACTGATCTCCTCTCCGGATGCCATTGTCGATGACGTTAGCTAAACCGAGATGCAAAAGATCAGGTACTTGGTATGAATACCTATCAGAATTCCGAACTGTTCCACCAGCAACCAAAAAGTAGAACTCACTAAACAGTGTGAATTTGACTTGACCTGCAACTAAAAGATAAAGATCGGCTAACTACCATGATACATGAAAATATCATGAATGACTAAGAAAGCTATGAAAAGAAAAGCAGAAATCTATAACGGAAACCATAATTCCAAAACAAAAGAGAATACTGAAGAGATATTCAAACCAGATTCCATACTTGTCAGCGAATCATAAACCCAAGCCCTGAGGTACCTAAATTAGAAGAATGGAAGAAATTATAAGGAGAGTTTCAAAAACCTCATAATTTGAAAGCTTCCAGCAAATTTAGAAAAGGTTCATAACTGAGATTTTCAACAACACTAACAATTATCGGATTAAACAACACTAACAAAACCCTAAATCGATCATGAAAATTTAAAGAAAGGAAAACAAATTTGAAATTAAGAGAGGAGAATTCATACAAGCGACATACTGAGAAGTTCTCTCTGTTATTCTACTTCGGTTTTGACCACAATTGACATTGATATTGCCCAATTGCGCATCCTTCTGCAGATGATCACTCTAGGATCCCATAATTTAAGCGTTCTAGGTAGTAAGCGATGTGAGGGATTTGGAGCTTTCCCATTAAATATTTAGTATTTCTTTCTCGGTTTAACCGTGGCACAAGGTAAATAAAATAAAATAAAATAAAATAAAATAAAATAAAATAAAATAAAAATACTATTTTACGGAATAAATTAAAAAAAATTATTATATATATATATTTATCAACATGTTAGTTCAAGTGAGACACCGATAGATCAAAGCCACGAGAAATCGGAAGACAACTAAAATAATATATATTTTAAAAAGAAATCGTGAATTAATTTTTTTATAAATATTTAATTAATATAGTAATAATAACAAATCGGATCGAGTTATTATTTAAAAAAAAAATAAGTTTACTTGGTTGACAAGGTCCACGCCTTCTGTCCATCCATAATCCTTGCCTTTATTTCTTCACTTATACTTGTGTAGCATAAAATCAACTTCTTCAAAACCAATGCATTCTTCAAAAAGTATTCGGCAATTTCCATCTCTTCGAATCCATCGGATACAATAATTTCAACCGTCTCAAGATTGCTGTATGTTACACTTGGTAAGACAACCCTCATATTATATAAAAAAAGTCCCTGTAATAAGCAATAATAATTAGATTAATATAAAGGTTGTCGAGTGAGGTCTATGTATAGTATCAACATAAAGCATGACTGCCTAAGTTCGGCATAAAATATACGATTCAAATTTTATATAATAATTTGTAATTATCTTAAGACTATTTAAAAAAATTTAACATATTCATATTAACTACCTTCTCAAGAACTAAGGATATCAAATTAGGTGCACGTCCCACTAAGAAAGGCAAAGCACGAGACGGAGACTTATCAAGCCTAACCACAAGATGTGTCAAATTTTGCCAAACAATTGCTCCATTATCATTAATGTTTTCGAACAAAACATTCTGCACCATCATACACAAAATTAGTTAACTTTCATATATATATATATATATATATATATATATATATACACACACAAACACAAAATCAAACTGAAGTTAAAAGGTGAAATTTTTTATTTTAACTTATTATGTTTTAACTTATAATTTATATATTTTTATTTTATAAATAAAACAACTTAGAGTTATAATCTATTTCCTGATCGTTTTTTTAATCTGATTGTTTTTTTTTTCTATCTATAATTAGATAAATATAAGATTAAAATTATGCCGCGATTGTAATTTAATTTATCTTTATATTCCATTACTTACTTTGAAGTGAGAAAGTTCATAATTAAATGAACAAATATTGTCATGGAATTACATCAAATGTTAAAAAAATACACTCAAATATGTAATAGTTGGAATGATCAGGATAGAATCTATTATTTTTTACAATTGTGATCATAATTAGAATCTTTCGATTTCCCACATGGAGGGAACCGAGCATTTTGATTGTCTTTGTCATCCTACTCGTTCGCTCGGCTGAGCGGCGGAAGCAAACGCTGCCACCGTCGGTTTAGCCAAACAACTGGGACTTTGTTCCCCAACCATAATAACAAATACCACCGTCGGCTGCTCGGTGTTGGGTTCGGTTTGGGCGAAGTTTAGAGCACAACACCCTCTATAACAGCATTGTCATTAACATCATTATCACAAACAGTGTAACGATCGGCCATTCCTTGACTGGGTTCCAATGCAAATTTCCAGGATCGTTGGAAGATGGAGGAGACATTAGAAATTTGAAAATCCCTCAATTGCTGCACTCATGTATATAATACAAATAATCAGCCATGAATGTGCTAATAAATGGAATTGTTTGAAGTTAGAGGGCATGCATAAGTATCTTTGCAGGGTCGATGTATGGGCATTCCAACAATTGTCTTTAGTGCAATTTGTTCTTACTTCGGAACTTTTTAAAATATGTATGTTATTTTATCCGTAATATCTATTATCAGGGACGGAACTAGGATTAATATTTTAGAGGGGTAAGAATTTGTTAAGCCTATAAATTTTAAAAATTGAGAGGAACAAATACCTTATCTTATTAATATTTAAATTATAAAAAATTTAAATTATAATTATACCAAAAAATTTGAGAGGGGCAACCTCCCTTCCCAACCCAGTAATACCTCTGTCCTTGTCTATACTACCATGTAATTAGTTCAAAACTATTAAAAAAATATTATAGTTAAAAAGCTATGTTAGTTCTTGTATTATGAATAAATTTATAATTAGATGTGGCAGTCGCTTAGTTTGAATTAGGTTCGAGTTGCTTTCGGTTTAGGTTCGATTGCTTCAGAGGTTTGAGTCAAGTTTAGACCATTATGTTCGGGTTTATATTGAATAAATCGGTTCGAGTTTTGAGTCTTATATTTATTTTTCCGCTACATGGTGGCTAGTCAAGCCGGGTTAGAGACCTTTTCAGTAGCTAGCACCTTTACAGCCGTACATTAGTAATTGACAAGTTGAACGATTATCAGTATCGTTAAGCACAATTACTTGATCTAACCTTACTGTGGATGCAATGTAGTCTCATATGGTTATACTCAACAGTATACTTGTTGCGTCATTGAAGCTTTTGGTTGAAGCTTTTTCTTGTTAGAATCATGTTTGGCAAATTTATGCACCATATATATCCCTTATAATTATTTTACATTCTTGGGTTTTTACTGCCCCAAACCATAATGTAATTGTTAGTATTAGTTTCTTGTTTGTTGGAACTGATTAAAACTTTAACCCTTTTGCAGAGTTTATAAATCTCATTTCGTCAGAGTCCAATGAAGTTTGTAACAGAGAGGAGAAGCGAACCATAGCGCCTGAGCATGTACTGAAAGCTTTAGAGGTATCTGTGTCACAAACCTACTTTCACATTTTAATTTGGTTCCTTTTATGCGTGTGATTTTCTTTTCTTGTTGGCTTATTAGTAGGGTGTTCATGGTTAACCAAAATAGCACAATGATTAACCTGTAGGTTCTATTCTTAGTGTAATTAGAACACATTATCTTTAGACATTGTCTTCTATTTGCACTAAGAACATAACTTACAGGTTAACCGTTGTAGTATTTTGGTTAACCATGACCACCCCTACTTATTAGGATTGGAAAAGCTAATGTATTGAATAGGACCTTTCCTCTATGGTTCAGCAGTATCTTTATGCTCGTAGGCACTTTAGCCTGCTTCCGATCTTAAGTAAATACAGATAGGATTTTAAATTGCTCATACCATAAAAATTCCAGCAATGGAGGGTCTAAGAAGGATTTTTTTGTGTTTATATTAAGCTATGCCTTAACTAGCCCTTGTATTTTATTCTGAATTTGTGATCATACTGTGTGAATTCTAAGAATGCAAAAAGGAAATTGTTACTAAAACATTATGCTTGCATGTAATTTGTCAGGTTCTTGGGTTTGGACAGTACATTGAGGAGGTATATGCTGCATATGAGCAACACAAGATCGAGACCATGGTAATTATTTGTCTTCTTGTTCCTTGTTTGCATTTGGCATTCTGCAATCTCAAACTTTGGAAACTGAATTTTTGTCTAACCGAGATTGCCCAGCTTTGTTTTATCTCTGTCTCTCCTCTCCTCTCTTTTTATGTGCTTTTCGTGTTATTATCTGTTATTGACCAAGAAGTTGGCAATCTTTTGCTTCTCCATGAAAGGAGGCAAATGGAGCAGTGGTACCGAGATGACTGAAGAAGAAGCGGCAGCTGAGCAGCAGAGGATGTTTGCTGAAGCACGAGCAAGAATGAATGGTGGGGCTGTTGTTCCAAAGCAACCCGAATCTGACCCAACCTTAGAGAGCTAACTGTTTAGGCTTATTTCCTTTCACCATAGGTAAGCATTCTTGATTCTTCCATTAGTGTTTCTAAAGTTCTAATCTGAATGTCACTGGCCGGTGCATTGGCCCACGTGGATATCTGTGAATGCTATCTATATTCTATAACCTAATGCAATTAGCAAGAGTTTTGTTCATTTCTATCAATCTAGCTAGCTAGATTCTTGTAGCCAGATTATTATCACGGTTCATACGAATCTATAAGGTGTTCCCATCAACGTGAGTAAGTTATTTAGGAATTAGGATTCATTTCATCCTGTAATGTATATCGGTCCATTGAATTTTAAGATTGTATACACATACACATATAATGGTTGGATGATTGTTTCAACTTTGTAAGCAGGGTTATATTTGTAAAATGCACCTGGATTAGAGGCACTTTCACCTCGGATCTTTCTTAACCGATACAGTTGTATCGAATTTTGAACTAAATTGAGTTCTGGTATCGAAATTGAAAAAAAAAAACACTAATTGGAAGAAATAAAAACATTTTAAAAGAAATTGTAATGTATTTTGGATTGATCATTTTCTCCGTACATCCTGTCCTTGACGTGCAAATCCTGGCTGCAAAATGTGGTTAGGCATCGATTAGTATAATTATCATGAAAAATAGGTATAAAATACACGAGTTACATAATTTAAATAAAATATTACAACACAGTTGAATTGAAAATAAAAAATGTCTGGTTTGCAGTATTTAGATTTTTATTTTATGAACAGAAACCAAAACCTGAAATCGAAACGAATTTGACAAGAACCGAATCAATACCAACACGAACATAAACCAAACTAAAATAATATGAAGATAAAAGAAAAGATCAAGAATGAAAAAGGTCACCATACCTGAAGAAGCATGGAAGGAGCTCCAAATGGTTGTGAAGTGGTATGACTTCTTGTTTTCCTCCCATTCAATGTAGTGATTGAAGGATTGTTGGCCGTACTAATATCACAGAAACTCCGTTTCTTTGCCTTTGATGTGACCGGCGATCGAAACCGATGACTTGGGCTTTTCAGTTCTCCGAATGATTTTTCATTCTTTCTCGAAAGCTCCTGAATCATATCATCTTTTTGCTTTAATTCTAAAGCATGATCTTTCTTCATTCTCGCCATTTCCGATTCCAAAGCTTTCATTCTCAGTTTAAGCTCATTGACAGCTTCTTCTCCAACCCTTTTTCTAGATTCTGGTGTGAAGCAATTCCGAGCTAAAACGGAGGGCTTGGGCTTCGTTTTCTCGGCTGGTTGGGCTCTTGGAGGCGTCATTAGAGATGTGAGTGAAGTGGGCGTTGGTGGTGAAGTGTCGGCCTTGGCTGCCATTGATTGTGTTTGAAAGCTTAGCAACTTTTTCTGTTGGCGAACCAGTTGAATTCGCAGTTCTCGATTCTCCTTTTGCAGTTCAAGTACAAGCTTGGTTTCATCGGCGGCTCTTGTTTCAGGTAATTCAAGTACGTCCTCATTGGCTTCACATGTCTGCAAGTACAATAAATATTCTATGTTATTCAGATTCGGGTGACAATATCAGAAATGGATGTGTTCATATCACGATATTTATGTCCCGATATACATCTGATATGTGTATCGTACGTGAATACTTACAGCAAAATAGTTGCATCGTATAAGTGCTATCAGAAATGTATTCCTAATACAAGACAATCTTGGAATCAACTAAGAATTAAATATGACAGCAGATCCGATATATGCAATGCTTGTTATATCTGGATTGAATCAGCATAATTGCTTTAGAATCCCAATCGTATTCGTTTAATATTCGGATTTAGTAGGTCAATAAATTTTCAAAAATGAAACTTCTAAAAGTTTAAGTAAATAGTGGAATCAAATATATGAATATACATCCATTGTCAGCAATAGTATAGCAGGTTCGAGGTTTCAAGTTTATGTGGAATAGCATGAAATCGAGTTACGAACCTTGGTTCGGATTTCCTTGGCCCGGTCAGCCCAATGAAGGGTGTTTTGTGTTTCACCAAATGAAACATTGCTGGGACTGATATTAGCGATCATCACAGTGTTACAAGCTCCACCTAACGAGTCCTTCAAGAGTTGAGTGAGTTTCGAGTTTCGATAAGGTATGTGTTTCTTACGCTCGACGAGAGCATTGATGCAGCTGCTGAGTGCGAGAAGCGATCGATTAATGTTCGCACCTTCGAGTGATCGAAGCGTTCTTTGATCGGTCGCGAGAGCTCGTTCCGAACCAGCAAGATCAATGAGTGAGAGCTTTCCAACTCTATTAATGACATTCATTGAAGCATCTTTCACTCTATATTCAACCACAACCTAAAAGAACAAAGATAGTAGTCAGCCATGGATTGGTAACAGCCAAGTTATTCAGACTCGGATTTGACTCGGACATAGGCATATTTGATTTTTTTTCAAGCTTTTCCGTATTCTTAGAGTCCTAAAAGTGTCCTATACCTGAAGAATTGCATGGGATCGAGAAGATGTTTCATTAGCACAGGTCGGTTCAGTGGTTCGGTTTTGGTTTCCTCTTTGAAGCAATGCCATCACCTGCCACAACCAAAACTAGACTATGAAACCCTTTTCATTCAATCAATTGCTCCAAGTTATAATGCAATTAGGGTTCAATAGGAAAATTTACTTCATCTGTTGAATAAGCCCTGTATTGTGTAAGACCTGCTGCTGCAATTCCCTGCATTACATAAAATCAAAGGCAACTAACTTAAATAATATGTAATTATCGGGTATGCTATTCGAACTTGGGTGTAAATGCCGGATATCGGCATGTATTTAGAATCATTTTCTCGTATTTTAATACGTGTCTGATACATGTATCAAATATGAGTACTTCAAGCAAAAGAAAGAAGCAACATAGAGTATCAAATGCGGGTCTCTGCTTCATCGTATCACGCATCTCATACCCGCGTATGAATACATATCGAACACAATAAGAAGGCCTATGTTAATCAAACTCGAGTGTAAGTGTTGGATAAGAATGTGCATCATACCTCTGCATCCATATCCAAATACATATCAAACTCGAATATTTAAAGAAAAGTAAAGAGTTGGAATAACCTGTTTATCTTCTCTCAGAACAAGGGGTCTTCCAGGGGAGAGTAAATCCCTGACGGTTTCATTGTAGACTTCGAGATAAGAAAGATGAACAACATGGCTTCCATCAAAGCTTCTTTGTCTAATCTTTGCAAAAAGATCCTTTATTGCCAAAACCATGACACCCGGGTTGTCGATGGTGCCTAACATCGTATAAGTTTTGCCAGCTCCCGTGGCACCATAGCAGAACACCGACCCATTTCTTCCCTGCAACACTGCTTCCACAAGCTCTGCAGTCCTGCAAATTCAACTTGCTTCAGACACATCCGACATCCGACATGGGTATAGGGATAATATCCTCCAAGGATCCTTTCAAATGCAAGAGAAAACTTGAATATTTTTTTTTTAAAAATATCCATCTCAGATACATTCTTGTATCTAACATTCATACCGAGTTCGAAAAACTATAAAAAGTACCTGTGACTGACATGGATAAGGAATATGACCCTTCAAGTAACTTAAATTTAAAAAATAAAATTGAATGTACCAATACCGAATTCGTATTTAAAACTCACACATAAACCCAAATAACATAAGCTAAAACCAGTGACAACAAAATCTAGATTCCAGATTGAACCTCAACATAAGAAGTGTGAATCATCAATTGAAGACACTGATCACTAGAAACAAGTTCAATTCACAACTACATCACATTCACTTGCATTTGAGGACGAATGCCTCGGACAGGGAATGTTCAAATTTTTAAAGGTTTTTCATACATTTTGAGTACCACACTCCATACCGATGTTCAAATATGTGTCAATACTATATATTCATGTAGTCTGCAGTTCATATCAAAATGGACCAATACATAAAGTCTTTTGCAACAAAACTAACATTGTGGTATAAACTTCATATTGACAATTGGAATCTGGGACTGAAGCATCAAAAGTGAAAATTTTCCTAGCTTCCAAGAACACAGAAATAGAACAAATTGAAACCAATTTAAGGGCTAAAACTACCTATGCTACTTCAACTCCTCGAACACGAATGTCAGAAACTAGTATGTCTCAGTTTTCTAAGTTTTTCACTATCATTAATCATATTCGGTATATAAGTATCGGACACGAATATTTTAAAAATCGAAGTGCTAGAGTCTGCAATTCAAATAAAAATGGACTAATACATGAAATCAAAACTTACGTAGTGGTATAAACTTCATATTGGGTACTGGAATCAGGGAATGAAGCATCAAAGGTGAAATGCCTGCCTTTAAGCCTCTTCAGTCTAAGATAGTCATTCTCATTACCAAACTCAGTCAAGTAAACATCTTTTTTGTTCACAATCTTCACACAACACCTTGATCCAACTTCTTTCTCCTTCTTTGACATCGGCCTAAGCCTTACGAACACGAGAATTCGACTCTCATTTTTCTCATCCGTTTCCATTGATAGCTTCCTTGCAACTGCAGTCTTTGTACCCTTTGTTGCAAAAGATGAAACCCCAAGAATCTTATGATCCGTACCAATGAAAAGATTCTCCTTTGAATCATCAAAAGCTGTTGAATTCACCACTGGAGCCAATTTTGTTGTTGGCATTGTGTTTTCTTCCATAACATTGTTGTTGTTGTTTCTAAGAACTGCAGAGGCTTTCTTTTGTTGTTCATATAAAAGAGTTAAAGCTCTCAGTTTTTCCTTCAATCCATGGTGAAGATTCCTCATTGGAACATTGTTGTTAACATTGTTCACCTGGATTTCTTCTCCTTCTTCTTCTTGTTGTTCTTCATTTGATCTTCTCTTTCTGTTGATCTGAGAGTGAGACCTTGTTGAAACTGCCATCTTATGATTTTCTCACTGCCCAAACACGCCTCGAGATTTAATTTTCTTAAACACCCAATTGAGAAAAGCAGCTGAAAATACAAGAAAAATTCAAGGAAACTATTTTCCTGGAAAATTCAAAGCTTAGGAAAACATGCAGTTGATACAATTTTTTAAAATACCCAATTGATAAAAACAGTTCAAAATGCAATAAAATAGCGTAGTTGATGCGAATTTCCTCACCGTCCAAACATGCCCCGAGATGCAACTTTTTAAACACCCAATAGATAAAAACAGCTGAAAATGCAAGATAAAAAGTGAAAGAAACTATTTTCCTGGAAAATTCAAAGCTTGGGAAAACACTCAGTTGATACAATTTTTCTCACTATCCAAACACGCCCAAAAATGCAACTTTTTAAACACTCCAATTGGTAAAAACAGTTGAAAATGCAAGAGAAAAAGTGAAAGGAACTATTTTCCTGAGAAAATCAAAACTCGGGAAAGCGTCCAGCTCATACAAATTTTCTTATTATCCAAACACGCTCCAAGATGCAATATTTTAACACCCCAATTGATAAAAACAGCTGAAAATGCAGATCGCAAGAAAAAAAAAGCGAAAGAAACTATTTTCCAGGAAAAATCAAAACTTGGGAAACATACTTTAGAGTTAAAAACTTACTAAAAAATGAAGGAGAGGGGAAAATTATCAAAGATCGGGTTAATCTAAACTGTTGGTTTTGATATCAACGGTTGGTAGTGAATCCGCTCAATCAAGTATCTCGAGGAATGAAAAAGCTATCGGCACTCAATTTTTTTTTTATTTCATCACGAAGGTAAGAGTGGAAAAAGCAAAAAGAGGAGAGTCCTTTGTTAGAGAAATTTGAAATGGAGGTTATAACGGTAAAGAAGACTGTCAGAAACTGCAGGCTCCACATTCATGTGGAAATTAAGATATTAATATGTATATTTTAAGATCTAATAATTCGTATATTTGTGTATTTACAACGTTTTAATTGTATTTAAAATATTTAATTATGTTTTAGAGCTGTGTGAGATTAAGAGAAGAGTGCGAGGTTGGGGACGATGAGTTGGCTTGGGTAGTTTAAAATTTAAAAGGTAAATCTTTAATTGTGGTCATTTTACTCTTAGCCTGGATGCATATATTCATAGTATTTGGCTAGAAATGAATGCTCAGCTTTTTCGAAGAGCGTTAAGGCAGGAACATATTTAATTCATATTGTACAACAAAATGTTCAGATTAGGTTACATGAAAAATGTATAGATAGGTTGGATATTGTGAATATGAGTTGGTATATAGTTTGAGAGTTGATACAATTTTTGGATAGTGTATGTTTTTTTAGATGAAATGAAAGATAAATTTATCCAAAAATAAAATATTTAATTATTATAATCATGTTGATTTTGTTTAGTTCATTAGTTTTGTGGGTTTTTTAATTTAATCGCGCTATCTTTCAAATTTTTTACGCTTATAATTTTATTTTTCTTCCTTTGATTAGTGGTCGGTAATTAATTTTAGTATTGGTTGTTGATCACTGGGTCTATTTCTTTTATGTTTTGATAAGAATTTCCGCTTTTATGGCATGTGTTTCCTCTATTATTGTGGCACGTTTTTCTTTGATTTTTGTGGTTCGTATCATCTGTCATTGTGGCATAATTTTTAACATACCTTAGCGGTCGGTTGAAGTTCATATAGAGATTTTCACGACGTTAATATCTGATTATGATTCTGTCGATGGTCTTAAAAAGACGAATCCCTACTCAGTTGGTAGTTGGTTACCGATGTAATATGCCTGATAGTTTGGTTCGCCCACAACTAATTTTTTCCTGTAAAGCGTCTTGTTTAAATAGAGATAAAGAGATTCATGAAAGTTTATAAATTGTAGTATGTTAATTTCGATAGAAGCGTTTGATTTTGTTTGCTCCATCATAAGAGAATTTTAGTGGACTTATCATTTTTTTTCTTTTTGATGTATTGTATTATATTTTATGGTGATTAATAAGATCCAGATGTTATTATTAGAAAAATAGGGACAAAATTCATAAATAGTCACTAAATTATGATAAATTATTTAATTTGATAACTAAACTTTTAATTACTTTAACTTTTTATTAAACTTTATGTCTTGCTTTAATTTACCCCCATTAAATACCGTTAATTCTTCTAACGGTATGCTGACTAGCTGTCCACCAAACCAACATTTCCATGCCAGTAGAAATAAAAACAGTTTCATTTCCCTCTCTTCCAATTCCTCTTCTTCAAAATTCATCCTCACAATTTCTTCTCAGATTGCCAGTCTCTCCATTTTATTCTTTACCTGTGAGAAAGTCGGCGAAACTTATCTCGACCTCAAGTCCGTTCCACCCAAAATTGTTCGAGTTGTCGTTCACCGAGCAATCATCACTAACCTTCAAAAAGACATCAAAAAGATCAAGGACTTGAGAAGTAAACGACATTGCTTGAATATGCATCTTCAATGTTGTTTTGAAGGTCGGTGATGATTGCTCGGTGAACGATGGCTCGAGCAGTTTTGAGTGAAACGAACTCGAGGTCGAGATAGGTTTCACTGACTTTCTCATCGGTAAAAGATAAAATGGAGAGAGTGAAAATCTGGGAAGAAATTGAGAGAATGGATTTTGAAGAAGAGGATTTAGAAGAGAGGAAAATGAAAGTTGGAGAGTTGGGTTTTATTTCTGCTGACATGGAAATGTTTGGTGTGGTGGACAGCTAGTCAACATACTGTTAGAGGAATTAACGTTGTTTAACGGGGAGAAGTAACATTGAAATAAAACATAAAATTTAATAGTAATATTAAAGCAATTAAAATTTTGATTATCAAATTGCATAATTCAACAAAGTTTAGTGGCCATTCATAAATTTTATCAAAAAATGTTCAATATGGGAGAATATTTAAACATTTAATATTTTAAAATTATGAATAAAGAAGGATCTACAAATGAATATTATATTAAATTGTATGTTCAAAAATATTATAATTACAAAGAAATATCTAATTATTATATAGGTATAGACACCAAACCAAAAGAGCCTTTAAAAACAGAGACTTCATTACCATGCAAATTGTGAGAACCAAAAATTCCTTTGAATCCTTCTCTTCAAGCCGAAATCAGTTCCCACGTTTTCATGAATCGGTCTATCTACTTATCAAGTACGCCCTGCAATATGATTCCAGAGCATCATGTCTCTTGTCTCGCCTCGCCTCGCCAGCCATTATCCGATGCTCTATAGATTTATCAGCTACCAGCATAGTCTGTCCAGCTTTACCAACAAAAACAAAAGATTCTAAGATGAACGTAACTGAACTATAATCGAACTGCAATTTCATGGAAATGTCTATAGGGTATGTCGGATGCACGATTAGTGGTTCGTTGCGTTTTGAATATCGTAGTCGGGAATCTTCATCTTACATGTTCCCAGAACCATTTCACGGGTTTCTGGAGAAAGTTCCTTCAGAAGGTCTGATATGTTTAGCCTGTGCTTCTTCTTTAGCTCATCTAACTCCAATTGCTGCTTTACCAACAGGGATTCGAGCCTTTCGGTTATTGCCTTCACTCGTACATCAGTGTCCTTTAATAGTTTACAGTTCTCTCTTGAAGAATGCATTCCATTATCGTCATGTGGGTTTTCCTTGAACAGACTCAATTGCATGTCAGTAGGTCTTCTCTCGTCTTTCGCCAGACCATCGTCACCTCTGCCATTGTGACAGGCAACCGCCACTCGAACAAGTGAAGTACCCCTATTTATGTTACCTCCACTTTCATAGTTATCATGGAATTGTTCATGGTTTTCAGGCAAGTTATCTGCGGACTGTGCGAAAGGTATCTGAGAAGCCAAGTTTGAAAACCCAAACCTGGATGGAGATATTCCACCAGTCGCTTTTGGTGAGTCAGACCAGTACCTTCGACCTGACGGCAATCTCTCCAGTGAAAGACGACCTGGAGATGCGGTCGGGGTGTAAGCCATTGGAGATGCATCACCCTTACTTTCTGAAATATCAGAATGTGCAAATTCTCCAAAATTAATTCTAGGACTTTCTTGGGGAACCCAATCACGAATATGAGAACTTATATTCGATTCAATCATTTCGGCAATTGTTGGAACATCTTGATCAGTTAAGTCCAACTCCTCAACCATTTCACTAGCAACAGCAAATGCTGTATCAGCTTCAATATCAAATGGGAAGTGGATGTTGCGGATATGACCTAGGATCATGTCGGATTTTCAATAAGAAAAACAATTACGAAAGGAGAAAACCTTGAAGAAAAAACATACAAAGGAGTGAGAGACCTGTTGAATCTGCTATCCTTAGTTTCAGAAATATCGTGTTAAGGTCTTTCGTCTGACCTTGCACTTTAACATCTAGACTCGCTTCGTTTTGAAGATCCTTTGTATCGCTATCTACATTTATCATGTAAAATGTGAGGGCCAAAATACTCGAAAGCCTTCAAGCTTAAAAAAGCTCCTCAATTCTACCTGAAATGGGGGGATTATGTCGACCTACACTGTCATTTTCCTCGACAGGTTGGAGAAATGGATCCCGTAAAAGCTCCTTAGCAGACAACCGTTCAGAGGCTTTAGCAATACATTTTTCAATAAATAACTTGACTCCAGGATCAGCCACTTTTGCTAATGATGCTGGCTTTATTCCCTGCCCAAGTACAAGAACCATTAGAATTGAGAAGCATTGTGTCTCATTTTGCACTAAAGGAAATATATTGAAAAAGCTACATCACCAAGCGCTAACATCGATTCTACACAGCGAACTTTGATAATTAAAATACTGAAGCAAGGTATATAGTTCACTCCAAAGATGCCAAAAGCCGGCCTCTTTCCAATCTAACCAGATCAGTAATCATCCTCTCGACGATCTTGATCAAATGGGAAAGGTTGGCAAAAGGCTCAAAAACATGTCTATCTAGTGTAGACTATGCATATTGTAGTCAAATCAAATTCAGTAAAAACACTACTATGGAACATTAGGGATTTTCACAAACCTAACAGCCAATTTACTCGGACTTAAGCTGAGTGTAAGATACGAGTAACGAACCATCTATTCCCATAATCATTTCCCCATCACTTCCACAAAGTTTATGATGCTGTACATATGTCCACTTCCGCATATTCATATCTTTTATACATTTATGTTTGTTAAGCGCAAATAATACATTTTGTCAAAGATTTTCTATTTGATTGTGCACTCAGAACTGAGTTCAGATTGCTTGCATCTGAGTAAACCAAGGTGGAATTGACCACTAAAATGTGAAGTCCAATAAATTATATAATCACTGCAACTAAGCAGAACGACAACCTCTTAATGACGAAACAGAATTCAAATTACTTATAAACATATGATGATTCATACCAAACTCATTCATCAGCTCAACAAATGTACCTCATGTAGGGGGAAAAACACAAGTAAGGTCTAGAAAATCGACATTTCTCCGGAACCTGTTATTGCATCATACCTAAACTTCTAAAATGAACAATGAATTCAAGGATCATGAATGTCTTACCGATGTCACCTTCTTGAATATTTGAGCTGCATTAGCACATTCAATGTATGGATACTCAAATGTCACTAACTCCAGCAAACACATGCCGAAAGCGTAAATATCTACTAGCTCATTATATTCCTCTTCATAGAGTTCAGGCGCCATAAACTCTGGTGTACCTATATTGAATTAACAATTGCTTTATTATTTTGTATTTAAATCCATGATGGTTCCGAACATTGTACAATCGGAAGTCATTAAGGACATGAGCTGTACCAATAACACTATGTGCTGCACGAGCCTGACGAAGGATAGCAGCCAACCCTAGATCCCCGATCTTCACCTCACCTTGGTTGCCATTGACAAAGATGTTATCACATTTCAGATCACGGTGAATCACTGGGGGGTCATGATCATGAAGATACAGAAGGCCCTCCAAGATCTGCCTAGACCATTTCTTCAACGCCCTCAAATCAACATGCTTATGCTTCTTCCGGTACCTACACGTTCAACCATAAAACTCTCGATAATGCCATAATGAAACACATTATAAACAGACACATACATGTAGATATCAAAAACTTACTGCCGCAGTGTTCCCGAAGTGAAAATCTCAGTGATGAAGTTGATATTTTCATTTTTGGTATCGACCCACGAATTGTAAAACTTAATTATATTCTTGTGCTTCAATGTTTTAAGCAAATGAACTTCGGAATATAATCTCTCCAAATCTTCCGAATTTCGCAAAAGATCAGTGACCTTAACCTGATTCCACGCCACTTCTATACCTTCCAGTTCATCAAATGCTCTATATCTAGATTCCCACAATTTGGTCAAGGATTCAACAAAAGCCTCATACTCATAAATCAAGCATTTAAACCTCTAAATGCATTAATAAGCAAACTAAAACGACAAAGGAAATATGCATACATATATGTATATGCATATCTAAAAGAAAAAAGGATACACTTTTTTGAAAGCTCCTCTTCCTAAAACCACCCGGTACTGCAAAATAACCAATCAAAAGACAAAAACAAAGGCAACCCATTAATGGTAACATGAATCAAGATTAACTCAAATGCCAATCAACATCAAATATAAAATTTGTTCCAAATTAGTAAGCTTTGTTAGAATCAAAATGATAAAAACCAGACATTTGAAATGAAATAGTGAAAGAACTTACCCGACCATATCGACCCGTAGGATCAATTTCGACGAACTCAGCATCGGGACCATCTTGTTCCTGATCTGAGATTGTATCCTGCACCATCCTTTGGCTTTCTCAAACACCAAAACACACGAAAACAATATCAAATTCCAGGTGAAATTTTCATTTTTTGTTGCTATTTAAATGATTACAAAATCCAAGCGATTGGAAAAATAAAGGAAATAAAAAAGAACCCAAGTCGTAAATTCAAAGAAAAAAGAAATTTCTGGAAAGAAAGGGTGATGAAATGGCGATTGGAGAAGGTATTTGTTTCGTCAAAGAGAAGCTCGGGGCAATAGGAAACCGACTGTTAGTGGCTGACCCTTGCGAAAACAATTGAAAATTTTCCATATTTCTTTCAAATTTCTAATTATAAATTTATTTTAATTTAATTTAAGCTGGAAATAAAATTTTGCAGATTTTTTATACTTGATGAATTGTTTGGCAGAGAAAGAAAGAAAGCAACAAGGGATGGGAGTTTTCATTGGGAAAATAACGAGGAAGGAAAATACAAAAAAGTCAAAATTTGAGGATTGTGATCCCATGAATTTAATGTCAACTTCCGATTAGATTTTACCATCTCATTATGTCTCTCTCACCCGTAGGTTGTTGTACATGCATGGCAATGGCTCCTGCTATTTTTCGGGTTAAAGTCTACTTCAAGTTCCTCAACTCTTTGCCTATTTGAATTTTAGTCCTCTAACTTTTATTTCTAAAAATTTAATCCCTTTATATTCTGATTTTAAAAATTCAAATTCAATGAAGTTATTTTATTGAATTCAAGTCCATTATAACGTGACTTTTTTCTTGCTTACATGGCTACCAAGTAATTTTTTGTTTTTTTTTTGGAATTTACCTGTAAGTTACTTAGTGTTCTTTAAGTTTATGGGTGACTATTCGATTGAGTTGGGTAAAAAAATTGAGTTAATTGGGTTGACGAGTCATACTATTTTATAACTCAAATTTTATTTGAAATTTTTCGAGCAAAGTTGATAAACTTGAATCGAACTTAAAAATCATATTAAAATTTTGAGTTATTTTTATTATTAAATATTGAGACATTACATTCTCATGTCGAGATTCGAACTCATACAAGATAGAGTACAATTATTATTAGTTCAATCAGTGAATCTCAAATTTCGAGTTATTTAAATCTCATTTTATAATTTAAAATTTGTTTAAAAAAAATTCTAACTGAAATTTAAAAAATACAGCGTGATGGAAGATTTATTATATCTATCTATTTGTCTAAGTAGATAAATGAGAACTGGGAAGAACAAGAAGACGAATTTTCTTGTTACCGGTTACTCCATCGGCTTCATTCATATCCAAATTCTCACCAGCAGCCAACTCCCAATCAAACCAATACAAAAGGTTGGCGGTTAAACACTCCAGCAACGCCACACCAAAGGGCAGTCCGGGGCAACGCCGACGTCCAGAACCAAACGGGATGAACCGAAAATCTTGACCTTTGAAATCAACACCGCTGTTCTCGAACCTCTCCGGAATGAACTCCTCCGGTTTGTCCCACCATTTGGGGTCTCTTGAATTGCCCATGCATTGATGAACACCGTGATATCAGCCGGAATATCGTACCCGGAAAGTTCAACGGTTGTCGACGTTTGTCGAGGAATGAGGAAGGGAGCCGTGGGATGCAGCCGTAATGTTTCTTTGATGACGCATTTAAGGTACTCCATTTTGTTAATATCATCGGCCTCTATTTTAGCTTTGTTTCCCACCAAGTTTCTAACTTCTTTTTGGACCTTTTTCATGGTATTCGGATGGTTTAAGAGTTCGGCCATTAACCATTCGATTGTTGAAGTTATATCCAATCCTCCAGTAAACAGATCCTGAAGAAATTTTCGAATTGATTTAACATCTAATCTGAAATAATAGACGAATTTGAATCAACAAATAAAGAAACATACTCACCAGTAAGATTGATTTGATGTTTTCTTGAGTGAGTTCCATCTCAATCCCCCCTTCCTTTTGGATTTCCAACATTATTGAAAGAAAATCCTTTTTCTCGTCCTGGCTTTTCAAATCTTTATGTTCTTCAATTATCTGATCTAAAAACTCATCCAATTCTGCAAATGTTGCTTTCAGATTTTGAATAAACCCAGTTAAGTAATCTATCCACTTCAAGCAAGGGAAAGCGTCGCCAATGGAGAAACTCGTCAGAAGAACCATAAACCTTCTCAATCTCGCCAACTCCAAGATGTTGCCGCCGCAGCCACCGTCGTGATCTTCTTCGAATTTCCGACTGAGGGTGCTCCTCGAAACAATGTTTGTTCGAAGCCGAAAACACCATCTTCGTTAGATCAATCGATTCTACATTAATGGAAGCTTTGCGGATTTTGTTTACGAGTAGTTCCACTTCTTCATCTCTCACGAACTGACACGATTCCACTCGTTTAGGACTGAACAGCTCGAGCCCGCAGAGTTTCCTAACTCGTCTCCAGTACTCACCATACGGCGAGAACGCGATGTCTGTGCCACCGTAAAGCAAGATGTCCGTCGCCGTCGTCTTGAGTCGGTTTGAAAAGACGGCGTCGTTTTTTTTAAAGACTTCTTTCGCCATCTCTGCCGTTGAAACCACCAGCGCGGGGTAATGACCCAGTTTGAGAAGCAAAAGAGAGCCGTGTTTCGCTGCCAGGTCGCGAAGGGAATGATGGGGAAGTTTTCCGAATTGATGGATGTTTCCGATGATGGGTAACCGTGGCAGCGATGGAGGCAAATGAAGTTTTTTCTTGGTTTTGGGTAGTTGAAGAAGATAGATAATTACGAGGAAGGAAATGAAGAGAAACAGAGAAGAAAACAAAGGATTTTCGTAAAGATGAATTCCATTTTGAGAAAGCATAATCTTTAATGAATATTTTGGCATATTTATAGGGCTCTACCTTCATTATCAGCACTGCAACTTCATCTCTTTTGCATCTTGTTATTCGGTGCGACATGGGAGGCAACTCTACATTTACATAATTATTTATATACTATTAAAATACAACCAAAATAATATATACCTAAATCAAAATAAAACTAGATTAAATGCAGTGATGATTTTTGGTCATTAAATTTTTAAATTGTTTAATTTAGTCACTAAAAATATTTAATATTTAAACTTCAATAACAAAAAGACGTTCAATGCCTAAACTTCAAAAAGTAAATTAAACGTTTTAAAACTTTAATGATCAAAATATATTTGAGAAAAAACTTTAGTAATAACTTACGTAATTTAGCCATAAAACTAAACAACATATATACCTCATCGAACTTAAACAGTGATAAATTTATACAAAAATTTGCATATCATATATACCTACAATAAAATTTGAACTTAAGGTTTGTTGTTTAATTTTATATGAATTTGGATATTCACATTTACTTAAGGCCTCTATTTTAATAAAAGTATTTAAAGTTTTAATCTTGACTGCAACACTATAGTAAACACATTAAATATATTTAAACTACAAAATTTATTAATTGAAAGTGAGGGCAAAATTTAAAAATAGACTAATTTGTAAAAAAATTCATATAAGAAGATAAAGTTGAACTTCCCCCTCTCACATATCTCCGTTATTGTTTACCGACAAGGATTGAGTGCAAATGACAAGGCACTTACTCGTTTAAGGTGAGAATTCGAGTTCAAATTTCAGAGACGATATTGTTGAGGGAGAGAGTCACGAATTCCGAACATAGATCATAAAAAATTTTCTCCTCTCATCACTAGACTCCATAACCTAGTTGCTAATTTTTTTCTTTGTCTAGTGAGTGGCGACATCAGTCTTAATGTTGGTCGTTGACCGATGATGATTCATATTTTATTTTGTTTTCTTATATTTGATTCTATTTATTTTATTTTCTTTTTTTGCACATCTTTTTGCTCTTTCTTTTGTCTCTGTGACACAATATCTTTGCTTTTATGACAAATTTTTATGATTATTTTTGCGGGTGTTTGGTGTTCGTACGGTGACTGCCACAATGTTTGTTCCTGATTCGTATTTGTCAGTGATCATAGATAGTTTGATCCCTTTTAGGTTGCTCGCCGATGTTATTTATAGCATATCGTTGCTTTTGAAAATCTCCAGAGACCCTTTCTACAATGAACCATAAAACTTTTTATGTACAGAGAAGAAGTATCTGTTGTGATCGATGCAATACTTGTCTTTTATTTTAAAATGTACAACTTTTTTATGTAATAAATTATGTATTTATTTTATTTTTGTTTATCAAAAAAAAATTTGTTGATGTTTCAAAAAAACCTCTTAACTAAAATTTTGTGATCAGGCAACGAAACAAGGCTCTATTTTGTTTTTATATTTAATAGAGTAAATTATATAAACCATCATTAAATTTTAATCTCAAATTTAATTTGACAACTGAAGATTTAAAATATTTAGTTATTCATTAAAATTTGAATATTAAACAGTTTTGTCACTTATTTAATTTTTGACAACGATCCAAATACAGACATTTATTAAGCGTGAGAAAATGAAAAAAAAAGTGTGAGAAAAAAAAATTACTAGACTATATAAAGGAGAATAATGAAAGTAAAAGGAAGAGGGAAGAAGTAAAGGAATCGAAAACAACATTTAGGTTGTATTTGGTTCACGGAATATAAAATTATTTTTAAGAATAAGATTGTCAGAATGTAATATTACCTGATATATCACTAGAATGTTACATTATTGTAGCGATGTTCCCTTTTAATTTTCATCGCTAAAAATAAAAGCGATTGTTTTTTGAAATGTTTTTGAAAGGTGTTTGTGACTCTTTTGGATATAAAATATTTATTCCGTGGGGTTTTTAAAAGAAACCGTATTAAAAAATGGAGTCGCCACCGGCCACTTAGGTAGGCCGGACACCACAAAACCAGAGATTCAAAAAGACAGGGTTCGGGAGTCGGTTACGGATGGGGAAGGATTAGCACCCCCACACCGCCCAAAAAATTGGTACTTTAATAATTACCGCTTTATTAATATTGGATTTTCCGGATTAAAGTGACGATTATTTTAAATTTCGGTCATAATTGCGAATATATTTTAAGGGTCCCGTTATCCGAGAATAAACGCCCAACCACTATCACTACGCTTGATACTGGCCTCATTTACGCTCGGATAAAAGGACACCGCATTAACAATTTATATCTCGATATGCAATCTTAGTGGCAAAAATATAAAACATGGCAAAATATTTAAATACAATAAATATTGACATAATGTATACTAATCTAACATAAAATGCTAAACTAAAACATACATATATACATATTAATCTAACTCATAAATAAAAACATATCTAGCATAAACAAAATACTAATATTCATAAATATTAATCTAACACATAAATAAAAACAAACTCAACATAAATAAAATACTATTCTAAAACATACATAAATAAATATTAATCTAACTCATAAATAAAAACATATCTAACATAATAAAATATTAATATACAACACAAATTTAAAACATATTAAATATTAATTTAAAACATAAATATACAAAATAAAAAATAAGACTAAAATTTTAAGATAACTGATACTTCATTAAATTATAAAAATTACAACACTAATAAAAAAGGGAAGAAAATATACCTAACTAGGAGCTCAAACGACGAACTCCGCTGAGATCTACCGCGACCCCTCCAAAAATTTAACTAGATCGAACCTAAAATAGGACCCCGATCGAATGTTGGATCGAACCAACTGGGGTTGAGGGCACTGCCCCCAACCCCGGCCAGCCTTGCGGCCGGCCATGCCCCTATGAATTGATGGCAATTTGAATTGCCAATTTCTCTTCAATTTTGGGCGTGTCTTGCAATTCAATTGGGGTGCCTATTTATAGGCAATTGAGATGGATTGGTGGGTGACGTGGAGCACCCTGCTCCACGCAAATTCCCTTTTTTTTTTTGATTTGATTTTTTTAATTATTATTATTATTTTTTTTTGCCTTTTTTATATATATAATTTTACTATTATAATAACACTAAAACCCGGTCAAAAATGAGTGATTACAGTTGCCCCTCTTTGCTTGTTCTTGTGAAACGAGGACAAAGCAAAGATCAAAAGCACTCATTTTATCGACTTCCCGTTTGTAGCCTTGGAAAACGAATTCTTTTGGACATCTCCGCTCTTCCTTGGCTGAATCTTCGCTCGTAAGTTCTTCCTATATGGAGCTTCGTCACCTTCCGATCTTGGAGTTTTATCGACTTCCTGTTTGGTTTGTAGCCTTGGAAAAGCGAATTTTTTGGACATCTCCGCTCTTCCTTGGCTGAATCTTCAGGCTCGTAAGTTCTTCCTATATAGAGCTTCGTCACCTTCCGACCTTGGAGCTACGTGCTCTTTTCGACCACGTAACCCTTCGCTCTCATTGTAGCTTTGGAAAAACGAATTCTTTTGGACATTTCCGCTCTTCCTTGGCGAATCTTCAGGCTCGTAAGCTCTTCCTATATAGAACTTCGTCACCTTCCGATCTTGGAGCTACGTGCTCTTTCGACATTGAACCCTTCGCTCTGATTTTTATCGACTTCCCTTTGTAGCTTTGGAAAACGAATTCTTTTGGACATTTCGCTCTTCCTTGGCGAATCTTCGGGGCTCGTAAGTTCTTCCTATATAGAACTTCGTCACCTTCCGATCTTGGAGCTACAGCTCTTTCGACATTGAACCCTTCGCTCTGATTTTTAGCTTTGGAAAAACGAATTCTTTTGGACATTTCCGCTCTTCCTTGGCCGAATCTTCAGTCTCGTAAGTTCTTCCTATATAGAACTTCGTCACCTTCCGATCTTGGAGCTACAGGCTCTTTCGACATTGAACCCTTCGCTCTGATTTTTAGCTTTGGAAAAACGAATTCTTTTGGACATTTCCGCTCTTCCTTGGCCGAATCTTCAGGCTCGTAAGTTCTTCCTATATAGAACTTTGTCACCTTCCGATCTTGGAGCTACAGGCTCTTTCGACATTGAACCCTTCGCTCTGATTTTTAGCTTTGGAAAAACGAATTCTTTTGGACATTTCCGCTCTTCCTTGGCCGAATCTTCAGGCTCGTAAGTTCTTCCTATATAGAACTCTTGACGTCTGAAGTCTTAGAGCTGCAGGTTCTTTTTCGACACAGAACCCTTCACCCTAAGACAATGAAGCTCGAAGTCTTTCCTATATAAGACTCTTTGCTTTTGACACAACAGGTTTCCTATATAACCCTGTGTCATAGGTGAATTGCTTTGACTGGGAGTTCTTCCTATATAGAATCATGAGTCTTCACCTTGGAGCCATCAGTTCCTCCTATATAGAACTTTTTGGCGTCTGAAATCTCGAGCTACGAGTTCTTTTCGACACGTAACCCTTCGCCTAAGACAATGAAGCTCGGAGTCTTTCCTATATAAGACTCTTTGCTCTTGACACAACAGTTTCCTATATAACCCCGTGTCATAGGTGAATTGCTTTGACCGGGAGTTCTTCCTATATAGAATCATGAAGTCTTCACCTTGGAGCTTTCACCCTTCCTATATAGAACTTTCAGCTTTTGAAGCCTTGGAGAGGTAGATTCTTCCTATATAGAAACTCTCTCTAGAGCTTGAAAACATGTGTCTTTTGTATATAAAACATTATCTTTTCATTTGGGATTTACACCGTGATGGTCTTCGATGTCTCTTTGGATCTGCAGATACCTGTCTGAGATGAAAACAAAAATGCTATGACAAATGAATTGACATGCTCCTAATCCTAGTGATGTCTGACTATTCATGATGTATGAGATTCAATATCTTGGTGGGCTTGTTTTGGTCCTTATTTGACGTTCACTTTCTCCTTTCTTACGGGCATCGATACCCCGCTTCACTGCCAAGTTCAACCATCTCGACCTTTCTTTTTTCCTCCAATTATGATTTGGAATTTTAAAGCGCCTTTCGGGTTTTCACTTTAAAGAGATTTTTTTCTGAGATAGTATTTCTTGACGGCATCGGAATTTACGGGATTTTTCAGCTCGTCCCCGTCCATTTCTGTTAGGATCAGGGCTCCTCCTGAGAAGGCCTTTTTTATGACGTATGGTCCTTCCCAGTTGGGCATCCATTTTCCTCGAGAATCTTTCTGGATAGGGAGGATTCTTTTGAGTACCAGATCCCCTTCTTTGAATTCTCTTAGGCGCACCTTTTTGTTGTGAGCCTGCACCATCCACTTTTGGTACATCTGACCATGACAAATGGCTTTTAGTCTTTTTTTTTGTCAATGAGATTTAGTTGGTCGAGTCTGGCCTGTACCCATTCAGCTTCTTCCAGTTTTACTTCGTTTAAGACCGGAGGGACGGAATCTCTACCTCAATTGGGAGTCTTGCTTTGGTACCATACACCAAGGAGTAAGGCGTTGCCCCGTTGATGTGCGGATGGACGCGTTCTATAGGCGAAAAGGGCAAAAGGCAACTTCTCATGCCAATCCTTGTAGGTATCCGTAGTCTTCGCTATGATCTTCTTTATATTTTTGTTTGCTTTGCTTCCCATTGCTTATTCATTTTAGGACGATAGATCGTGGGAATTATGGTGTGTTATTTTGAATTGAGTGCACACGCCCTTTATCATTTTGTTGTTCGGATTGGAAGCATTATCGGTGATGATCCTCTCTGGCAATCCGTATCGACAAATAATTTCCTTCTTTAAGAACTTACAAACTGTAGTCCTGGTGATATTGGCGTAAGACGCTGCCTCTACCCATTTGGTGAAGTAGTCTATGGCGACCAAAATGAAACGGTGCCCATTGAGGCCGTCGGATGGATCTGCCCGATAACGCCCATGCCCCCCATGCTGCGAAAAAGCACGGAGAATTCATGGTGTGTAGAGGCGATGGGGTGCATGAATTTTGTCAAAGATAAATTTGGCATTTGTGGCATTTCTGGCGTAATCGATGCAATCTCCTTCCATGGTCAACCAGAAATAACCGTATCTCATAATTTTTTGGGCTATAGACAACCCGTTGGCGTGCGTTCCACAGATCCCGTCATGTACTTCGGCTAAGGTTTCCTTCGCCTCCCCGGCATCCACACATCTCAAAGAATGTTTGATCATGACTTTTCCTATATAGGATTTCCCATCTAGGACATATTCTGCTGCCATTTTTTCGAGCGCTTTTCTGTCATTGTCGTTTGCCCTTCGGATACTTTTGAAGCTTGACATATTGCAGGATATCATAGTACCATGGATTCCCGTCAATCTCTTCCTGTATACTACAACAATGAGCAGGCTTTTCAAACGTCTGCATCTTAATGGGTTTCATTTCTGCCCAGGTGTTTGTTTTAAACATAGATGCCAAGGTTGCCAACGCATCCGCCATCTGATTTTCTTCTCGGGGTAGGTAATTGAAGCTGACCTTTTCGAACTCTTTGACGAGCTCTTGGATCCATTCGTGATATTTGACCAACTTCGGGTCTCTGGTTTCCCACTCCCCGCGCAATTGGTAAATGACTAAGGACGAATCTCCGAACACTCGAAATTCCTTAACCTTTCTCTCGATGGCTGAGTTTAGTCCCATGATGCAAGCTTCAGATTCAGCTATATTGTTTGTGCGTAAGAATTCCAATCTGCTGGTGAAAGGATAATAGACGTCCTCGGTGAAATTAGCACCGCCTATCCCATGTCCGAGGGCGTTTGGGGCTCCATCAAGTAAAGTTTCCATGACTCATCATCTCAAATCTTTTCTTCGGTTGTAATGCACATCAAGTCTTCGTCTGGGAAACTAAAGTTCAATGTCTCATAGTCATCCGAAGCACGACTAGCTAGGAAGTCCGCTACGGCACTCCTCCTTTACGGCTTTTTGATTAACATATACGATGTCGAATTCGGATAAGAGTATCTCGCCATCGAGCCATCCTTCCCGTTAGTCTTTGCGCTTCCATTAGAAACTTTAATGGGTCTAGCTTGGATATCAACTAGGTAGTATGGTACAACATGTACTTTATCGAGCCGCTTGGTAGCCCAAACTAGAGCACAACACAGCCTTCTCGACCAAGGGTACCGTGTTTCGCAATCATTGAATTTCCGCTTAGGTAGTAGATGGCCTGCTCCTTTTTCTTGACTCATCGTGTTGCCCCAAAGACACATCCCATTGAATTCTCGAAGGTCGTTTAGTGGTCGACTGTGCACCGTGCGACTAAAATTGGAGCATTTGTCAGGTACTTTTTTGTGCGAAAGGCTTTCTTGTCTTTAGAGTTATCACCCGCCATCATAAATGATCGTCTGGTTCTTATATTATTCTTATATGAACCCTTGTCATCTTCTTGTCTTGGCGTTGCCCCATTCAACCACGGGCTCCACTGCTTTGAATTTTCTGGCCCATCCTATAGAGCCTTGATCTATTTCTAGTCACCAGGGTGAGCCAAGATGTTTCCATCCCTTGAACTCTTCCTTGATTTTCTCGCAGCATTTTGATGGGAACTAACTTTCGGTCCCTATGCTTTAAATCTCATCATCATTCAAAGTAAAAGGTAATTTACTTGTGTATATTTCAAAAAATAATGATTGTTTGAAAAGATAACAGTCCTTTCGAAAATCACAACTTGGACATTTTGAAAACATTGTTTGGAACAAATGGTAAACATCATAACTTTAGGAGAAAATGTCAAACCTTTTAAAAATGTTTGCCCCCGAAATATCAAACACCATAGCGCATCTGTTTCAAGTTACCAGAGACCAACTCTAATGAAGCGCATATTTAGAAGATCTTGACCATTGTGGAGATATATGCCAATGTATAGTTTCTTCTGGTCTAAAAGGCTTTTGAGAGGAACAACCCTACCTAGTTTCTACCCCGTTTAAGGTGGCTCTCTTAATCTCACTATCTCACCATGCCCCATCCTTCCCTCATTTGGGTGTCGATCAAGCACTTCAAGTTTGACGTTCCTTGAAGAAAAGTTAACCCTTATAGGCGGAATGAAATCAAGACATTCTCATTCAACTTGGATATCTATGGATGACCGAATGGTCTTTGGGGCTTGTAATGTAGGCCTTTGGTTTATGGTTAAGTGAAACAAAGTATTTTTGTACTTGTGTAACTTGGATATGCCTATTGTTCTTTCCTTCCTTTCTTTTGGATCACTCTAGATCGCCCGTTTTCGGTTTTCACCCTAGAATTCATTTCCTTTCTTTTTTATTGTATGCCGCCTTGCATTCGCTATATACCGATGTTCGTTTTTGTCCAAGAATGTTTGATCCTCAAGAACTCCTCGAATCGAGATTTCTTGAAGGACTACGAATACATTTCGGGAATTCTTGTGATTGGCACGCCTGGATGAAATGTTATTCTTGCTTTCTTTTTTCTCTCTTTTTTCTTTTTCACTTTTTCTCTTGGATCGCTCTAGACTGCCCATTTTTAGGTTTTCACCCTAGAGGTCACTTCCTTCTTTTGTACCTTCGGATCAATGTATTTTGGCTGGATATTGATGCCAAAGAGCTCGGGTAGACTACTCTTTTCTTCATTTTCGGGATCACTCTAGACTGCCCATTTTTGGGTTTTCCCTAGAGGTCATTTCCTTTTTCAAAATTGGCGATCTTGGTAGACTTGTCTTGACTTGGCTTCAATTCGAGCTTCTATACTAATTTTCAAAACTGATGTTTACTTGAAATGTGGATTCCTTCTGTCTCTTGCTCATAGTTGAAGTCTCGTTCTTGTATTGTTTGATCTGTGTGTGAAGCATAGACTGTATTCTTTCTTTCTTTCTTTTTCTTCTTTTTTTAGACTGTTCACTCTGGGTTTTTAGCATTGAATCTCTTTCTTCTTATTCGAGTCTATGAATGTATCCTCGAATCAACACGGATCTATATTGGTATTGATGCGATCTTCCGCTCGGAGTTAATTGCCTCTCTGTAGCTCTTCTGATATTTACTCGATCTGGATTGCTTCAGCCTTCTGATTACCATTTATCTTCTTTTTGGTTTTTCATTTGGACATATCCATGTTTTCAACCACTTTCTTCTTGATGATTTTCTGATCTTCGTACCCAATCTGTATGGTCTCATCTGTGTCTTCTGGTAAAGTAAAAGAACACCATTCGTTGACATATTCACAAATGTCCCGAGAATGCCTTGAGGGGTAGAGGTTTAGGGTCAACTTTCGTTTCAAGGATCTTAAACGACAAGTGCCCGAGAAGATAAATTCTTAAAATGGGAATTGCCCATTGTCTAAACACTCGTTTTTGTTCCTCTGTTGGCCTAAGTAAACTAGCGATACTCACATTTACAAGATCACCACAACATTCAATCTCTTCTAAATATATGCAACTTAGAGTTGATCTTTGGGTTTGAAGCAAATGTACTTGTTGCATTCAAAATTCGAGGACCTGGTATAGAAATGATATATACATATGTCCATTCAAAAATGTGTGTATATGCATATGGGAAAACTACCCCATAAAAATGAAATGTTTAAAGAATCAAGAATGTAAATATGTTTTTCTAAATGGAAATGTGATTTTTAATTCTAATAAACAATGATTTTTTTGTTGAGAATTTCTTTGTGAAATGATGAGAAAACCGTAGGGACCTTTGGATTATCTCCAGGGTGCTAACTCATTCTGCCCCTTCCAAGGTAGTGTAGGCTTGCCTCTTCTCTTGTTTTTCCACCGCTGGATGGCTATTTTGTCACGACTCCCTTATCGACCAGCTTCTTAATTTTTTAACGACCCCCAAATTTCTTAGTATCATACCCCAAAGGCCTCAATGTTTTGAAAGTGATACACATTTATCTCTCTGTTTCCTTTTGCTCCTAGGCAGGTCTGGTCTTTAAACTAAGGTCCCGGAGTGCATGTTTGTTTCTCGCTCTGACTGTCATTAAGTCCTCAAAGCTGACCTTCATTTTCTCGAGCATATTATTAAAGAATAAACATAAAAGATGGCATAGAAGTCAATTTCCTCTTCATCTACGGGGGTTGCACTTGGGTCACTAAACACGACACCTCAAAGCACATTCCTTGAAGCTTTCATCAGGTTTCATCTTCGTACCCTAGAGATACCGACGACTTAGTGCTAGGTCCAAAGCACATCATATCACGGTAGGTCTTGCTAGACTGTCGGGGAAGTAGTGGATCGGTAATTTTTAATGCATCCCTCCATCTTTTGCAGAATATGGCCGCGTGAATCTTGAGGCATCTTGTTCCATCATCATGTGCAAATCTGAGAATCTTTGGAATTCGAAGGAACGACCAACCCAGGGTTCAAACAGAGTTTTCTTGCATTAAAGACATCAAACTTCTTGTTTTCTCTTTTTTCCTCGAGCCCATCTTTTAACTGCTCGGATCTGGATTTTTGAGTGTCTTCAATTCACGATAAAACTCTAATTGTTCTTTGGATTACCCCTCAAAAATTTTATGCAAGGTGTAAAATATGTCATGATTGTACAATGTAATGCAATGCAATGCAATGTAATGCAATGCAATGCATGAATGCAAATGCGGTGTTGATTCTCGAACAGTCCTTAAAAGACTTTCAATCAGTAGAAAAATGTCCGTTGCAAGAAACTAATAATGAATTACAGTGACAGTTAGCTTCCTTCGGAGATCTTGACTGGGAAGCAAAACATATGCTCCATGTCTCGACGTCGTCTTTCAGATGATGGATGACTTCGTCTTCTCTTCTTATTCTATTTTATGGACTTGTGACGTCATGATCTTTATTTTTGTGGCTTCTAAAAATGACATCAACAAGTGCGGGCATAATGCGTATAAGATCTTTTCGGGTGCAAACGAATAATACGTCCTAAACAGGGATGGATTCTATCGGTCCTAAGGAGTACTTTAAAAATTTTAGGGTTTAAATTAAAATTCTCAAAGATCATTTGGTTCAAAAATTTTAACTTACTTAAAAATGAAACTTTTAGGTTTCTTTTTGTTATTATTATTCTTCCAAAGTTTTATGAGAGAAGAAGTTTCAAAGCAAAATAATAATATTTTTAATTTTTTTTGAGTTAAATTAAAATCGAGAATTTAAAAATGGTCAAATGTGAAGATTTAAAATTAGGATTCTCGCGCCTGATGAATCTTCTGCGTCCGCGTGCCTTATTTGTCGCATCGCCTTCTTTCGCGATTGGTCTTTGCTCGACCTAACTTGATACTTTGTAATATTATCGCCCCCAAAAGCGGACTTTTTCTATTTTGAAAGCCTTTTAATGAACTGTTCTTGAATCAACACCATGTCATGATATGCAACATGAATGCAAATAAAGGCGTTGATTCCATTGTAATCACCCTTTCGAACGACTTTCATGGGAATTAAAGGGTCCAGATTACAAAAAGATCCATATTACAAAAGGAGTCCCTATTACAAAAAGAGCCTATTACAAAGTCTTAATTACAAAATAAAATTCTACACATAAACTCTAGCTCTACCTCCTACCTCCTCGATGACTCCGAGCAACTTGATAAACCTTGGTGCTTCTTCCATGTCCGGGGTTATGAAAGGTCGGAGAGTCGTGGCTTCGATAGCTAAGTCATTCACACACCTTGTAGCTCGTTGTATGTCCACCATTAGGTCTCGTGTGTATACTTTGGCACTACACGCTCGTTCGGAATTGTTACGTCGGATCTGGTGAGTAATCTCGACCGATGTCACGCGATCGGGATCGATGATGTCCTTCCTAAGACACCTTTTTTCCATGATGAAAGATTTTCTAATCGGGCAAACCACTTGAATCAACGCCTCTATGTAATGTGGATGCAATGATAATGCAACAAAAATATGTGTAAAAATAAAATAAGAAACAAAAAGAAATGAGTTAGTACCGGATAAAAATAATAAATACATAAATAAAAGGACAAATTAAATAAGGTAAATAAACAAAACGACCCTATTTATCTAGTCCAAAACACCTAAGGTTATCCGCATGGCTCTAACAGGGTGGGTTTCTATGTTCTCTACATGCAGTGTTGGTGCTAGGAGGTACCCAAATTGTCCTTGCTGTCCCCTACTAAGGGTAGCAAGGCCCCCGATCATCATCCATTATAGGCTCCTTTCAACCGGGTTCAATTCAGGGGGACCCATTCGCTTATGCCCGCATTTAGGAACGATATCTTACGAAAGCATAAGGTACTCGAGCCCGAAGGTACTTGCTAGGCCCATACGGGAGAACGATATCTCACGAAAGCATTAGCGTTTTCCCCACTTAAAAAGACGGGTTTATATGCCATATTTTAAATGCGTTAAAATAAACGCGCAATTAATGACCGAATGTTAATTTAATAGTTACTTTAATCCGAAATTTCCAATATTAGTAAAGCGGTAATTATTTTAAAAGCTTGACTCTCATTTGTTTTTGAAAAACAAAAATGTCCCCAGCGGAGTCGCCATCTGTAGCGATGTTCCCTTTTAATTTTCATCGCTAAAAATAAAAGCGATTGTTTTTTGAAATGTTTTTGAAAGGTGTTTGTGACTCTTTTGGATATAAAATATTTATTCCGTGGGGTTTTTAAAAGAAACCGTATTAAAAAATGGAGTCGCCACCGGCCACTTAGGTAGGCCGGACACCACAAAACCAGAGATTCAAAAAGACAGGTTCGGGAGTCGGTTACGGATGGGGAAGGATTAGCACCCCACACCGCCCAAAAAATTGGTACTTTAATAATTACCGCTTTATTAATATTGGATTTTCCGGATTAAAGTGACGATTATTTTAAATTTCGGTCATAATTGCGAATATATTTTAAGGGTCCCGTTATCCGAGAATAAACGCCCAACAACTATCACTACGCTTGATATCGGCCCATTTACGCTCGGATAAAAGGACACCGCATTAACAATTTATATCTCGATATGCAATCTTAGTGGCAAAAATATAAAACATGGCAAAATATTTAAATACAATAAATATTGACATAATGTAATACTAATCTAACATAAAATGCTAAACTAAAACATACATATATACATATTAATCTAACTCATAAATAAAAACATATCTAGCATAAACAAAATACTAATATTCATAAATATTAATCTAACACATAAATAAAAACAAACTCAACATAAATAAAATACTATTCTAAAACATACATAAATAAATATTAATCTAACTCATAAATAAAAACATATCTAACATAATAAAATATTAATATATAACACAAATTTAAAACATATTAAATATTAATCTAAAACATAAATATACAAAATAAAAAAAAGACTAAAATTTTAAGATAACGATACTTCATTAAATTATAAAAATTACAACACTAATAAAAAAGGGAAGAAAATATACCTAACTAGGAGCTCAAAACGACGAACTCCGCCGAGAGATCTACCGCGACCCTCCAAAATTTAAACTAGATCGGACCTAAAATAGACCCCGATCGAATGTTGATCGAACCAATCGGGGATTGAGGGCACGCCCCAACCCCGCCACTTTGCGGCCGGCCATGCCCCTATGAATTGATGGCAATTTGAATTGCCAATTTCTCTTCAATTTTGGGCGTGTCTTGCAATTCAATTGGGGTGCCTATTTATAGGCAATTGAGATGGATTGGTGGGTGACGTGGAGCACCCGCTCACGCAAATTCCCTTTTTTTTTTTTGATTTTTGATTTTTTTAATTATTATTATTATTTTTTTGCCTTTTTATATATATAATTTTACTATTATAATAACACTAAAACCCGGTCAAAAAATGAGTGATTACAATTGCCCTCTTTTGCTTGTTCTTGTGAAACGAGGACAAAGCAAAGATCAAAAGCACTCATTTTATCGACTTCCTGTTTGTAGCCTTGGAAAACGAATTCTTTGGACATCTCCGCTCTTCCTTGGCTGAATCTTCGGCTCGTAAGTTCTTCCTATATGGAGCTTCGTCACCTTCCGATCTTGGAGTTTTATCAGACTTCTGTTTGGTTTGTAGCCTTGGAAAAGCGAATTTTTTGACATCTCCGCTCTTCCTTGGCTGAATCTTCAGGCTCGTAAGTTCTTCCTATATGAGCTTCGTCACCTTCCGACCTTGGAGCTACAGTGCTCTTTTCGACACAGAACCCTTCGCTCTCATTGTAGCTTTGGAAAACGAATTCTTTTGGACATTTCCGCTCTTTCTTGGCCGAATCTTCGTGCTCGTAAGTTCTTCCTATATAGAACTTCACCTTCCGATCTTGGAGCTACAGCTCTTTCGACATTGAACCCTTCGCCTGATTTTTATCGACTTCCCGCTTGTAGCTTTGGAAAACGAATTCTTTTGGACATTTCGCTCTTCCTGGCGAATCTTCGTGCTCGTAAGTTCTTCCTATATAGAACTTCGTCACCTTCCGATCTTGGAGCTACAGGCTCTTTCGACATTGAACCCTTCGCGCTGATTTTTAGCTTTGGAAAACGAATTCTTTTGGACATTTCCGCTCTTCCTTGGCCGAATCTTCAGTCTCGTAAGTTCTTCCTATATAGAACTTCACACCTTCCGATCTTGGAGCTACAGCTCTCTTTCGACATTGAACCCTTCGCGCTCGATTTTTAGCTTTGGAAAAACGAATTCTTTTGGACATTTCCGCTCTTCCTTGGCCGAATCTTCAGGCTCGTAAGTTCTTCCTATATAGAACTTTGTCACCTTCCGATCTTGGAGCTACAGGCTCTTTCGACATTGAACCCTTCGCTCTGATTTTTAGCTTTGGAAAACGAATTCTTTTGGACATTTCCGCTCTTCCTTGGCCAAATCTTCAGGCTCGTAAGTTCTTCCTATATAGAACTCTTGACGTCCTCAAGTCTTAGAGCTGCAGTTCTTTTTCGACACGTAACCCTTCACCCTAAGACAATGAAGCTCAAGTCTTTCCTATATAAGACTCTTTGCTTTTGACACAACAGGTTCCTATATAACCCTCGTGTCATAGGTGAATTGCTTTGACCGGGAGTTCTTCCTATATAGAATCAAGAGTCTTCACCTTGGAGCCACTGTTCCTCCTATATAGAACTTTTTTATGTCTGAAATCTCAGAGCTACAGGTTCTTTTTCGACACAGAACCCTTCGCCTAAGACAATGAAGCTCGGAGTCTTTCCTATATAAGACTCTTTGCTCTTGACACAACAGTTTCCTATATAACCCCTGTCATAGGTGAATTGCTTTGACTGGGAGGTTCTTCCTATATAGAATCACGAGTCTTCACCTTGAGCTTTCAGTCCTTCCTATATAGAACTTTCAGCTTTTGAAGCCTTGGAGAGGTAGATTCTTCCTATATAGAAACTCTCTCTAGAGCTTGAAAACATGTGTCTTTTTTGTATATAAAACATTATCTTTTCATTTGGGATTTACACCGTGATGGTCTTGATGTCTCTTTGGATCTGCAGATATACATCTGAGATGAAAACAAAAATGCTATGACAAATGAATTGACATGCTCCTAATCCTAGTGATGTCCGACTATTCATGATGTATGAGATTCAATATCTTGGTGGGCTTTGTTTTGGTCCTTATTTGACGTTCACTTTCTCCTTTCTTACGGGCATCGATACCCGCTTCACCGCCAAGTTCAACCATCTCGACCTTTCTTTTTCCTCCAATTATGATTTGGAATTTTAAAGCGCCTTTCGGTTTTCACTTTAAAGAGATTTTTTTTTCCGAGATAGTATTTCTTGACGGCATCGAATTTACGGGATTTTTCAGCTCGTCCCGTCCATTTCTCATTAGGATCGTGGCTCCTCCCGAGAAGGCCTTTTTATGACGTATGGTCCTTCCCGCTGGGCATCCATTTTCCTCGAGAATCTTTCCGGATAAGGAGGATTCTTTTGAGTACCGATCCCCTTCTTTGAATTCTCTTGGGCGCACCTTTTTGTTGTAAGCCCGCACCATCCACTTTTGGTACATCCGACCATGACAAATGGCTTTTAGTCTTTTTGTCAATGAGATTTAGTTGGTCGAGTCCGCCTGTACCCATTCAGCTTCTTCCGCTTTTACTGCCGTTTAAGACCCGAGGGACGGAATCTCTACCTCAATCGGGAGTACTTGCTTTGGTACCATACACCAAGGAGTAAGGCGTTGCCCCGTTGATGTGCGGATGGACGTTCTATAGGCGAAAAGGGCAAAAGGCAACTTCTCATGCCAATCCTTGTAGGTATCCGTAGTCTTCGCTATGATCTTCTTTATATTTTTGTTTGTCGCTTCCCATCGCTTTATTCATTTTAGGACGATAGATCGTGGAATTATGGTGTGTTATTTTGAATTGAGTGCACACGCCCTTATCATTTTGTTGTTCGATTGGAAGCATTATCGGTGATGATCCTCTCTCGCAATCCGTATCGACAAATAATTTCCTTCTTTAAGAACTTACAAACCAGTAGTCCTGGTGATATTGGCGTAAGACGCTGCCTCTACCCATTTGGTGAAGTAGTCTATGGCGACCAAAATGAAACGGTGCCCATTGGAGGCCGTCGGATGGATCTGCCTGATAACGCCCATGCCCCATGTCGCTGCGAAAAGCCACGGAGAATTCATGGTGTGTAGAGGCGATGGGGTGCATGAATTTTGTCGAAGATAAATTTGGCATTTGTGGCATTTCTGGCGTAATCGATGCAATCTCCTTCCATGGTCAACCGTAAATAACCGTATCTCATAATTTTTTGGGCTATAGACAACCCGTTGGCGTCGTTCCACGTATCCCGTCATGTACTTCGGCTAAGGTTTCCTTCGCCTCCCGGCATCCACACATCTCAAAGAATGTTTGATCATGACTTTTCCTATATAGGATTTCCCCATCTAGGACATATTCTGCTGCCATTTTTCAGCGCTTTTCTCACATTGTCGTTTGCCCTTCTCGATACTTTTGAAGCTTGACATATTGCGGATATCATAGTACCATGGATTCCGTCAATCTCTTCCTCAGATACTACAACAATGAGCAGGCTTTTCAAACGCTCTGCATCTTAATGGGTTTCATTTCTGCCCGGTGTTTGTTTTAAACATAGATGCCAAGGTTGCCAACGCATCCGCCATCCGATTTTCTTCTCGGGGTAGGTAATTGAAGTTGACCTTTTTCGAACTCTTTGACGAGCTCTTGATCCATTCGTGATATTTGACCAACTTCGGGTCTCGGTTTCCCACTCCCCAAGCAATTGGTAAATGACTAAGGACGAATCTCCAACACTAAAATTCCTTAACCTTTCTCTCGATGGCTGAGTTTAGTCCCATGATGCAAGCTTCGTATTCAGCTATATTGTTTGTGCGTAAGAATTCCAATCTGGCGGTGAAAGGATAATAGACGCCCTCGGTGAAATTAGCACGCGCCTATCCCATGTCCGGTATTTGAGGCTCCATCAAGTAAAGTTTCCATGACTCATCATCTCAAATCTTTTCTTCGGTTGTAATGCACATCAAGTCTTCGTCTGGGAAACTAAAGTTCAATGTCTCATAGTCATCCGGCACGACTAGCTAGGAAGTCCGCTCACGGCACTCCCTTTACGGCTTTTTGATTAACATATACGATGTCGAATTCGGATAAGAGTATCCGCCATCGAGCCATCCTTCCCGTTAGTCTTTGGCGCCCATTAGAAACTTTAATGGGTCTAGCTTGGATATCAACTAGGTAGTATGGTACAACATGTACTTGTCTCGAGCCGCTTGGTAGCCCAAACTAGAGCACAACACGCCTCGCGTGACCGGGGGTACCGTGTTTCGCAATCATTGAATTTCCCGCTTAGGTAGTAGATGGCCTGCTCCTTTTTTCTTGACTCATCGTGTTGCCCCAAAGACACATCCCATTGAATTCTCGAAGGTCGTTTAGTGGTCGACCACTGTGCACTTTCGTGCGACTAAAATTGGAGCATTTGTCGTACTTTTTTTTGTGCGAAAGGCTTTCTTGTCTTTAGAGTTATCACCCGCCATCATAAATGATCGTCTGGTTCTTATATTATTCTTATATGAACCCTTGTCATCTTCTTGTCTTGGCGTTGCCCCATTCAACCACGGGGCTCCACTGCTTTGAATTTTCTGGCCCATCCTATAGAGCCTTGATCTATTTCTAGTCACCAGGGTGAGCCAAGATGTTTCCATCCCTTGAACTCTTCCTTGATTTTCTCGCAGCATTTTGATGGGAACTAACTTTCGGTCCCTATGCTTTAAATCTCATCATCATTCAAAGTAAAAGGTAATTTACTTGTGTATATTTCAAAAAATAATGATTGTTTGAAAAGATAACAGTCCTTTCGAAAATCACAACTTGGACATTTTGAAAACATTGTTTGGAACAAATGGTAAACATCATAACTTTAGGAGAAAATGTCAAACCTTTTAAAAATGTTTGCCCCCGAAATATCAAACACCATAGCGCATCTGTTTCAAGTTACCAGAGACCAACTCTAATGAAGCGCATATTTAGAAGATCTTGACCATTGTGGAGATATATGCCAATGTATAGTTTCTTCTGGTCTAAAAGGCTTTTGAGAGGAACAACCCTACCTAGTTTCTACCCCGTTTAAGGTGGCTCTCTTAATCTCACTATCTCACCATGCCCCATCCTTCCCTCATTTGGGTGTCGATCAAGCACTTCGAAGTTTGACGTTCCTTGAAGAAAAGTTAACCCTTATAGGCGGAATGAAATCTGAAGACATTCTCATTCAACTTGGATATCTATGGATGACCAGAATGGTCTTTGGGGCTTGTAATGTAGGCCTTTGGTTTATGGTTAAGTGAAACAGTATTTTTGTACTTGTGTAACTTGGATATGCCTATTGTTCTTTCCTTCCTTTCTTTTGGATCACTCTAGACTGCCCGTTTTCGGGTTTTCACCCTAGAATTCATTTCCTTTCTTTTTATTGTATGCTGCCTTGCATTCTGGCTATATACTGATGTTCGTTTTTTGTCCAAGAATGTTTGATCCTCAAGAACTCCTCGGAACTGAGATTTCTTGAAGGACTACGAATACATTTCTGGGAATTCTTGTGATTGGCACGCCCAGATGAAATGTTATTCTTGCTTTCTTTTTTTCTCTCTTTTTTCTTTTTCACTTTTTCTCTTGGATCGCTCTAGACTGCCCATTTTTAGGTTTTCACCCTAGAGGTCACTTCCTTCTTTTGTACCTTCAGATCAATGTATTTTGGCTGGATATTGATGCCAGCAGGCTCAGGTAGACTACTCTTTTTCTTCATTTTCAGGATCACTCTAGACTGCCCATTTTTGGGTTTTCCCCTAGAGGTCATTTCCTTTTTCAAAATTGGCGATCTTCAGGCCGACTTGTCTTGACTTGGCTTCAATTCGAGCTTCTATACTAATTTTCAAAACTGATGTTTACTTGAAATGTGGATTCCTTCTGTCTCTTGCTCATAGTTGAAGTCTCGTTCTTGTATTGTTTGATCTGTGTGTGTGAAGCATAGACCGTATTCTTTCTTTCTTTCTTTTTCTTCTTTTTTTAGACTGCTCACTCGGGGTTTTAGCATTGAATCTCTTTCTTCTTATTCGAGTCTATGAATGTATCCTCGAATCAACACGGATCTATATTGGTATTGATGCGATCTTCCGCTCGGAGTTAATTGCCTCTCTGTAGCTCTTCTGATATTTACTCGATCTGGATTGCTTCAGCCTTCTGATTACCATTTATCTTCTTTTTGGTTTTTCATTTGGACATATCCATGTTTTCAACCACTTTCTTCTGATGATTTTCTGATCTTCGTACCCAATCTGTATGGTCTCATCTGTGTCTTCTCGGTAAAGTAAAAGAACACCATTCGCTGACATATTCACAAATGTCCCGAGAATGCCTTCAGGGGTAGAGGTTTAGGGTCAACTTTCGTTTCAAGGATCTTAAACGACAAGTGCCCGAGAAGATAAATTCTTAAAATGGGAATTGCCCATTGTCTAAACACTGCTTTTGTTCCTCTGTTGGCCTAAGTAAACTAGCAGATACTCACATTTACAAGATCACCACAACATTCAATCTCTTCTAAATATATGCAACTTAGAGTTGATCTTTGGGTTTTGAAGCAAATGTACTGTTGCATTCAAAATTCGAGACTGTGTATAGAAATGATATATACATATGTCCATTCAAAATGTGTGTATATGCATATGGGAAAACTACCCCATAAAAATGAAATGTTTAAAGAATCAAGAATGTAAATATGTTTTTCTAAATGGAAATGTGATTTTTAATTCTAATAAACAATGATTTTTTTGTTGAGAATTTCTTTGTGAAATGATGAGAAAACCGTAGGGACCTTTGGATTATCTCCGTGGTGCTAACTCATTCTGCCCCTTCCAAGGTAGTGTAGGCTTGCCTCTTCTCTTGTTTTTCCACACTGGATGGCTATTTTGTCACGACTCCCTTATCGACCAGCTTCTTAATTTTTAACGACCCCAAATTTCTTAGTATCATACCCCAAAGCCTCAATGTTTTGAAAGTGATACACATTTATCTCTCTGTTTCCTTTTGCTCCTAGGCAGGTCTCTGTCTTTAAACTAAGGTCCCGAGTGCATGTTTGTTTCTCGCTCTGATCACATTAAGTCCTCAAAGCTGACCTTCATTTTCTCGAGCATATTATTAAAGAATAAACATAAAAGATGGCATAGAAGTCAATTTCCTCTTCATCTACGGGGGTTGCACTTGGGTCACTAAACACACACACCTCAAAGCACATTCCTTGAAGCTTTCATCAGGTTTCATCTTCGTACCCTAGAGATACCGTGCGACTTAGTGCTAGGTCCAAAGCACATCATATCACGGTAGGTCTTGCTAGACTGTCGGGAAGTAGTGGATCGGTAATTTTTAATGCATCCCTCCATCTTTTTGCGAGAATATGGCGCGTGAATCTTGAGGCATCTTGTTCCATCATCATGTGCAAATCGAGAATCTTTGGAATTCAAGGAACGACCAACCTGTGGTTCAAACAGAGTTTTCTTGCATTAAAGACATCAAACTTCTTGTTTTCTCTTTTTTTCCTCGAGCCCATCTTTTAATCGCTCGGATCTGGATTTTTGAGTGTCTTCAATTCACGATAAAACTCTAATTGTTCTTTGGATTACCCTCAAAAATTTTATGCAAGGTGTAAAATATGTCATGATTGTACAATGTAATGCAATGCAATGCAATGTAATGCAATGCAATGCATGAATGCAAATGCGGTGTTGATTCTCGAACAGTCCTTAAAAGACTTTCAATCAAGAGAAAAATGTCCGTTGCAAGAAACTAATAATGAATTATTACAGATTTAGCTTCCTTCCGAGATCTCTTGACTTCGGAAGCAAAACATATGCTCCATGTCTCGACGTCGTCTTGAGATGATGGATGACTTCGTCTTCTCTTCTTATTCTATTTTATGGACTTGTGACGTCATGATCTTTATTTTTGTGGCTTCTAAAATGACATCAACAAGTGCGGGCATAATGCAGATAAGATCTTTTAAGGTGTGCAAACGAATAATACGCCTAAACAGGATGGATTCTATCGGTCCTAAGAGTACTTTAAAAATTTTAGGGTTTAAATTAAAATTCTCAAAGATCATTTGGTTCAAAATTTTAACTTACTTAAAAATGAAACTTTTAGGTTTCTTTTTTGTTATTATTATTCTTCTCAAAGTTTTATGAGAGAAGAAGTTTCAAAGCAAAATAATAATATTTTTAATTTTTTTGAGTTAAATTAAAATCGAGAATTTAAAAATGGTCAAATGTGAAGATTTAAAATTAGGATTCTGCGTCCCGATCAAATCTTCTGCGACGCGTGCCTTATTGTCGCACCGTCTTCTTTCGCGATTGGTCTTTGCTCGACCTAACTTGATACTTCGTAATATTATCGCCCCCCGCAAAAGCGGACTTTTTCTATTTTGAAAGCCTTTTAATGAATCGTTCTTGAATCAACACCATGTCATGATATGCAACATGAATGCAAATAAAGGCGTTGATTCCGCTGGTAATCACCCTTTCGAACGACTTTCATGGGAATTAAAGGGTCCAGATTACAAAAAGATCCATATTACAAAAGGAGTCCCTATTACAAAAAGAGCCTATTACAAAGTCTTAATTACAAAATAAAATTCTACACATAAACTCTAGCTCTACCTCCTACCTCCTCGATGACTCGAGCAACTTGATAAACCTTGGTGCTTCTTCCATGTCCGGGTTATGAAAGGTCGGAGAGTCGTGGCTTCGTAGCTAAGTCATTCACACACCTTGTAGCTCGTTGTATGTCCACCATTAGGTCTCGTGTGTATACTTTGGCACTACACGCTGCGTTCGCAAATTGTTACGCCGGATCTGCTGAGTAATCTCGACCGATGTCACGCGATCGGATCGATGATGTCCTTCCTAAGACACCTTTTTTTTCATGATGAAAGATTTTCTAATCGGGCAAACCACTTGAATCAACGCCTCTATGTAATGTGGATGCAATGATAATGCAACAAAAATATGTGTAAAAATAAAATAAGAAACAAAAAGAAATGAGTTAGTACCGGATAAAAATAATAAATACATAAATAAAAGGACAAATTAAATAAGGTAAATAAACAAAACGACCTATTTATCTAGTCCAAAACACCTAAGGTTATCCGCATGGCTCTAACAGGTGGGTTTCTATGTTCTCTACATGCAGTGTTGGTGCTAGGAGGTACCCAAATTGTCCTTGCTGTCCCCTACTAAGGTAGCAAGGCCCCCGATCATCATCCATTATAGGCTCCTTTCAACCGGGTTCAATTCGGGGGGACCCATTCGCTTATGCCCGTCTGAAGGAACGATATCCTTACGAAAAAGCATAAGGTACTCGAGCCCGAAGGTACTTGCTAGGCCCATACGGGAGAACGATATCTCCACGAAAGCATTAGCGTTTTCCCCCCACTTAAAAAGACGGGTTTATATGCCATATTTTAAATGCGTTAAAATAAACGCGCAATTATGACCGAATGTTAATTTAATAGTTACTTTAATCCGGAATTTCCAATATTAGTAAAGCGGTAATTATTTTAAAAGCTTGACTCTCATTTGTTTTTGAAAAACAAAAATGTCCCAAATGAGTCGCCATCTGTAGCGATGTTCCCTTTTAATTTTCATCGCTAAAAATAAAAGCGATTGTTTTTTGAAATGTTTTTGAAAGGTGTTTGTGACTCTTTTGGATATAAAATATTTATTCCGTGGGGTTTTTAAAAGAAACCGTATTAAAAATGGAGTCGCCACCGCCACTTAGGTAGGCTTTTCTGACACCACAAAACCGTAGATTCAAAAAGACAGGTTTCGGAGTCGGTTACGGATGGGGAAGGATTAGCACCCCACACCGCCCAAAAAATTGGTACTTTAATAATTACCGCTTTATTAATATTGGATTTTCCGGATTAAAGTGACGATTATTTTAAATTTCGTCATAATTGCGAATATATTTTAAGGGTCCCGTTATCCGAGAATAAACGCCCAACAACTATCACTACGCTTGATATCGCCCCATTTACGCTCGGATAAAAGGACACCGCATTAACAATTTATATCTCGATATGCAATCTTAGTGGCAAAAATATAAAACATGGCAAAATATTTAAATACAATAAATATTGACATAATGTATACTAATCTAACATAAAATGCTAAACTAAAACATACATATATACATATTAATCTAACTCATAAATAAAAACATATCTAGCATAAACAAAATACTAATATTCATAAATATTAATCTAACACATAAATAAAAACAAACTCAACATAAATAAAATACTATTCTAAAACATACATAAATAAATATTAATCTAACTCATAAATAAAAACATATCTAACATAATAAAATATTAATATATAACACAAATTTAAAACATATTAAATATTAATCTAAAACATAAATATACAAAATAAAAAAAAAGACTAAAATTTTAAGATAACTGATACTTCATTAAATTATAAAAATTACAACACTAATAAAAAAGGGAAGAAAATATACCTAACTAGGAGCTCAAACGACGAACTCCGCGAGATCTACCGCGACCCTCCAAAATTTAACTAGATCGGACCTAAAATAGGACCCCGATCGAATGTTGATCGAACCAATCGGGATTGAGGCACGCCCCAACCCCCCCAGCCTTTGCGCCGCCATGCCCCTATGAATTGATGGCAATTTGAATTGCCAATTTCTCTTCAATTTTGGGCGTGTCTTGCAATTCAATTGGGGTGCCTATTTATAGGCAATTGAGATGGATTGGTGGGTGACGTGGAGCACCCTGCTCCACGCAAATTCCCTTTTTTTTTTTGATTTGATTTTTTTTAATTATTATTATTATTATTTTTTTTTGCCTTTTATATATATATAATTTTACTATTATAATAACACTAAAACCCGGTCAAAAATGAGTGATTACAATTATCTTGTTTGGTTTATTTGGTAGGAATGTAAGATTATTGTGTTTGATTGGAGAAATGTAAGATTATCTGAAAGTAAAATTTATTAAATTGTCTATATGTTATTATTTTTTTAACATGTTAAAGTTTTAATATTAAATTAAAAATATATACACAACAAATCAAAGAACTATTTTTGTTACACTATCTAAAATTTACAAAACTACATATTTATTATATTATTAATATAATTATTATATTAATATTTTTAAAAAATATATATTTTATATTTACATACCCTCGTTACTCTCTATTAAAATGTTTTTATGAATTTTCAATTTTTAATTTTTTATTACTTACGACAAATTGCAAAATAAATTAAAATAAATAATAAAATAAATTTAAAAGTTGTATAATGCTGATAAGAATCTCAAATCATAAGTTTGTTCTACTAAAATATTTTATAAGAAGGTAAACATCTTATAAATCAAAGAATAAAATTAAAAGCATCAACTTCTAACTTATTACTAATTCAGTAATTCTCAAGCAATATGCAATCCCAACATATAACCTATAACATCATAAATATAATATTAATAAAAATAAATTAAATATTAAAACAATATTTTAATATGTATAACACAATTTAAATATTAAATTAATTTTAAATAAAAATATTTAATTAGTTTACCCCACACATACTTAATCATCTAATTAAATTTAACAAAAAATCTATATGAACAAAAGTTATTAATTTAAGGACAACATAGTCCAAAATATTAAAAATTGACAAATACCTAAGAAATTTAAAAGAATCATATTCTCATAACTTAATAAAAAAAAAGCTATTGTTAGGAATGGAATATTATCCATTTGAAGGAATGTTAACAAACCAAACATAAATATACGATTTCTAAAAAAACTCATTCCAATTTCCAATGCTCTTCGGTAGCTTCAAAATAAGAGGAGATTGGGGGGTGGAAGGGGAGAGCAGGCAGACACATGGTTCACTCTTCACTTGCACCTTACACGCACACACTAAGAAGATGAAACACAGCGGCCTGTTCTGTTTATAGCCCTTGGCATAGTCGGTTCGGTTCAACCCAGTCGGCAAATGCTTGCATTTTATTAATTTGATTCATTATGGAGTATTATCTTAATATAGACATAGACGTAGGATAAGATTTATGAGATTTTCTAGAAACAAAAAAATAAAGTTTGAGAGGGAAGTCCGCGAATTGCTTACACGCACCATACTCCATACATTGTAATAAAAAGATTGTGAAAATTTAACTCAAAGTTAGAAGATTGAATTTATGTTACCTAATGTTATTAGGGTAAAATTTTGATACACATGCTGTGTCAAATTAATTTTACACAAGCATGTGTATTTACACTATAAAAATTCAAATCCTAAGTTTTTAACCCTAACCCTAAAAAATTAAATCTCACACTCTAAATCCTAAATTCTAAACACTAACATTAAATTCTAAACCCTACAACCTAAACCTCTAAACCCTAACCCCTAAAACTAAAAAGCACGTGTAAACTAAAGTTTACACGACCTGTGTATCAAAGTTTTTTCCATGTTATTATAGATTATGATGCCATTAACATGGAGTATTTCCAAATTGTTAAAAATAAATTCAACTAAATATACCTTAAAATATTTACGTGTAATAACCAAAATAAAAAAAAGAATTTATTTATTTGACTCAGTGACTCACTATATCATGATCGTATCAGTACACGAATTAGGGGTCGTATCGGTACGGGTCGACCCATACTGGTACTAGTGGAAATTAATGTTTTCCAGTGAGCAGTTTCAGTATCGGTATGTGTGTAAGTACCGATACCCGAGGGTACCGTATCGATACTCATGTTTGAGTATCGATACCCAATATGTTAAATAATCAATAAATGCAAGTTAAGGATGTAAATCGATATGAATAATAAAAATGGAGCTAATAAATGGAATTAATTATATATGAGCCTAATGAGTAATAAATCGGTAATTGTTGGGTGACTTGTTTGTAATAGTAAACCATAGGGATCCTTGGTGGGTTGAGTCATGCCAAGTTTGGACACTTGTATGGTTGAGTCACAGTTGGTTAGTGGGATCTGGATACCCAGTGGTAGAGTGTGGCAACACATGAAGACCACTCGATGTGAGATTTCGAGTGATGATGCGAGATGCGAGATTTCGAGTGATGATGCTCGATGCGAGATTTCGAGTGATGATGCTCGATGTGAGATTCCGAGTGATGACACTTGATGTGAGATTCCGAGTATTGATACTCGATGTGAGATTTCGAGTATGATTATGCGCTCTCGAGGTTGTGTGACACCGAGCCTCACTCCAAGTTTGTGTTTATGACATTGAGTATTTTGCTCGGAGGATTCGATGGGATCTCGAGTATGATTGGGCCTTGTGGGCCATGTATAATGATTGCTATGTTGAAAGCATGTGTTTAGGCAACTAGTAGTAGTGCCACCTGTTCATTTATCTCTCATTTATGCTCGTACTAGCTTGCATGCTTATGCTTATGATTAACATGAAGTATAGTAGATTATATGTGTACCACTGAGCTTTGTACTCGGAATCGTTGTTTCCGTGCGTAGGTTAACCGTTGGATCGTGGGTTCGTGGAGCACTATCGATTTGAGATTCCAGTATGTCAAGGCCTTCAGAGTACGATGCTTGTGTTTAGTGGATTATGTATTAATAGGGTCTTACGTGATTAAGTCTGTATTTTTTATTTGAAATTGTATAAATAAAATCAAATGTTTAAATTAAATTGGAGCTCCTTTGTACTGTTTGATTATTTAATTCTATTTTCAACTATTGATTTTAAATGCTTTCGAGAAATAACTCGTTTGGTCTAAACCTAGTTTGAGGATTTTAATAGTTTTGATTTGGGCTTAAGGCCCAAATTGTGACATCTGGGTCGGGGATGTTACAACTAAATTGTGACATCCAAGAATCGTACCACGTCACCTCTGTTGGAGTATGCCCAAAGACTAATTATGAATTGTTGTAAAAGACATACTTATTTTATCTTGTTTATGAATAAAAAACCATTATTATTATTTCAGTCTTATTCTGTGTATCTATAAATAAACTGAATTATAATAAAGTCCTTAGAATAATATAGTTATTCTTAAATGTCCTTAGTCGATAATTATTGTGGGCTTGGACAACAATAATGTATTAAGACTAATATGTAGTTGATTGATGACAAAGTGTTGTCATTGACATGGAGATGTCAAAATCAATATATAAGTATGTGTTAGGAAACGACATACTAGACTGACCCGCTATGAGCATGTTTCTTGGATTATTATGTGACAGTCACAATATTACTTACGGTGATAACTATATGTATGGTTCTCAGACTTGAGATCGTCGTTATTTCAACATCGTGAGTGACATATTTTGATACGGCCAAACGTGTGTCGTAACTGACTACACTATAAAGACTGATATTGGATATGTCACAATCTATGACCATGCACGAATAAATTGATATGTAATATCATAGTTATTCGTTTATATTAGTATACTCAAGATATCAAGAAACATTAGACGGACTATGCAAGTGTGACTAATCCATGACTTGTGTCCGATCTAGATATGAGGACAAAATGATGAAATATATAAAAGAAGTTAATCACGGAAAAAGGTTAAATCGGACCACGATTTCATATAATTTAGATAGCAATGATGTATTGCTAGATGTCTCCCATTGCTTGTAATATTAGAATTGTTCTGGATATTACTGCTAACGTTACATGAACCTACAAGGGTCACACCCTATGATTGAAACTAGCAAATATCGACTAGATAGCATGTGTACAAACTTGTTGTACACGTAATTAGTGCGAAACTAAAATTGTTATAATTATTGTAATTATGGATAATTTCGTTTATATATATATATTAATATTTGATAAGTTATTGTAATTATCAAATATTATTAAAATATATATATATATATATATCTAAAAAAATTTAATTAAAGTAGAATCAGATTCTACATATTTAATTATATTTGGTTAAATATATTACATATTTAAAAAATCCAAATTTAATTAGAATTAAGTTTTTAAATGATATATAAAGACATAAGGTCTAGCGGGAAACATATGTTTTTGAAAGTCCTCTCCGAAAGTTAGAGAAGAGAAAAATTGTTCATTTTATTCGGGTAGACTGCGTAGTGGCCGAAACACTGTTGTGACGACTCAAATTTGATTTAAATTCTCCTATACTCACTGCCGAACTCTATATTATTTGTTGTAATATTTTTATCTTTTATCACCTTAAATTCGTCTCTTGTACATGAATCGCTGATAAATACGTCGAATAATTTTTCTACTGCGCCATAGGGGCGTTTCTCGACAATCAGATGCGGTGAACAGAATTTGGAGGGGCCGAGTTGAGAATCCGGAAAGATCCGAGGCGTCCAATTTGGTTTCTGGCCGACTGAGAAACCTTCAGCATCAAGTGGAGGCTGCGTTTGAGGACGTTGAAGTGCGCCGCCGTTTAATCGCAATCAATACGCGGAAGGACGTCTGAGTGAAGGAACAGAGATCCTAGGGATTTCAAGTGAAGAATCGAAGGATTTGGGGAAAATTGAAGAGGTATCTGAGAAGAAGGGTGTTATGAGAGCACGTGGGGAATTTCAAGGAGAAGAAGCAAACGACAACGTTTCAATTAAGTCCATTATCACAGCTGCAGGTCCAAGATGAGTTCGAGCCCAATTTTGATGCAGGCCAGTAAAAAGAGTGCAAGGAATCAAAATGAATGCTGATGGAGCGGATCCTGAAATGTTGGAGCCGTTGAGTCAGTTGAAAAATAATTCTGTTAGATTGTACAGACAGTACTGTATATAAGAGAACAAATTGTAATATCCATCCTTATCTTATAAACCCTTTCTTTCATTCTTTTGAGCATCATTTGTGACATGAAGTGTTTGCCTCGATGGAGCCGCCGGTTCTTGTAAGAGCATGCTTGAGGTTCACATCACGCAAGTAAACTGATTTCGTTAGAATGTATTAGGTACTCTACTTTCAATAGTCCACTATGTATGCAGCACAACATAGCTAAACCTCATTTTAAGCTTTAATTCCCCATGACAATTACTGTGTGCATTTTACCCAGAATTAGGAGTCCTGAGTTCAAAATCTGGAACCCTCCAAGCCCCAAGGCATCCACTTTGGTTTCCGAGCAACTGGGAAGTCGCCGACGCTGTTGATTGCATTAAGTACTTAGCTTCAGGCCTTTTCTAGGCGACGTGCTTGCCTCAAGGGGGCTACAATCCTTGAAAGAGCAACAACTGCTCGATGTTCTTCGGACTGCACTTGGTCCTCATTTAATTGTGTTCATTGTATCCAGAAATACAAATCCTGAATTAGGGTGTTAATTTATCCTGAACTAAAGATGAGAAAGACATGATAATGACGACGACGATGATATAGAGTTTAGCAATTAGGTTTTCGGAATGATGAGACATTCAAATATATTATGATGCCTTAGAAACGTTCCTAAACTCGAGACCTTTCTTAAAGAACATCGAATGCTCTACCGCTCGACTGGAGGACTCATCCATCAGATTTTTGGTAGCATTTAGAAATTAACTTTATTTTGGTTTACCCATAAACTTGTTGACAAAGCAGTAAGGAAGGTAAAGTAGAGAATGCACAAGTTGGAAAACGAAACAAATTCATACGCTGAAATAGACAGACGATTCTGTTTACTTACAATTGATGATATATACCAAAACCACAAAAGTGACCTCTCATGTAATTTACACATGAAGAAAAGGAAGAACAAACCCAGATTGGGAGAAAGATGTATTCTTTGGATATGATAGGAGTGGGAGTAAAGGCACTAGTTTGTGAGTTAAGCTTAAGTACCTTAAAAATCAAGAAGTAATTGGGGGAGAATTCTTTCTAAATGAATTGCTTCAATCTTGGCACCGCCCTCTGCTTCAGCAACAGTAGCAGCTCGCTGCACAGTCTCTGCCTCAAAATAAATAAATAAATATTTTTTTCTAAAGATAAAATCTAATTTAAATTCAGAAATAAAACACGGAATTTTGACCCAAAAAAAAAACCTGTAATGAAAATTCGAACAAGTTCGCCACTCAGCTTTAGAGCATTTGGATTTGCTGCAAACAGATTGATTTGGTATTCGATCACTTGTTCAACTAATTCAAATCGAATATTGCATACGTATATTATGAACAATTTTTCAATCTAATTTGATTCATTCACAACACCTATATTTAGACGTTTGGTGTTGTCAAAGGATATAACATCTCATAACTCAACTTATAGTTAATGTATTTAATATGAAATTTAAATAACATATAGTAAAATGTTTTAAGAACAATTCCAAAAACAAACCAATCAAAGCAAGCATTTGTCGCTACATTTTTTTTTAATTTTTCAATAAAAACTCATTTGGATCGAAATAAATTACCGAATGTGGGTCGAATCTTCTTTGATGCTCCTGCGCCAATCTACAATTAAGATTAAATATATAGGTAAAATTTTAATATACGGTCTGTGTAAAAATGTCTGTATTTTTGCCTTACAAAATATAAATCTTAAATTCCTAACTCTAACACCCTAAACTCTAAATTTTAAAGACTAATTTTAAATTTTAAACCATAAATCCTTAACATTTAAACCCTAAACTATAATCATAACCCCTAAAATTAAAAAATAACCTCGTGAGTATGTGTATTGAAATTTTTCCGTAAATATATTAGTGAATGAAATATAGAAAAGTGAAAGAACAAATAACTAATGAAGGTTACCTCGTGATCCATGGCGTCGGTGTTTTGAAATCCGGTTCCTCCACGCTCTGGAATTAGGACACCAAAATTCTTTGTTTTAAGTTCTGAAATGAGGCTAACATGGAAGGAGAAAATGGTGAGAACGATGAGATTGCGAAACCTTGAGCTTTTCTGGTCCAAATCTGCTTGAAAATGTCTCTAGTCAAATCCTTGAAAAGGAAAAAATACACATTAATGTCAATCAAATTGATTCAAATAAGAAAACATTAAGGAAATTGATACAAAAAAGGATGAGATTACCGGCTCAAGAAAGGGAGTTTCGTGGTCATCCATGGCGGAATGGGTTTGATTTTGTTCTTCGATCTTGACTTTTCGTTTCTTCCTGTCCATCTGAATCGGCTACGGTTGGCTCAAATTGATATGATTTTCAAAGAGATATAAGAAGGGAAGCAGAGGACGAGAAGCCGCCATAGCTCAGAGCTCAGGGGTAGAGCGTAACTCTTGCGAATTGAAGGGCCCATAGTTTCATGCACATTTTTATTTTTTCCCCGCATAAATTTTGCCTTTTGAGTTTAAATATAAGAAATTTGAAATGGAATTTGGCTCCAAATTTAGTTTTTCAAGTTGTTTAGAAGTTTCAGTTGGAATTAGTATTTTCTAATATTAATTTAAAATTGAAATATATATTAAAATAGATCTTCTATTACATCCTTAAACAAATTGAGTCAAACATTAAAATATGCAAAATTATGTTCATTTTAAAAAAATCACCAAAGGTCCAAGTTTTTCAAAAAAAAATCTAACCTAATGCCAAATCCAACAAATGCAACAACAAAAATGCACCATCTAATTAAATTTAGATAAATTTATATTACAACGTGGTTAGATAACTCAAATTCTTTAGGTTCCACGCAAAGATAATATGTTGACTGACAATATTGTTAAGATGACGAATTCTTCTTCTTACATGTCGACTCAAGCTCAATTAGAATGTGCTTCACCAAGTAATTTTAAAAAATCGGTTTATTATTTCTCAGGCTAAACAACTTTAAAGTATATGAGTATTTTAATTTTGGGTAAAACTTTGATACACAGGCTGTGCAAAATTAATTTTACAAAAGCCTGTGTATTTACACTATAAAAACCAAAATCTTAAATTCTTAACCCTAACCCTAAAAAACTAAACCCCACACCCTAAACCCTAAATTCTAAACACTAGCCTTAAATTCTAAACCATACAACCTAAACCCCTAAACCCTAAACTAAAACTCTAACCCCTAAAACTAAAAAGCATGTGTAAACTAAAGTTTACACGACCTGTGTATCAAAGTTTTTTCCTTTAATTTTTTTAGCCGGAGTATGAGTATTTTAAAATAATTAAAAATCAATTATATATATTGAATCATATTGAATTCCTAAAATTTTCAAATATAAAATAAATTATTTACAAATTTCATAAGACATTATGATACGTTTTTTCCTCAACATTTATTTTATTTTTGTCAATTTAATCTTTATTATTTTTAACTTAAATTTGACCATCAATGTTTTAACAAGAATCAAATCGTTTTTTTAACATGAATATTAATTAAAACATTAAATTTTTAACATTATTGATGTGATAATCAACGTGACAATTCACATGTACTTCACACTATTTGTCTAATGATACACCAATAAATAATTTAAGTTTTTTAAAAATAATCTAAAATATATATTTATCTTGTTCTTTCCCTTTTTAGTCTTTATGAACTTCAGTTCATTCTCAACTATTTTGGTATCCTTTCTCTACCCTTAATAAGTTAATATTAATAGCAAAAACAATTTATTCCATATTAGTTCTTAGCTATCCCATTATTAATCTAGGTAGATTATAAAAAGCCAGTGTATCCGTTTAAAGAAACAAATAATCAAAGTAGTAATTGTATTCAAAATCGTCCATCCCAATCGTGTTTAAAACCAATGAGCTGGGTTTAATTTTAAAGCCCAAAAGGCTACCCATAATTAGATCAAACCTCATAATCTTTCTTACCAAGTTTTGGTTGTCTGATTTGATTAGTGCTTAATGCTATTTAATTTACTACTCTATTTATGTATTTATTTATTTACAATTGTATTTTAAATAATACACTTATATAAATTCTCAACACGTTAATATTTTGGCGGTACGCTCTGCTCTCTCGCGACCCCTACTCTAATCAAAAGACTAAAGGCCCCTACTGAAGATTCAAAAGCCGAGCACTGAAATGAAAAAGGCTTGTAGACTCGTGACGCTGAACGACACATTCTAAAACTAAATTGCATACTAAAAAGTGCTTCGAAAGGTGTCAGCAGGTGCGCGGAGCTGGAGCCCGGCATGTTCGCCCGCTGCGTCGAGTGTTCACCCACTTTAAAGTATTCACCTTTAGATAACATGATGCTTGCCTTTCATCATAGCATTCATCTGGTCCATCATCTCGGACATCTACTTCTTTAGTTCTTGTATTTTCGTCTTGTTTGTAACCAGAATTGACACTACTTACCGAATCTGTTCTGGAGTCCTTGAATGATTCTTCTTTGGCTGTCCATGGCCTAGTCTCGGGATGGAACTCTGGAATTGGACTCCCTTCCTTCAGGTCAAAGAACCTTTGGTCCATCATGAACAATCTTCTATTATGGGAAAAATCACTCGGGAATCAATGCCCTGTGTAATGCGAATGCGATGATATGCAAAAACAAAGCAAAAAGAAAACAAGTCAGTACCAGACAGAAATGATAAGTACGTAATAAAAGGGCAAATTAAATGCGATAAGCAAACAAGGCAATCCTATTTACATTCCATCTAAGACACCTAGGTTATCCGCATGGCTCTAACAGGGTGGGTTTCTATGTGTTCTCTATATGCAGTTTTGGTTCTAGGAGGTACCCGAATTGTCCTCGCTGTCCTCTACTAAGAGTAGCAAGGCCCCCGATCATCACCCATTATAGGCTCCTTTCAACCGGGTTCAATTTAGGGGGACCCATTCGCTTATGCCCGTACGAAGGAACGATATCCTTACGAAAGCATAAGGTACTCGAGCCCCGAAGGTACTTGCTAGGCCCATACGGGAGAACGATATCTCCACGAAAGCATTAGCGTTTTCCCCCACTAAAAACGGGTTTATGTGTCATATTTTAAATGTGTTAAAATAAACGCGCAATTATAACCGAATGCTAATTTAATAATCACTTTAATCCGGAATTTCTAATATTAGTAAAGCGGTAATTATCTAAAAGCTTGACTCTCATTTGTTTTTTAAAAAAAAAACAAAAATGTCCCCAGCGGAGTCGCCATCTGTAGCTATGTCTTTTTTTCGCTAAAAAACGGGTGTTTTCGATGTGTTTGTGAATTTTCGGGTATTAAAATATTTATCCGTTGGGTTTTGAAAATATCGTATTTTATTTAAAAGGGGGAGTCGCCACCGGCCACTTAGGTAGGCCGGACACCATAAAACCAGAGATTCGAAAACTGTTGGGTTCGGGAGTCGGTTACGGATGGGGAAGGATTAACACCCCCACACCGCCCAAAATTGGTACTTTAATAATTACCGCTTTATTAATATTAGACTTTCCGGATTAAAGTGATGGTTAGTTTAAAATTCGGTTATAATTGCGAGTAAATTTTAAGGGTCCCGTTATCCGAGAGTAAACGCCCAACCACTATCACTACGCCTGATACTGGCCCCGTTTACGTTCGGATAAAAGGGCACCGCATTGGCAAATTTTATACCATTATGCGATCTTAGAAAACATAAAAACATAAACAAACATTCATATTGACTTGACATTAAAACCCGAATACTATAATATAAAACAAAAATAATTAAAATGCATGAACATAGATATAAATGACATATTCAAGGATCTAGACTAAACATAAATAAAACATACACACAAGCATGGTAAAAGATATGCTTCAAGGTTAAACTAACTAAATATAATATCCTTAAGTACCTAAAAACACAAATGCAATATGCATGGCATGATATAAGACATGATACTAAAATGACAAAACCAAATTATCACCACGTTACAATAAAACCTTATCACGTGACACAAATTATATACATATGCCAAAAACACGTCACGATATTTATATGTAACAAAAATCACTCATTTTTAATATGTACCCTAAAATACAAGACAAAACAAAACATACTATCATACGTATATTCAAGATAAACAACTAAATTAAACATGATTACTTAATCAAAACACAAGTTTGTGACATGCACAAATGAACCACATGATACATTAGCACGATAAAATGCATATTATAAAAACATGAATGAATGCACGTCATACATCAACCTAAATAAATAAAAACATGAAGAATCACATAAACATGATGTACAAACGAGATTAAAACTTAGCGTACGAAATAGACATATATAACATAGACAAAATAAACTAAAACACAAAAAAAAACATAATATGACAACTAAAAACACATGATAAAAACATAAAGGCATGTAATGCAAGAACACCAAGGAGCTTGAGACATAAAATGGAAATGTAATTATACCAAAAACACAAGCATAACAATGAAAAAAAGACAGAGGGACTGAAATAAAATAAACTGAAAACAGAACACTTAAGTAAACAAATAAAACAAACATTTGAAGACCGAATTATAAACCGGGAAGAACTTGCAAGGACTGGAAACGTGATTAAACCAAGGGGGAAGCTCGGAGTGAAAAATCCAAAAACGCGGGATGGCTAAGTGGGTAATTATGCCATTTGGAAATCTGATTTGTTTTGATTTGAGGACCAGATTGAAGTAGTTTAAAAACAAATAAGGACTCAGCCCGCAATTAGACCAATGGGCGAGACAAAACTGAAAACTTGAAGAACGCGGAGCTCCTCATGCAGTAATTTGACCATTAAAAATTTTATGGATCTATATAACGTATCTATCCGGCTAAAATTCAATCTTTTCCCCAATTTTTTTTAGCCATTAGAATGAACCCTTTCTTCTTATCTCATTCTCTTAAACCGACCCTAAAACTTCCGGTTGCCGCCTGTTCCAACGCCGGCCGCCGCTAGTCGGTGCCGGCAAGATAACATAAACCACCAAAACAACCGACCCTTCAACCAAAACTCTATCGAACGTTAGTTTTTTTTTTAAAAAATAAACTTTTCCTAGATCTAGAAAATACCGTACCCAAAACGTTTTATAAACCCTTGTTTTAGAACAAACTGAAACCAAAAAGTTAGAACCTTCCCCCTTTTTGTCGGCCTAAAAAGTACCCTTTGGTATTGGCTCACCCCACGAGGCTTATCGCCAGCAAAGGGTCGACTTTCGGCCAAGGTAGATTTTACACTCATTTATTTTATTTGTCTCTCTTTTTGATTTCGAAACATGCACAAAAACAAAGGAAGAACGTAGTTATTACCACTGAGGCTTTTTCTTGTTTCTGGAATCTCTCTCTGCTGAGTACAAAATGGTGGGTTACATTTGTATATATGCATACCCTGATTTTTTGTTTACACAAACAAGTTACAATAAATGAAAATACTGCTCTTGATTTGGATCTGACATTTCTGCTTTTTGTGTTTGTTTGGCATGTCCGGTGGTTGAGGGAGGGCTGTACGGCGGCATGGTGACGGTGTCTATCCGCTCAGATCCGTTTCTGGCCGTTGGATCTGATATGATCCAACGACTAGGATGTTTTGCTGTATGGAGGGCCAGGATCTGATCTTGGGGTAGAAGACCTTGCGAGATGACGACACGTGGCCTCTAGGGAATCCGAGGAGTCTCGCGCGTGCGGCATACGTGTGCGTAGGGAGCTGGCCGGCCCGAGCGTGGCCTTCACGCGGCATCTGGATGGGCATCTTCCTTCAATCACGACCGTTGGATCAACATTAGATCCAACGGTTCTGGATCAGCTGTGCAAAAATATCCCAAAAATAATTAGGGTTAGATGTCTGATAGGGCTCAGGGTTTTGGGCTAGATGGGTCATGTTATATATATTTTTGGGTTTTTTTTGTAATATATTGGATTGGACACTAATAAACTTTGGTTTTATTTTATTATCTGTTTATATATATATATGTGATAATAATATTAATAATAATAATAACAATAACATGATTATGATATTATATACATATATATTCGTACGCGTACACCTATACGTATGGCATACCGACATTAATATACGTTACACGCCCTTAGTTAACATATCATAAATGTACAGGCACACCTAATTATACACATCACTAATATAACATTCCCATGTTACGCAGTTACACACAATGCACACATAAACATACATGTGACACACATATACTATAATAAATATTAACATATACATAAACATAATATGTATAATATACATGCACTCATACATATCACACGTGTATATTTCACACACATTAATCGCATATATATAGTAAACATATAATGTAACATGTATACATGTAAGAATAACACCCCATTAATATATTAACAATATTTATAAACCGGATAAAAATGAGTGATTACAACATGTCCTGTCCAAATTCATTATAATTAAAATTTAGATAATTTTTAATTAAATATATATTTGATAATTACATTTTCAAAACAAATACTAAAATTTAGATATATTTTAATTATTATTCTTTGTGTTTTATAATTATTAATTTTAGTTATAGTTAATTGCTTGTATTTTTTTTATCATAATCACGATTGTATTTTCTAAAATTAAAGGCTAATAGGAGGTTTCAATAGAAAAAAAGTAAATCAAATAAAATATTAAAACTCAAAAATAATATCATACATAAAAATATATTTATTTTTAAAAATCATCATAAATACTAGGTAATTTTTACTAGTGGTCCCTTACATTTAGGATGTGTTTTATTTCAATCACTCAATTTAAAAAAAATAATTTTGATCACTTATATTTTCGACTATTATGATTTTGATTACACGTGCGTTACACTTCGATATTAAGTAACAGAGATATGATATGACACATTAAAAAATAAAAAATTTCACGTTGACATCAGGTGCAATACACGCTAAAAAAAGTATTTACATCAATTATTTTACACTTATTTATATAATCCCCTTTTAATCAATTTAATACCTAACCATTTTTTCTTACCCATTTCTGCAAAAATAATTGAAGCAAGTACTTCTTTTGGAGTATGTTACGCCTGATGTCAATATGACTTTTTATTTTATTTTAATGTGAAATATCAGGTCTTCAATGTTTAAATAACTAAAAAGATAGCGGTCGAAAATAAGAGTAACCGAAATTATAGACGAAGCTAATTGGCTTAATGAGGTGTTAATCGACCTCTCAAAAATAATTTGAGAAAATTTTTAAATATAAAATTTATACGAAAATATACAAAAAAAGATTTGACATCATTTTAAAAATAAAATAAACATCAGCTTAAAAAATAAGTAATTTTTTTTAAAAGGAGATGACACTCATTATTTGATTCCATCCACTTTTTTTAAATTAAGCGATTAAAATAAAATACATTCTAAACAAAGAGATTATCGATAAAGATTACCCTAAATATTATATACGAAAACTATTTGTCTAGGATTATATACGAAAATAAAATAATATTATATATAAAAAAAATTGATACACAAGCTGTGTAAACTTTAATTTATACGTGCCTTTTAATTTTAGGGATTAAGGTATTAGTTTAGGGTTTAAAGTTTAGAGGTTTAGATTGTATGATTTAAAATTTAAGGTTAATGTTTAGAATTTAGTGTATAGAGTTTAAAGTTTAGAGTTTAATTTTTTAAAGTTAAAGTTAAAAATTTAAAATTTAAATTTTTATAGTATCAATAAACAAACTTGTATAAAATTAATTTGACAATCACGTTGATTTTATCACTGCCTGTCTCTCTCTTTTAGTCTTTACTAGGCAGACGCCAAAAGAAACATCCTCTGAAAAGGAAAGAACAGAAGAAAATAACAAAAAAAAGGGGGGAAATTTGTTAAAAAAAATGTTCTGCTGCTTCTTCTTCTTCATAATCTACCTTTGATTCCAAGTTTCAGTCCAAAAGCCCAATATTGTTGCAAAGTTGGGGAGAAAATATGGGCGGGGTGACTTCATCAATGGCTGCCAAGTTCGCCTTTTTCCCACCCAATCCACCTTCATACAAGCTAACTAAGGACGAAGCAGCTGGGATTTTGCTCTTAGACCCTTTCCCTCACCGCGAAAACGTCGACTTTTTGCGGCTCCCAACTCGCCGTAGCAACGAAATCGTTGCTGTTTACGTTAGGTACCCCATGGCTATGTCGACTCTGCTTTATTCTCATGGGAACGCCGCTGATATTGGCCAAATGTATGAGCTATTCATCGAGCTCAGCATCCACTTAAGAGTCAATCTCATGGGGTATGGATTTATTTCGTTTTCCTCTAATTTGACCCCTTTTTTAATTACTATTTCATAAATATGTTTAAGCCTGTGATGTTAGTGTGGAAATGAGTATTTCTTTTTTCATATGATTATCTTTTTCTAGTTGTGTAACGAATAGAAAATGTCATTGTAAGGCTAAGATGATATTTGATGAGGGTTTTGTGGGAATTTCAAATTTTTTGGTTTACTTTTTCTCTTTATGATCTGATTGAGGGTCCTTGTTTGGCAATTTCCTTGTTTATTGGGCTTCAAGAATGCTAGTTTCGGTTGTTCATAAGCATTGAATTTGGAGCTTGAAATCTTGTGGTGGTTAATTTCTTAATTCAGATCTGTTTGCTCAAGTATCCTTAGGTTATCCTGTTATCGTCTCTGATTCTTATTATCAATTCAAAACCACAAAATATCGGTGTAGGATGATGGTTTCTGAGGAATTTTAGTCACCGTCTACCTTTCTTCATCGATAGAAGGCATTGGCATTGTGCTCTTTAGAATATTCTGATCTATGTTACTCAAATTCGGGTGCGAGTGTCGGGAACAAGAATGTCTCCAGTACAGGTATGTTCAATTATTTCCATTTCGATGTGATTGGAGCATCTTTAGAGGATCATATTCCTATATACCCATATCTAGATCTGCATCGGACACAAGTATTTCAAGAAAAATGAAAAGTCAAAGTAATATAGTTCTTAACAAAGGGACAATACCTTTTAGCCGTTCACGTTTTACTTTGCAATCAGTTTTAGATCTAGGGTTTAATGGAAACTGGTAGTTATAATATGGTTATGGAGACTTTGGTAGTTGGAATTATCATATATGAGCAAGCAGTATTTTTTTCTCTGAGAGAGAAAGGAAATGTTTTCTATGAAAATGCAAAGTTAGACGTATAGCTTGCTTGTGTTCGTATATTCCACCAGAGTATGGAGATATGATTCTCAAAAGATCCTCCAAATATATGGGAGAACTTAGAAAAAATTTAACATACCTGTATCCGACACTCACACCAGTTTGAGTAGCATAGACTTGCAAAGAATATAGATCTTTCTCTTTGTGTTACATTTCTGCTTGTGTTACAGCCTGCATGAAATGCTGAACTGCAGGTGATTTCTGTTTGTAAAATTAATGTGCAAAACCGGTTTTATCCCCTCATTAGCGGCATCTTGAATATTTCAAATAACATATAAAAATCTTTGCAGGTATGACTACTCTGGCTACGGACAATCATCAGGAAAGGTAATTGTAGTATGAATATTCTACTCGCAGTACATGTATGAATTAAATGCATCTGAAAAGCTCTCTCTGATGTTCATATATATGCTTTTGTTCAGCCGAGTGAGCAGAATACGTATGCAGATATTCAAGCTGCATACAAGTGTCTCGAAGAGAATTATGGTGCCAGGCAAGAAAATATTATCCTATATGGTCAGTCTGTCGGAAGTGGTCCTACTGTGGATCTTGCTGCTCGTTTACCACGCCTAAGAGCTGTTGTTCTGCATAGTCCTATATTATCCGGGTTAAGAGTCATGTATCCTGTTAAGCGCTCTTACTGGTTTGACATCTACAAGGTTCTATTCCGCTCTCATGATTCTGTTCTACAAATGCTGATGTTTGAAGCATCTGTATGTTAGTTTCATCTTGTGTCTAACTTGATTTACATGGATTTGCAGAATATTGACAAAATCTCATTGGTAAAGTGTCCTGTGCTGATAATTCATGTAAGTCTCCGAAATTCAATATTTTGCATTTGTTAATTGCATGAAACAATCATATGAGAATGCTACTTAGGGTTCTAGTAACTTTGGTGAAAAAAAAGGGTTTTATGTCACTTGCAATTAAGAAAAATGTTTGAAGTTTTGCAAGTTTAAGGAAGTACCTTAAAGAGGAATTGGGTGAGAAGGTTTGTTCGTAGTCCAACAATTCAAGTTTATATATCCAAACATGGCCTAGATGGAATAAATGGTGAAATAAGATTCCTAATTGACCTTAAGCATTTAGGTAAGGATGTATTGAGATAAGTTGTTGCATACCGTGTGTTTGGATTGATAATTATGCTTTCCTTCGTTTTATTAACCATTCCTTTTAAATAGAGATTACAACAATTAAAGAGAATATATGAAGTCTTACCTTAAGAGTCCTAAAACAGTCTTATCTAACATCTGTTCTTTTTTCTTATTTATTTTCTCATGTGGATGTTGGTTTTCTTTGCGAATTTTTGTGCGTGCGTGTTCATACGCATGCTTGAATGCTTGTATGTATTTCTATAAATTGCAAAGAATATCTGCGATGGGTGATTGGCATTTACTTTGGTGATTTCATGCTGGTAGGGAACTAATGATGATGTTGTCGACTGCTCTCATGGGAAACAACTTTGGGAGCTGTGCCAAGAGAAATACGAACCATTATGGGTGAAAGGAGGAAATCACTGTGATTTGGAACTCTACCCGGATTATATTAGGCATCTCAAGAAATTCATCTCGACTGTTGAGAAGTCACCTTCTCGAAGAAATGCTTCTCGGAAAAGCACAGATGGTATTGAACAATCTAGGCAAAGTATTGAATGTTTCGAGGCTCCGAGAAGAAGCATTGACCTCAGGGACAAACCAAGGAAAAGCACTGATACCAGGGACAAACCTAGGAAAAGCACTGATACCTGGGACAAACCTAGGAAGAGCACTGATTCCTGGGACAAACCTAGGAAAAGCATCGATAGGCCCGAAAAGTTGAAAGTTCACGAGTACAACAAATTTAATAACATGGACAAGCTTGAAAAGCTTAAAATATCCTTAGATCAGATGGAAAGGATGGAGAGGTCACGTCGAAGTGTGGAATATTTCGACAAATCCCGGACAAGCATCGACCTCCAGCTAGAGAAGGGAAGGAAGAGTGTTGAGTGGATATATAGACTCCCAGATGTTTAGAACCTTGTGAAATCGGTTCACCTAGTTCTTTGATTGATTGGGGGAAGGAATTATATAGAAAGCTGAAACAGGGCAAAAATGGGTGGAATTGGTTTTGGACTAATAACTTTATTGTTTTAGAACTTGTATTTTGAATCTTGGAAAGCCGTACGAGCACGGTGTTTCCGTGCTGTAGGTGTTGCAGATAAAAATGGTCAAAACGTAGGGTTTGGTATATGTTTTAGATTTGTTTTTGAATGAATAAAAGAATCTGACCTGCATGTTCATGTTGGGGAAAACTGAAAAGCTTGTAATTAATAACTATTGTTTCACTATACTTTTAAGATTTTGTTGTTTATGTTGTGTTGTAAACTCATGATTTTTTGATAAGCGATTAGGGATGGTAATGGAGCAGATAATAACATTTTTTTTTGTTTCGATCCCTACTTTACTTATGTACATAATGAAATGCCACTGCATGTCGCTAATGGGGATTTCATTAACTTTTAAGTATGTAAGACAGATAGTCTAAACCGAACACTATAAACTCTAAATAAGGATGATCAAAGTTGGCCGAGCAAAGGCAAGCTTGTTGCCGGACGGCGGGACCTATTTGCATAATGAATGCTAAGGAATCGAATCTATATCTCCTACATGCGGCACGTGATGACCTAACGATGTGTAGGGTGAGCAAAACTTGGCTAGAAAAAATTAGGTACGTAAGCGAATTGAACGAACACGAACGAAAGTATGCTTATGTTCGTTTGTTAAATTAGCCGAACAAATGAACATAGTTTCTCGTTTATGTTCGTTTGTTAAGATAATAAATGAACGCGAGCGAACATTGAGTATTGTTTAATTTTTTTCTTAAGAAATCTGAAGTCTCGTACATTGAGTATTTGTTTAATTTTTTTATTTCATATTTTAATATATATTTTTTATTTTTTTAAATATAATACTTTTTGTTATAAAAAAATAATAAATATAAATAGACATATGTGAATAAATTTAAACGGACATAAACGAGCGGATTACTAAACATTCACGAACATAAATGAATGAACAAGCCTCTTGTTCGTGTCCATTTATTTAATTAAACGAACAAAAAATATTGTTCATGTTTGTTCGTTTAATAAATAAACGAACATAAACAAACTTCCCGTCAAACGGTTCACGAATAGTTCGCTAAATATTTGGTTCGTTTACAACCCTAGAAAAAATTGATATTTTCTATTCTAGTTGAGGTGAAAAACCTCGACTCAATCATAATTTTACAAATCCATTTATTTTTAAAAAAAATTGAGCTATAAAATAAAATCTAAGTAATTTTAAATTTTTAATAATTAATTGATCGGTTTTCATCTTAGTTGAGTACTTCAACTCTATATGATACTTGTATTTCACATGAAAAATATCAAGAAATATATGTATATGGCTATAGAAGATCATTTAAATTGAAACTAATTAATACCATAACATTATAAATATTTATAATAAAATTTGAGTTATAAAATATAATGTATCAACTCGACTTATTAAAAAAATTTAGCTCAACTCAATTGAATGGTTATACTACCTCCAAATTAGATGAGTAAGAGCACGGATGAATTATATATAATTGTTTTAATAATATATATAATTGTTTTATTTTTTAAAATATGTATATATGATTGTTTTATTTTTGTTGAATAAATATAATTATTTTATTTAAGGATAAAATTTTGATACATAAATTATATAAAATTAATTTTATATAAGCTTACGTATTTATATTATAAAATTTAAATTTTAAATTTATAACCTTAACTCTAAAAATTTAAGCCCTAAACCTTAAGTCTTAAACCCTAATTTTTAAACACTAATTTTAATTTCTAAATTCTACAACTTAAACCTCAAACTTTAAACTTAAAATAAAACTCTAACTCATAAAGTTAAAAAAACACATGTAAATTAAAATTTTATAATAGTAATGTAAAATTATAAAATAAAAATATTGCTACCATGTTTATGAATTGGAATCGCGTACGAAAAAAATATTGATGTTCCAGAATTACCCTTTGATTAACTTCACAATTTCAAACTGATTACAACTCAGTGAAGACTTCTTCGCCCTTTTTGTCTCAATCCCTCAATGCCCAATCCTAACACAAATTAAAACCCTAATTCGAATTCCATTTCCGATTCTTACTCTGTAAATTTTGCCCCCCCCCCCAATCCAATCTTATCATGTAAGTGATCAAAATGCTTTCATTTTCTTATACTAGAAAATTTTGCATATTGGATTCCGTTTTCCCCCCTTTTTAATGTCAACGAAATTCTGCCCAGAAACAAACGATGTTCAATATTTTTCAGGTCGCAAGAGGAGTTAGCAAGGGAAGCTATAAAACATGCTTTGAAGGCGCTGAAGAAACGACATTTACTCGAAGAAGGAGCCCATGCTCCTGCATATATTGCTCTTTCCAGGCCCATCATCTCTCAGGTTTTGTTTGTTTTTATCATAACAAAGTATTGGATTGCTATTTTTTAAAAAGAGAAGTTAATGTTGAAATAGGAGCTTATGATTATGTTGCAAGATTGTTAAAACAATTGAGTTTGGATTAAAGAATTGGATAAATCATTGGCTATGTACATGGATGTAGGTTAGTGGCGGATATGTCATATGTGTATGTGCCCGACAAAAGTATGTTCAATTTTTTTAAGCTTTCCATGGATTTTTGGATCATATCTTCATAACTATGTCCAAAATGTATATGAACACATGCGCAAGAGATGGATAGTTAAAGAAAATTAATTAGTTAGAGTAACATAGGTAATTGGTGAATTTCTTTGTAGGGTTCGGAATGGAAAGAGAAAGCTGAAAACTTGGAAGTGGAACTTCAACAATGTTACAAAGCCCAGTCTAGGTTGTCTGAGCAACTAGTGGTTGAAGTAGCCGAGTCTCGAGCTTTAAAAGCTTCTCTACAAGAGAAAGAAACAACTATTGCTGAATTGGAGAAGGAATTGACCCAAACCAGGTTTGGCGGGAAGAATGTTAGTTTTTTTTTGGATTTGAAGTCACTGTGAAATTAATAACTGATGGACTGTTTAAACTGACAGGGATGAGTGCTCTCAATTAAAAAAAGATTTAGAAGAAAAGATTAGAGCTTTGGAATTGGTGATGATCGAGCATCAGGAACTAAAAGCTCAATTAGAACAAGTGACAATTAGAGCCGAAAATGCGGAGGCTGAAAATAAAATGTTAGTTGATCGGTGGATGCTTCAAAAGATGCAGGATGCTGAACGGCTTAATGAGGTATGATGTATTGTTATTACAGAACAAGGTATATTTCGATTGGTTGACTTGGAGAATGATAAATAGCTAGGTCCATATATGCTTGAACTTTAAGCATGTTGGGTTTGTGATTCATTAAGAGGTTGTTCATGCATACAATGAAGCTAAGTCTGAACATTATGAAATTGTCTCTGTTGGCATTATTTGTGACCTTTTTGTTTCGATTGGATGGGAAGAAAAAAAAATCTTACTATTATAATCAACTCTGAGTTCCATGCTCCGTGCATTGCACAACAAGGAATAGAAAAGAATAATAAAAATAAATGAGGGTTGGGGCATGGAGTGATGGTATTTAGTCTTTAGGAGGTTCTTAAACAACTAATTTCGGGGGTTTAGACCCACTTGGACAAAGAGAGCTTTGTCTTTGCACGTGTCTTCTTGAGTAACTAGACCACTAGAGGATTTCAGTGGTAACTTTTTTGTTTTTATCAACTTCTAGGAATGTTTTTTCTTATATTCCTTTAACTTTGTCACAATCGAGAGGAGATTAAATGAGCAATAGTGTCATTTGAAGTAATAGAACACTCAAGTGCGAGTTAGAAACCTAAATGGTAATTATTAATGGAATGAATTTTTTTTATCATATTCCTTAATTGTGAAAGGGTATAATTTGTTTTTTAATATGCTTGTTTGATTACAAATATTAGTGCTTAAGTTTAGTTTTCCTTTAATTAATTTAGGCAAATGCACTTTATGAAGATATGATCGAGCGGCTCAAGGCCAGTGGTTTAGAAAAACTTGCCCGAGAGCAAGTAGATGGTATTGTCCGTAGACGTGAAGAAGGTGCTGAGTTCTTCGCAGAATCAACTGTTCCTTCAGTTTGCAAGCACAGGATCAATGCCCATGAAGGTGGTTGTGCTTCGATACTGTTCGAGTACAATTCCGGAAAATTGATCAGCGGGGGACAGGATCGATCGATCAAAATGTGGGATACTAGCACCGGATCTTTAATCCAAAATTTTTCTGGCTGCCTCGGTTCTGTGCTTGATCTCGCAGTTACCCATGACAATAGATTCATAATAGCAGCAAGCAGTTCAAACAACTTGTTTGTATGGGATGTCAACTCAGGACGAATCCGGCATACTCTCACAGGTCACAGGGACAAAGTTTGTGCTGTGGATGTGAGCAAAGTTTCGAGTCGTCATGTTGTGAGTGCAGCTTATGATCGGACCATAAAAGTGTGGGATTTGCAGAAAGGTTACTGCACCAACACTATAGTTTTTCACAGCAACTGCAATGCTCTTTGCTTCAGCACAGATGGATTGACCATATGCTCGGGTCACGTCGATGGGAATCTTCGTTTGTGGGATATTCAGACCGCAAAATTACTTAGCGAAGTTGCAGCACATTCACTTCCCATTACATCTCTCTCTCTGTCCCGAAACGGAAATGCTGTATTGACAAGTGGCAGAGATAATTTGCATAATTTATTCGATATACGATCTTTGGAAGTTTGTGGTACATTCAGAGCAACCGGAAACAGGGTGGCATCTAATTGGAGTCGCTCATGTATTAGTCCGGATGAAAATTATATTGCTGCCGGCTCCATCGATGGATCCATCTACATTTGGTCGATATCAAAAGCCGACATTGTAAGCACTCTGCAGGAGCACACTTCTCCTGTTCTGTCATGTACTTGGAGTGGACTTGGAAAACCATTAGCCTCTGCAGATAAGAATGGGATTGTCTGTACCTGGACATGATCCACTGGTTGTACATGGAATGGACACTGAACTAGGCTACTTGTCAGACACAGGAATGTTCAATTTTCTCTATGTTTTTTTCACGAGGATCCTTGGAGTGTTACATTCCGATGCTCATGTCCGAATATGTCTCATGCATGGGTACTTGAAGAGAAATTAAAACTCGGAGTAACGTAAACATGGAAAACCAGTATAGTTGTATGTATACACGTTTAAAACAATGATCTGTATATTGAAAAGTAATGAGCTGTTGTTTTTATCTGCTATTTTGGTTTTGGTGTTGTTTTATTGAATTCGGTTTGATTTCAGTTTAGTTTAGTCAAAATCTTATGGATTCCTTGGCATTATTTCATGTCTTAAGCAGTTTCAGCTTGAAACAAGAATAGAAAACCAATAAGTACAAGTTGAATATAATTTTTCAGTTTTACAGCGACATTTCAGCAGTCAGTAGCCAAAAGTGACAGACTATGAATAAATAGTTTAGACAACGAAATTAAGCTGCGGATCTCAACACACAATCATAGAAACAAAATACTATTATATGGTTTAACTAACATACTGTTTCTCAAGAAGGCTTGCACAGAATGCAAGATCAAACCTCTCTTCCGGTGGATCTCCGATGCAATCGAACACTGCATCCGCATTTAAGAAGTTTTCGTCGGCTGTGTAACTGCAAACCAAAGGACCACTAAATGTTAAACATGAATTGCTAATGTATGGCATTGGCGTTATAGGAAAATCTTGTCATTGGTTATTAAGAGGCTTTTTGGTTCACAATTTTCATTTCTCCGGTTGTATATGGTTGAACTGTAGGACTAGTCGGTGGAAAATGAACATGTAGCAATGGATCTTCTTTAGTTCTAAAGTAACAAACAAATCTACGATTCAGCTGAGATTAGGAAGTCGGATACTGTAATTACTAGGGCATAGCAATCGGTTGATTCGACAAAAAAACACTATGAAAACCAGTTTAATAATCTAATTCAGCCTTAGTTTAAGATCACAGATGTCTCATTTAGTAAAGAAAATTACCCGCTCTTTGTTACTATGCAAGTCATTCCAGCAGCTTTGGCAGCAGCAAGTCCTATGGCACTGTCTTCTACAACAACACAGCTAAGGAGAAAAATGGGAAGAAAAAATATCAGATCTGATCTCCAATATATATCAACAACTGTAAGATAACAAAAGATATATATGTATTTACTGATCTTCCAGTATCGAGCATCGATCAAGCTCAGTATATGTCTATGTTTTTCTAAATCTTTATTTTTCTTGGAGTACCTGTGTCCGACATCAATATCGAACAAATATCTAGACATGGGTACAGAATATGATACTCCAAGGACTCGTCATGGGAATCTTGGAGAAAATTAAAAATGCCCGTGTAAGACACAGCTCTGTGTCTTACTCTCACAATCGAGTCCGAGTAACATAGATACACATGATTAAATTTGTTACTTTTGCATCGAAAAACATCAGTAAAGGCTAAGTTCATGATGCAATACCTTGAAGGTTCAACACCGAGTGTGTTTGCTGCTAATGTATAGATGGCCTGCCAGAAAGAACATGTACTTTAAGATAATCCATCTTCATGTATACAAAAATATGAATGAACTTGAACCAAGTAAACTGTAATGAGTCACTTGTGAACCACATCGGAAAGTTTCTTTTGTATATCTATATCTATATACATTAAGAGGGATGGAATACTCACTGGATCAGGTTTCTTACGAGGAACGACATCTCCGGCAAATATCTGTATTTTTTCTGCACGTTCTGGTCCCAGTAAACAAGAAACTACTGCAGAGACCTATAAAAATAGTAATAGATTTGTTTACGAGGAATAAAATTGAGAATTTAAAAAGAACACTCGGTGCCAGGTTTATTTGAGGCTTCACAAATATGCCATGCTCAGACTCCTCAATTTGGAAGTATTTGTGTCTTGCATCCATGTCCTACTCATATTCAACCACAAGTATGAAGATATGATTGTTTAAGGACTCATATACCACACACACTTGAGTCTGAGGAACATAACTGCAAATCATCCTCAAACTAGGCAATTTGTGCGTATGCAATCATAGTGTTCTATATTTTCTGTTTCGGCAGTGTAAACAAGGAAACATTAACAATTCAAATTATTAAAGTTCTAACCATGTACATAGTATGGTGTTTGAATAAGTTTTGTCGTGTTTATCACATTACTGCCATGAATACATGTTTTGTGCCTGTATAGTGTCTGGAATTACAGGATTTAATCATTCTTTGCAAAATGAAATCAATAATACAGTTAATCATAGCTGTATAAAACCTGATTAGCATACCGCCTTCTCATTGGATGTACTGCACACTGCAACTTTTACTCCTTTCTCCAGAGCTTGATCAATCAACCTGTTTGATATAATCCCAAATAAGTCAAAAGGCTAGAATCTGTCAATCTAAAATATCTCAAAATAACACGAACATTTGAGTAGAAAAATCACATTTATGATTGACTTCAATCCTCTACATAATTAAGTGAATATAATGCTAAACACAAACATTTGAGTAATAAAATCCAATGTTAACTGGATTCGAGTGAGTGTCGTATATGGATATTTGTTCAAATAATCAACTTTGCCAGGGTATTCTTTGTAAACATGCTAAAGAATCACATTTAAGATTAACTTGAACCACTAACTAATTAAGCGGATTTGATGCCAAACACAAACATTTGAGTAATAAAGTTCAACAGTACTTGGGAATCTGGTGAGTGTCAAATATGGCATATGAGTATATCTCCCACAATAGGTGTACTTTTGGAAGATCAAATCCATATTAATGTCCGACTAAGAGTCGACACACACGAAGTTTAAATGGAACGTTATAAAGACTGCATAGATTAAAAGAAGTAAGAGAGGGGCTAACTTGGCTACACCGGGACGGAGAGGTAACAGTCTATTTTCAATAAGGGCCATGAACAACTCAGTTTTTCGGTTATGAAGTGAAGCAATGAATTCCTTTCTTTCTTCTTCACTCTTTGGAGCTTTATCTGGCCACCCTGTCTTGTTAAAGTAAGCTGTCATCCTAAAAGACATAGAACTAACTTAGTTGCATTTTGGAACTCATATTTCAAAAAGAACCTAAATGGTATAATAAAACGATTGCATTTTTCAAATTCATGTTTTTGTGCCTTCATTGAATCATGAGAAATTTATACCTCATGTATTCGTTTCATTCTCACAATTTTTAAAATAAATGATATCCAAATCCAAAATTTCATATTCATGCTTTCAAATTACTTTAGGTAGATTTTCAAACTTGGATATCAAACTTTGGATTGAACAAAACAATAACATACATAAAAATAGCATTCATAATTATTTATCAAATATATGGATTTGAGGGATGCCTATTTAGCAGTGAATTTCAAAATCCTAAGGAATTTATGAATGGAACAATTTCATGGTTTTATACTCTCCAAATATATATTGTGTTGAAACCAACAAATGCAGGCATTTCGTTCTTACAATTTACATATCCATATTTCCAAGCATGGCATTAAAAAGAAGATGTAAAAAGAGATTACCTTTCTTTTCCACCACCAATTTTGAGCAACTCTCCATACAAATCCACATCCCATGTAACATCCAATTCTTTCTGCAATTTGCACCATAAAAATCCCTATAAATTAAAAAAAATCACAAAATAGACACAAAAAAAGAGAAACGAGCATGAAATTTACTTCATTGAAAGTATCATTGAACGAAACCCGATGACCATCCTTCTCAGTATCAACGAGAACACCGTCACAGTCAAAAAGAAGAGCAGAAGGAAGAGCAATCGAAGACGAAGACGAAGACGATGAGCATTTGATCTTGAAAGAAGTAGAAATTTGCTTTGTTCTTCTTGTTGAAGAAGAAGAAGTAAAGAGTGAAGAAGATGGTGAATTCTTTGCAACGAATAAATGGCGGTGGTCGAAAATGGAAGCTTTGGGTTTAACAGATGAAGATGAAGATGAAGGAATTGTTGGCAGTGAAAGAGAGATGGCAGTGGAAGCCATTTTCAAGCTCTGATTTTTGCGATTGATTCCGTTGGTTATGATTGCTTCGTATTTTTTTAAACGTCTCCTTTTCTCTCTCAACTTATCGCCACAACTTCCAATGTAAAAAACTTTGATACACGTATTTTTTTAATTTTAGGGATTATAATTTTAGTTTAGAGTTTAAGGATTAAGGATTTAAGTTATATACTTTAAAATTTAAGGTTAGTATTTAGAATTTAAGGTTTAGGTTGTGGGGTTTAGTTTTTTAAAGTTAAGGTTAAGAATTTAATATTTAAATTTTTATAGTGTAAATACACATGCTTGTATAAAATTAATTTTACACAGACTACGTATTAAAGTTTTACCCTTTCCCAATTCCCACAACACAAGAAAATATATCGGTTTTTCAACGTGGTATCCAATCGGATCGGGTCTGATTTAGGATACGGATCGGATCGACAAAATATGGTCATACCAATATGAGTATGAATATAAATATAAATAACCGACAAATATTACGTTTATATCAGAAAAAAGCAAATGAATTCTTACAACTTCACATTATTTAACTTTTGTCTGTTCCAGACAAAATTAAGACTTCCGCAAAAGTAAGACTTCCGCCATTATTGATGAAAATTGGCAGGTTTTTATGGGAGAAAAGATTATTGCCTTTAAATTTGATGTTTAGTAAATCAAATTTAAAATTTAATTATTATAAATAAAAAATAATATTAAAATAAGTTGTATCTAATAATCTGGTAAAATTGATGGCATATTGCATTTCAAATTTTTTTTAAAAAAATTATCGTATAGTTAAAATTATTTCAAGAACTATAGTGTTTTCAACAGTGAAGTCGAATTGATTTCTAATCGACCTCATATAATTAAAAAATTTTAAAAAAAGTTGAAGGTCCCTTGCTTTCTATCCGACCTCATGGTGAATTTTTTTTGAGGGCTCCTTGTAAGCAATCCGACCTCATGGTCGAAAATAAAAAAAAAATTGATGAGGGCTGATTAATTTCTATCCGACCTCATGGCGAAAATTTAAAAAAAATGAGGGCGGGTTGCTTTGGTTCTGACCTCAAGGGGCACTGCAGGCCTCCTTCACGGGTTGAATTAAAACAAAGGTGGCAAGGGTGCAGGTCACGAGTTTGGTAATAAAAAAAGTGGGTGTCTTCACTGCAGGTCACGGGTTTGCTTAAAAAATGTGCAATGGCAGTCATAGGGTGCAGGTAAGGGGTGCAGGCTAATTTTCAGACCTGAATAAAAGATGGGATGAGATGGGTGTATCAGAAATCTGAAAAGTATGTTTAATTTTTTCGGGAATGGGGTGGTGAGTTGAGTGATTGAGGTAGAATTTTTTAGTTGTTAAATAGGGGTTGAAAGTTGAGAATTTTAGAAGAAAAATTGTGAAGAAACTCGGTGAATAAGTAGAAGAAAGAAGAAGAGTTGAAGAAAATATTGTAAGTTTTTAAGTTTGTATATTTTGTTTTTAAATTTAGTTCAAATATTTTTCTATCAAATTGTAAACAAGATTTGAAGAAATTTGAAGAATAAGAAGAAGAAGAAAGAAGATTTGAAGAAATTTTAGTTCGAATATTTTAGTGTGAAATTGTAAATAAGTAAGTTGACTTATTTTTTTATAAAAAAAAATATATTTATTAATATTTTAAAGTAGTAGTTACGATTAAATTTGGTGATATTTGTTTTTACTAATATTTTCTTACTTGTCCTCTATGTAGCTTTGTTAGAAGGATGACCGACTCAAATCCTATGTTGAGATTATAAAATCGACACGTCTCTAGTGTTGCGCTTGATGATATGATAAATTTTTTAAAAAAGTTAAATTGAGATTAGTATTATTTTATTTATTATTATTAAGATTTTTTTTAATTTAATGCATGCAACCGAGGAAACATTCAAACATCATCTAAGCATGATGAGTAATGAACCACACCCCGATATGACTGAATGGTTGCAAGAAGTGGAATTCTATCATGCCACATTTATTTGTGGCTACAAGCTGATTCCCGGTTTAATTGCCGCACTAATTGAGCCATAAAGACCAGAGACTCATACGTTTCACATGCCTTGTGGAGAATGTACCATTACGCTTGAAGACGTGGTGATGCTAATCGGGGTCTCGGTAAATGAGAGTCCATTAGTTAAGGAGACGAAAAATTCAGCTGAAAGGCTTTGCTATGATTACTTCAATAAGGTTCCAACTGGAACCGATATTAGAGGATCTCGTATTAAATTGAGCCGGTTGCAGAGAGAATTCAAGCTCTGGCGCAATAACAAATCGCAATAAATTAGTTGTGCAAGTTGAGCCTATATTTTACAGCTTATTAGGGGAATACTGATGTCGGATAAATCTGGCAACGATGTCGGATAAATCTGGCAACCTTGTTCACACACGGTATCTACCATATATGTCATCGCCTTTAGAAGCTGCTAATTATAGTTGAGGATCAACAATATTAGTGTTCTTGTATCATGAGTTGTGCAAGGTTGCTCTATTAGACAGTAATGGTGTAAAGGCAAGGGGTATTGGTGGATATATTTTGCTATTGCAAGCTTGGGCATGGGAACGACTTCTATTTTTTACACCGGTTACTCGAAGTTCGAGAAATTTTCCTCTTGTCAGTAGGTAATTTCTTTACTTTGATTTGGAATTTTAAGTTTACAAGGTTTTTAAAATTTTTTTATCTACAAAATAATCAAACGACTGTTATTTAGATGTGTATACAGATGAAATGCGAAAAAAGCTCACACAAGGTTAGCACGCAACAATGTGAGAGTGTTTAGAACTTGTATTGATTTATCTTGCAAAAATGAGGTATCGAAGTTAAGTTACTTTCACACGTTATATTTTTAATGTAATTGATTTATTTATTTTTAAATTTAAATTTATTATTTTTTACAGTTTATTTGGAGGCCATACGCTGGCGGACTCGTAACCGTACCAGACGTATTGATGATTGATTCCTATCTTTGGTGTGCGGTTACACCGATGATCCATTTTGCTTTTGTGGAATACATGTTCGGAGATAGAGTCTTAAGACAGTTTGGCTTCCACCAGCCTATTCTGAGAGATCCACTGAATCGTGACAGCAATTATGATAACCTACACCTTGTGGACTTTTGCGGTAAGGAGCATCATACATGGGAAATAAAGCATCAGAAGTACGTTGAAAGGTGGAACAACAGACGTGAACGGTTGCCACCTCACTTTGGAATGTAAGTCGATGATTTGGAGTTGGAGAATTCAGAGTACATGATATTTTATCGAAATAATAGAAAGCCGTACTTGACTACTGTGGACAAACGGCAACGATGCCGAGTATTTCTAAATAAATTTGGTGGTCGTAGTCAATCATCTAAGAGTACTGCGGGGCGAAGTCAAGAGGATGAATCTTACAGTGAATCTGGTACACTGGATATGTATGTCGGTACTCCTTCAACCATGGGTGAGAATCCAGCAATAGCAGGGAGCTCGTTTGGCAATTCGGTGGATGACAGCTTATATCATTCGCAGCCACCCAGTTATCATCCAACAATGGGTGGGAGCTCGTTTGCGAATACGGTAGATGACAACTTTTATCATTCGCAGCCACCCATTTATCATCCAGCAATGGGCGGGAGCTCGCTTGCGAATCTGATAGATGACAGCTTTTCTCATTCGCAGCCATCTATGTACCCGAGCTTTGGTGGAAACATAGACTATCAAGGGATCACATATTTCATGGCGATTACGTCGATTAGCAGTCCCACATTTTCACCACATAGTAGTGACTATGTGTTTACAACGCCACCTCCTATGCCTCGGGTGATTGATAATGATGATGATGATGAAGAAGAAGATGAATAAGAAGAAGAAGATGATGATGCATTCCGAAGACCGCAACGAGATCGACGACCACGGCGCCGTTACGATTCGACCACATCCCTATATGGACAAAAAATGTATAGAAAATGACTTCATATACTCTGAATTTTGTCAAAAAATATTTTGCAATAATTGAATTTAGTCTACAAATATTTTTAACTTTGTTATATCAAAATAAACATCTCAACAAATTGAGTATATAATTCATTACCAAAATAAACATCTCACCAAATGTTCATTCGAATACAAATATAAAAAAGGAAACTAGTTCTACCACGAATAATGAATGAAATGGCTGAGGTATTGCCATGTAATTCTGTCAATTTGGACATTTATTTTTTGAATGTCTTGTACCCTTACATTCTGTACATCTCTTTGGTTCTCATGTCTCCCTGTAATGAAGATCCATACTGGTATGGATGCAAGTAGATGGAGGACGGCCTTTTGGTTCTCTATGGAGTGCCGGATTTGGTAACCATTCGTCATGCTCTAGTGGTGGCTAATATTGTGAATTCGCGATCAGTAGGAACTCACATCTGTAAATATTTATTATCCTGTGCAAGTTAAAGCATTCATCCACAAAGTTGTACGGGTCAACCCCTTTAGACATACATACTGCGGTTGCATGCCTACATAGATATCACCATTCCTGGAACTCACCACAGTCACACCATTTTTGCGTAAAATTCACTCGAAATGTTTGGCGGTGCCCTCATTCGTTGTTGCGCAGGGAATCAACGATATCAAAAATCTGTCCATTTAGGTCGAACCCGTGAACAACCATCGATCTTGACAGTTCCACGTTCTTTTGCATTTTTTTCACAAGATCGAGAGATCAGACTTGTCCCCTATTTATCATAGCTTGAATTTCTGACCCTTTATCGGACCATACTTTAGCCAACCTGTAGTACGCCTCTCTCACCAAGCTAGCTATTTGGGAGGTGACGTGTTCCTTTTAATACACCATTTACGCACTCTACAAGGTTGGTTGTCATTTGCCCGTATCGTCGACCTTCATCATACGATTGGGTCCATCTTTCTCTCTCTATACTGTTGGCCCACGCCCAAACATCTTCGCCGTACTCCATGTGTAAATTTGCCAACTTTCGCTCAAAATTTGGTTGTAGTAGTTCGCTTTCTGTTTCGTATTATATTGTTAGGCAAGAACGCAGTAGCATTGACAAAATTCATAATACAAACAATCAAGTCTGAAAAAATGAAAATTACTTACCCATGCATAAAATCGCGCTGCAGAGGTGGGGGTTTTTCCACCTTTCAATTGCGTTCTTGCCAATATGACGTACACGGTACACGGGATACACATACGGAGGTGTTCATCGGCTGTTTTCTCGATGAATTATTGCTAAGATGCCTGTTGCTCTATCTGAAATCAAGCAAACTCCATCTTCTCAAACAACATGTTCACGTAAATTACTTAAAAATAATTTTCAAGAGTCCGCCGACTCTGTCTCAACAATTGCGAAGGCAATCAAAAATATATTTTGATTATCATCTTATGTAACGGCAATCAACAGAACATGTTTGTATCTTCCGTACAACCATGTAACATCAACTTGGACCATCCGTTTGCAAAATGGAAAGCCTTCGATACATGTATTGAATGACCAAAATAATTGGTGGAATATTTTCTTTCCTGGAAGAAGTTGACCTTCTCGGTTGCATGCATTCTTGTTTTTATACTCGACTATGGTTCCTGGAATAAAATATAACATTGCTTGTAATAGAGCCGGTAGCTCATTGTATGACTTCTCGTAATTATCGTACACATTTTTCAGTGCCTTATCCATTGTATACCAACCCTTTCCATATTCTATTTGGTATTCAAATTGTTGCTTCACATATGCCATAATCGTTGAAACAGTAACCCTAGGATTTGCTTCAACCAACATCTTTACGTGGCGACTTATTACATCGGAGTCCAACTTACGACGGTCTTGGTTGATTGAATTTCGTAAACAAGTGTGTCCACCGTTGTACTTTGTAATCTCCCAAGCAGTTCTCATATGAAGTTTAGACACTCGAATCTTCCAATTACAATCTTCTCCATATTTAATACATTTCGCAAACATTGTTCTCGGAATAGATTCTTTAAGAGTAATGTCTACATGCTTTCTGATAGAATACTCTTTAATTGCCACTGTGGCTTCTTCCTTGTCTTTAAACTACATCCCAATCGATGACTCATCAGAGGAACCCGAACTTAATTGTGGCATCACCGGATATTCAGGTGCCCTCATTACATCATAATCTATTAAGTTCATTTGAGTAGGAGGTTCGTACCATGTAGTGTCATCCCCACCAGACACGAACTCACCACCACAAAAAGCTGGCTCATCACCACTCAAATCGGGATCTTCGATTTCTTCATCTTCATCTTCAGTAGAATCAGCAAGCGTTTATCCCTATCGGCCTTGAAGATTTTCAACGTCAATGCCAACACTTGGATCAACTGTCGGCTCAACCGTTGGGAACGTCGAAGGTTCGGCATATGGATGAAATGCATCTGGTGTCCTACTTTCCAACAGAGCAACAAAACTGTCTCCAAACCTATATGGCTGGTCCTCAACTGGACTACCGAAACCCATTTGAGAAGAACTTCCATATACATTTCTGGATGGGCCCAAGTCGTCATGTCTCCCACGCAACTTAACATGTAACTCAACACTTCGAATACGTACTGAATCACGCTCTGCAATCACGAGTCCAACATCATCATCATCATTAAGAGCTATTGCAGAATATCTGACTGGATCATCACATGTCTTTCACCTGTACCGTAAACGAACAATCTCAGCTCCTATTTTTCTTTCTATGTCACGCTTCAGCTTTCGAAGATAAATGTTCTTTGAAAACCTCATATTTGTAGTATTTTCCGAGTCAAATGCGACATCGATATCAGTTTTTACAATTTCTCCATCGTAATGGATAACGGCCGTAAACACGTTGTTCATTGTCTCTACACGTTCAAAACCATATATATTTTTGAATCAAAATACATAAATCAAAATTATCATAATATTATATTGTTACGAATTTTTTACCTAAACAACAAAATAAACATAAACAAAGAATCTACATATTCAAAACAAAATGTACAAATCAACCTACTAAAAATTTATTCAAAACTTCTTCCACCACTTTTTTCTTCTCATTCTTCACTCAGTTTTTTTTTCACTTTCTTCAATTTTTACCTTTCACCTCACTTATTTAACACAAAACACAATATTTTTTGAAACATTTACAGAAAAATTTTCGAACTAAATTTAAAAGCAAAATATACAAACTTCAAAACTTGCAATATTTTCTTCAACTCCTCTTCTTTCTTTTACTTCTTCACCCAGCTTTTTCAAAAATTTTGTTCTAAAATTCTCAACACTTTCAACCCCTATTTAACAACTAAAATTTTATACCTGAATCACTCAACCCACCTCCTCATTCCCGAAAAAATTAAAACTACTTTTCAGATTTTTGATACACCTATCCCATCCTATCTTTTATTTTTTTTTACTCACTTTAACCCATTTGTTTTGAGGTGACCTCATTCCCAAATTTTTTATTTGTTTTGATGGTAATCTCAACCAAAATAAAATTAAAACTAAAATTCTGATTAAACTTTACCAATTTGCATTTTCATTCCGCTGCTTTTAGCCTTTTGCACCAGATGCCAAGCCAAGAAGTGTTTTCCTGGCTCAAAAATCACTGCCTTTAGCTCCAGAATACAGGCCCACTCTAGCAGAGTTCCAAGATCCAATTGCTTATATTTTCAAGATCGAAAAAGAGGCTTCCCAGTATGGAATCTGCAAAATCATACCTCCGGTGCCACCCGCTCCTAAAAAAACTGCAGTCCGTAACCTCGATCGCTCCCTTTCGGCTCGTGCAGCTGCTAACGCTAGCCCCGATTCGAAACCCGGACCCACATTCACTACTCGCCAACAACAGATCGGGTTTTGCCCCAGGAAACAAAGGCCCGTTTTGAAATCGGTGTGGCAGAGTGGGGAGTACTATACTCTCCAAGAATTCGAAGCGAAAGCGAGGAATTTCGAGAGGAATTACTTGAAAAGGTACAGCAAAAAAGGTTCCCTTTCGGCTTTGGAAGTGGAAACCCTTTTTTGGAAGGCGACGGTTGACCAACCCTTTTCCGTTGAGTATGCAAACGACATGCCTGGTTCGGCTTTCGTGCCGTTGGGCTCGAAGAAGAGCACCGGCGGAGGGAGGGAAGCAGGGGAGGGGGTTACGGTGGGGGAAACGCCGTGGAATATGAGGGTGGTTTCGAGGGCGAAAGGGTCGTTGTTGAGGTTCATGAAAGAGGAGATTCCGGGTGTTACTTCCCCTATGGTGTACATTGCAATGTTGTTCAGTTGGTTCGCTTGGCACGTAGAGGACCACGATTTGCATAGCTTGAATTATTTGCATATGGGAGCTGGGAAAACTTGGTACGGTGTTCCCAGGGATGCCGCCGTTGCTTTCGAGGAGGTCGTCAGGGTTGATGGCTATGCAGGGGAGTTCAATCCTCTTGGTGAGTTTATTGAAACTTTTTATGCTCTGTTTCTTAGTTTGCTACTGGAGGACATTTTAAGTACTTTCATTGACTTTGCATAAGTATATGCCCATATAAGAGTGTAAGTGAGATATCTATTGTGGTAAGCTATTCAGCTTCTATTTGGGAAAAAAAAAATCAGATTCAACTTGGTCAGTGGTCATTGTCGAGTCAAGCTCAAGCTCGAGTAGCTCAGGCTATCAATAGTTAACTCGATAATGCAACTAGTTGACTCAATGATCATTTTTTTTGACTTTTTTAACCAGTATTGGAACTTTAAATGTTAACTCTAACTTTTTTTAATTAAGTCAAGCATGAGATTTGAGTTTACTTTTTAATTGTAATCGAGCCTAATTGAATGAGCTCAAGCAGTTCTACTTTTATCTTGAATCAAGCTTTAAAAGTGAAACTTCGTCCAGCTTGAGTTAGCCCTGAATTTTGTTTTGGTGTCTAGTGAACTATTATTTTGTCTCTGTTTCTTGTTAGCTAATGAAGTCCATGCGAAATACTTTTGTTGACTTCAAGCGAATGAATTTTCGGTTTACTTGCCATTTTGGATCAGTTCAATTTTATTCCACGAAGTTTTTATGCTTTGATGTTATTTTGGTTAAACTAGAAAAGTGATTCAAGCTCTCATATTTAAGTACTGATTATATAACTTTTCCTGTTTTAGTTACGTTTTCTACACTTGGTGAGAAGACCACAGTGATGTCTCCCGAAGTATTTGTTCGTGCTGGAATTCCATGCTGCAGGTGATTTTAGTCCTCCATGCATTTGTTATTCTCTCATTCTACGAGAAACTGTTTCAATTCCATTTTTGTTCTTTCAATTTAGATTTATTGTCCTCTCCCTATCTCAGCAAAGGTGATATACAGAAAATTTCCTGAAATATTTCTATAATGAATTCATCATCTTAGAGTCTTATAATGTGATTAATTGTCTTGTTGATGAATGGTTATTTGTCTTATATAATATCATTATTCTGAAATCAGGTTAGTGCAAAATTCTGGGGAGTTTGTTGTCACTTTCCCAAGAGCCTACCATTCAGGGTTCAGCCATGGTGAGACCATTGAATATTTATTAGTAAACTATCAGAGGAGGGAGCTTATTTCATCCATATGTTTTTTTCATTAGGATTTAATCTTGGAGAGGCAGCTAATATTGCAACTCCAGAATGGTTGAGAGTGGCCCAAGATGCTGCTATTCGAAGAGCTTCAATTAATTACCCTCCAATGGTCTCTCATTTTCAGTTACTTTATGATCTTGCTCTTGAGTTATGTTCAAGGTATGACTCACTGCTATGCAGTATGATTCCCTCCAATTTATTGGTTTCTTATTTTCTTGATTCATTCTGCCTTCTGTACCAAATATATCTGGACTCTTGAGTCACTGTCATTTTTGTTTTGGATATTACTGGGTATATATGTCTGACATGGGCATGTTTAATTTTTTTTTCAAGTTTTCCCATGTATTTTGAGGGTCATATCCCAATACCGATGTCCAAATATGTGTCAGACACTGGTATTTTAAGAAAAATGAAAAATCGGTGCAACATACATGTGATTGGAATAATTTCCTGCTTTTCCCTTCTCTTTTAATTCCTTGGACTTGGGTTCAGTTGCTGGAGAATGGTTGATGTTGAACAAATAACCTGGAAAATAATTGTCTGAAATCTGAATCTTATAAACTCAGAATTCTCAATATGAAAAACTTCAGTAGTCAAAACCTAGCCTCCAAATACAATAAAACTTAGACTTTCTTCCAAAACTTGGAAAAATGTTCTCTATCATCGGTATCTTTGGCTTTTTGCAAGTTTTTCCTAGTAATATTTAGAGGGCACATCATTATGCCATTGTTTGCTTTGAAATCTCCTACATGCAGCAAACTTTGGTATATTAGAATGTTGAAGACTCAAAGTAACATTCTTTCTGTACTTTTATTTCACGTTATTATCAGATTTCATACGATTTAAAGGACAAAAGTTGTAAATTTTATTGGTATGTGCAACATTTTTACCAAAAGTTGTTTGTAGGGTGCTGAACTAATTAATTGAAGAGCAATAACTTATATTGTGTATCTTTTCCTCATTTTTGTTAGGTTTCTCCTTGCAGGGTACCTACGAACATCAGTGCTAAACCAAAGAGTTCACGTCTCAAGGATAAGAAAAAAAGTGAAGGAGAAACCTTAGTTAAAGAATTATTTGTGCAGAATCTTATGCTGAACAATGACCTACTTCATATTCTTGGAAAAGGATCTTCTGTAGTATTACTCCCAAAGGTTCTACTGATATTTCTCTTTGTTCCAAATTACGTGTTGCATCCCAATTAAGAAAAACCCAAGGATGTCACCTGATTTATGCCACTACAAGGAAACAATGAAATCATCCGAAGCCTTAGCTTCCAATGAGATAATGCTACATGGGAATGAAGAAATCAAGGGAATAAAAGGCTTCTATTCAGTGAAAGGAAAAATTGTTTCTATGCATAAAGTCAACCAAGATTCTTCTTTTAGGGGAACTGATTACCTGTGTAGACTGCCATCACAGACCTTAAACACGAACATAGAAAAAGAAAGCACTGATCATGGTGATACATTGTTGGATCAGAAACTGTTTACATGTGTCACATGCGGAATATTATGCTTTAATTGCATTGCTGTTCTTCAACCAACTGAACAAGCAGCTAGATACCTAATGTCGGCAGATTGTAGCTTTTTTAATGATTGGACCTTTGGTTCTGGAGTAACACATGACAGGTTTCACTGCTGCTCATGGGGATGCAATCACTTTGGAGCAAAACCCTTCTACGAGTAGGTTAATTTTCTTTTATTAGTTAATCTTTTTTTGATTTAAATGCTAGTGAATGTAACTATTTTCTTGGTTTCATTTCTGTTTAATGCATTCCTTGCCTTGTTGGGTATGTTACTCGGACTTGGGTGTGAGTGTTAGATATATGGTTGTGTTTGAAACAGGTATGGTCAAGTTTTTTAAAGTTTTTCTATGTATTTGGAGGATCTTTGGAAGTCATATTCTAGCATGAGTTTGGGTTTATGTGGAGTTATATCTTTGTCTTTATGATGCATTTAATGTTTTTATAAGTCATCAACTAAAATAGTAGTTCTAGGAATGATGGTTAGTAGAATAGTCTGTATTTTGGCTGGTTTTTCGGTTCTTAGAAAATATCATTTCCAAAGAGTAATGGAGATATGATAATTCGAATAACATAATGGAAATTGACACCCTGCTTATGTTAAACCTCATGGCAAATTGGCAATTAGCTTTTGTTTGGGCTGGCAAATGATTGGTTGCTGACATACTTGCATCTAGACGGGATGATGGTTGTCATGTTTGAGTTAAACTTCTTAAAGTTGCATGATGTCTCGATTACTATGTTTCTCGGACACATGCTTGAGTGTGATGCAAGTATGCATATGACATTCTATGTTACTCAGATTTAGGTGTGTAGGATACTGGTGTATGTATCTGACATGGGCATGTTCAATTTTTTTCCTAATGTTTGTATGTTATTTATGGAGTAACCTTGGAGGGTCATTTTCCCCCCACCCATGTTAGACATAGGTGTCAGGCACAGGTGCTTAAAGAAAATGAAGAGTCTGATCAACATAGCTTGATAATATTCTTGTGTATACTGTATAGTTTTAGATTTCTCATTGAAGTTTTTCATAATTAATATTTTATCTGAATAGTGTTCTGTTATTTCTTTTGCCAAAAATTTACTCTACATTCTGATTTCCCCTCAAATTCATTTATTTGTTCTGAACACAACTGGGCTTTTGTTTTACCTCAATATAGGGGGAGGAATATAAGTGCCCCAAATGTATACGATGTACCTGTTCAGTCCGTTGAGTGCAAGTTTCAGACAGTGAATCAAAGTAACCAAATTGCAGAAGATACTGAAGAAAGGTTAAATACTTCTGTTCTTGGTCTATTAGCTTCAACATACGGAAATTCATCTGATTCTGAAGATGATAATGTTGAACCAAATGCTACTGCCACTGGTGCTGAGACAAATTCAGCAGACACTTCACCTGGAAGGAAACTTAAGCATAATGATTCTGGTTTCTCTCCTGGCACAGCAAATGAGAGTCATACTCTCTCATTATCAAGACTTGATTCTGAGGAGGAAGCTCCAGTCCATGTTACTGATTCCAATCCCAAACCTGGATTTAAGAGTGTTGATAACAAGTATAGAATCCCTCAAACATTGGACCATTCTGTTGAGTTTGAAACCGATAATCTTGCTTCTGGAAGATCAAATGGTTTTTGGGATAAATTTAGTGATCCAACCACAGGATCACATGAGAAAACAATGAGGTTCAGCAAGGCCTTTGCACAAACAGAAGATGCAGATATTCCATTTGCTCCAAAGTGTGATGAAGATTCTTCTCGGATGCATGTTTTCTGTCTCGAGCATGCTGTGGAAGTAGAACAGCAACTTCGTCAAATAGGAGGAGCGCATGTATTTCTCCTTTGCCATCCAGGTAGATTTGGGCAGACATTATACACAAATGAATATTTTCACATAAATTTACATTTCTCTTCTTCCGCTTCCTGGAAAGAAGAAAAAATTTGTGAGATTCATTTTCTGTAATGTTTGTTCCCTATGTTTCCAGTTACCGTTTATTATTTGCATCTTCCAGAAAACTAATCATTGGTTTTACCTGATGCTTGTTTTATTCCCTCTCTAGCTATTAACGATTCTCTGTAAAACAATGCAGAATACCCCAGGATAGAAGCAGAAGCAAAGTTGGTTGCTGAAGAGTTTGGAATCGATTATCTCTGGAACAAAATCTTATTTGGGAATGCTACCAAGGACGATGAGGTGAGGATCCGGTTTGCTCTTGATAGTGAGGATTCTATACCTGGAAATGGAGACTGGGCGGTAAAGCTAGGAATCAACTTATTTTACAGTTCCAATCTCAGCGCTCCATGCTGTACAGTAAACAGATGCCATACAATTGTGTTATATATAGTGCATTTGGCCGTAATTCTCCTGCTAGCTCACCAAAAGTTGAATGCGTATGGAAGGGGATCTCGGAAGCTGAAAAAAGTAGTGGCTGGGAAATGGTGTGGTAAAGTTTGGATGTCGAATCAGGTTCATCCATTCTTGACAGAAAGGGATCCCGAGGAACAAGAACAAGAAAATAGCTTCCATGCTTGGGCAACTTCGGATGAAAATCTTGACAGAAAACCGGAAAATATTCGGAAAGCAGGAATTCCCAAGGTGGCTAAAAAGTTGAGTAGGAAGAGGAAAACGAGGGCAGGGATTGCACCAAGCAAGAAAGCAAAATGCATCGAGCCAGAGGGTGTAGTTTCGGATGATTCATCGGACGGTATTTCTCTTAGACAGCAACAGAGATTAAAAAGAGGCAAAATACCTAGACTAATCGAGAAAGAAGATGAAGTTTCGTACGATTCACTTGATGATTCTCTTCTGCAGCATAGAAAGCTCCCTCGAAAAAAAGGGGAAAAATTTATCGAAAGAGAAGCTTCGGAATCCGAGGATGTGGAAGAGGACCTTAATGGTCAACAATTTTGGAAAAATCTCAGAGGCAAGCAAGGGAAATATATTGTTGAAGATGATGTGGTTTCAGGTGATTCACTTTATGAAAGTTCTGTTAAGCGGTATCGAAGGATTCCTAAAAGCTGCCAGGCCAAATTTATGGATAGAGAGGATTCTGTGTCGGATGATGAACAAGAGGACATTTCTCATCAGCTTCATAGGAGGATTCCAAAAGGCAGACAAATCAAGTCCTTTGAAAGGAATCCTGATGTCTTGGATGATTCACAAACAGATAATTCCCTTAGGCAGTACCAAAGAAGAATGCCAAGAGGTAAGCGAGCAAAGTTTATCAAGAGAGATGGAAATGAAGCAATGTTGGATGATGCAGCAAATGATGATTCTCAATCTCAGCTTAGGAGAATTCCTAGAGGCAAGCAAATGAAGTGCATGGAAAGAGATGATGTTGCATTTTCCGATGATTCACTCGAGGATAATCCTCAACAGCAACATAGGAAGATTGTTCGAAGAAAAGTGTCCAAATTTTCTGATCGAGAAGATGTAGTTTCTTTTGATTCATTGAAGGGTAATTCTCATCAACAGCATAGGAGGGTTCCTAGAAGTCAGCTAACCAAGTTTATCAAGAGGGGAGATGCAGGTTCCTCAGATTCTTCGGATGATAGTTCTCTTCAGCAGCTTAGGAGGATTCTGAGAACTAAGCATGCCAAAATTCTCGAGAGGGAAGATGAAGTTTCCGATGACTCACTGGATGATACTTCTCTGCAGCAGCTTAAGAAAACTCTGAGAAGGCCTGCAAGGGAATTTTATTGAAAGTGAGGATGCAGTTTCATATGATTCATCAGATGAGAATTACGGTCAACTGAATAGTAGTCTTAGAAGCAGAAAAAAGAAAGCCCCAACACCACAACAAATAAAAAAAGAAGCCCCTCAGATTGTGAAACAAAGGAAACGCCAGACAACAAAACAAGTAGTCTCTCAGCAAAACAAACAGGAGACTCCTCGAAATCACAACACCAAAATCAAGCGAAGTGCTAGACTGGACAATTCATATGGTGAAGATGAGGTAGGTCGACCCAGCATGCGTCTTAGGAGAAGAGCTCAAAAGCCTCTAAAAGAGCCGGAAACAAAACCTAAAGTTAAGAAGCAAGCTGGGAAGAATAAAGCAAAGAGTGCTTCAAACACAAAATCCCTAGCCGGTAACAGCACTGCAAAAGTTAGAGACGAGGAGGCAGAATATGAGTGTGACATGGAAGGCTGCACCATGAGTTTTGGCTCAAAACAAGAGCTTGCCCTCCACAAAAGAAACATTTGTCCAGTCAAAGGGTGCGGAAAGAAGCTCTTCTCGCACAAATATCTAGTTCAGCATCGCCGAGTTCATATGGATGACCGACCTCTTAAATGTCCATGGAAGGGCTGTAAGATGACATTCAAGTGGGCATGGGCTCGTACTGAACACATTAGGGTTCACACAGGTGCCCGTCCTTATGTGTGTGCTGAGGAAGGCTGTGGCCAGACATTCCGCTTTGTGTCAGATTTCAGTCGTCACAAAAGGAAGACCGGCCATTCAGCAAAGAAAGGTAAGAGAAAACCCGAAGCACGAAAACTGTAAAATTAACATTTCTGATGAAACTGTTGTTCGATCGGTAGGGTAGGGTAGGTTGAAGAGGAGGGTTAGGATTTTCCCATTGTTGCCATTCAGAAAACTGTCTTCATTCACTTCATGCAAAACTGAGATACTGCCATTCAGTTGCAATCAAAAATGCATTAGAGTTGACCTGAAGATACAAGTGTCGACTTTGAGCTTAAACCATTTACTTGAAAGAAAAAGAACATAAAATTTAAGAGTTGAAATAACAAGTATAATTATTTGTATATGTGTATATGATACCTTTGGAGCAGGAGGAGATGAGGGAATGTTCGAATCCTTCAACTGTGTTTACGTCCCAATCCCACTCCCAAATTTAGGCAATGGTTTCCTCCTTTGCTGCTGATAAACCAATCAAATTCAGCCTTAAGGATACGTGTTTAGTATGATTATTAGTGGATCATATTCTCTTATTCATTCATGTCTGTAAAGTTGTTGCAACCGAAGCAATGATTGAAACCAAAACAAAACCCCTTTTAAGAAAATTGAACTGATTAATTTTAACTGGATTAGTTCCAATTTGATCAATCTACAATTCTTTTTTATTTTTAGAGTAATATATTGTTTATAATATATCAATATCCAAACACTCTATATAGAATTATCATCATTGGGTGTTACTGGCTGCAATGAATCATGACAATCTATTCTAAGATATTGTATGATACACGGAGCAAGAGAATAAAATGCACCAAAGTCCATTACTTTTCAGCTATTCTTATAGTCTTACCTGCCAAGCTAATGTTCGAATGCTTAACCAGATTTTAGGCTTGAAAGCTTCAGATTTGCAACCCCTTTGTTTATGTAAACAACTTTCAACACAAGGCTTATACGCATCACAAAGAGGAGCTACGAAAAGTCAACCAGCCCCGTTGTGGTTGTAACAGAGAACACATCACAACATCTGAAGCCAAGTCTTCGGTGTCTATATCAGTATTCCCAGTGGCCAGTGTAATTGATAGTTCATAATTGTAGATCATAACCCGTCTATGTCGCAGCAATAACTCAAATGCAACACATACCATAAAAAAAGTGACTTTTGAAACTCTAGGGAGCAATAACCCCGAATGCAGTAGATATCAGTTTGTTCGATAATAGAAAGCCATCGGGATCACTGAGACGAATATAAGCTAATCCTTGCCCGATATCATCTTCATTCAACAACACGGCATTGTATTCATCTGCAGTTAAAATTGTTCTTTGCTCATTTAAGCAAAGCACATGTCCGCTTTCAACATAAGGCTTATAAGCCTCGCAAAGAGAAGCTACAACCGAGTTACCCGAATGCAAGTCGGAAAGACTTCAAATCGAGCCCTCTTGCAGTTCTAAGAGAGAGCATCACGACATCTGAAGCCAAGTCGTTCACATCCGTATTGGTATTCACAGTGTAATCAGTCGTGCCATTCTCCAAGCTCTGAACGAAATCAATGTACCCTCTCATTTTCTTCGGTCTTGAAAACCTCATTCCACTTACAAAACTAGCAGACCCTAGGCCAAAACCATAAAATGGTTTGTTTTCCCAGTATGTAAAATTGTGCTTACATTTGAATCCGTCTCGACAATAACTGCTGATTTCGTAATGGTTATAATCGGCACCCGAAAGCATTCTTGACGCCATTCTATAGAAATCGGCAGACTGCACATCTGAAGGTAAAGGAAACTCCCCTGGTGTGTACCTACAGACAAGGATTCAAATATTAAGCTATATGCTCCAAAATTAAACATTTCAATACACATACACCTGAATCCCGTATCATAGTAATGCTTACAGTGTTCCAAATTTGGTGCCTTGTTCAACTTGCAAATCATAAACGGAGACGTGGCTTGGCTGAGCTTCAACGGTTAACCGCAAGCTTTCCTCCCACATCTGTGGAGTTTGATTAGGAAGAGAGGAGATGAGATCCAAGCTCCAATTCTCAACCCCACACGATTTCACCATCTCGATGGCCTCGTAAACCTCCTTAACGCCATGAGCTCTCCCACAAGCCTTTAATAACTCTTCTTGAAACGTTTGAACTCCCAACGACACTCTATTCACTCCCAACTCTATCAACTCCTCCATTTTCCTAACGTCAAAGGTTCCAGGATCCATTTCCATTGATATCTCGGCATCTGAAGTCACCCCAAATTTCACTCTCAACAAATCAAGAATTGATGAAACCAGCCTCGGTGGCACGAGAGACGGTGTTCCTCCACCGAAGAAGACGGTTTCAAGTGGTGGGTGGGAGTTGAAATTCACTTTGGAAGCATTGATTTCTCGGAGTAGTAATTGGATGTAGTTTGATATACGGGGATCGTCGTCGTTTTGTGTTGGTGAGTGAGAGCCGAGAGCGACGATTGGGAAGTCACAGTAGTAGCAGCGTTTTCGACAGAAAGGGAGGTGAATGTAAGCTGAAGTTGGAGCAAGTTGAGGGGTTGTGAAGATGTTGGGTGAGTCATTTTGTCGAACAGTTGGAGTGGGGTTCAAATTACTGGAGATTGCACGTCGGAGGAGTCTTGGATGATTGGGTTTGGCTGGGAAAATGGAGAAGATTGGAGTAAGGCTTGATTTGAGCATTACTTGATGAACAACAATAGATTATCACGTAATGGGAGTGGGGGTGAAAATGATGAGAAATTCTACTACAACAGAGAGAGGGTCCAAGGGAATACGGGTTTCAGCTTGATATACGTAGGGTTTATGTCGTTAGTAAGAAATTTTTACGACCGACTGATACCAACTCATGTCTCCTAGTCAAAATGAACAACCTCCCCCATGTTTTAGCTTTGTTAGTTAAATTCAGAGCTTCATCATTTGTAATTCATTTCCATTTTTACTTTGATGATTGAAATGTAATTGTTTGTAAAAACATTTGTTTATGGAATCGAACAAACATCTATTCTTATCAAATCTGACTAACGAAAATTTGACAAATTTTCAATTTATGTATATGGTCTCGTATGAATGAATGATGTATTCACTTGATGTATCCAGTTGCAACACTGACGAAGAGGCAGGATCGAAATTTGGAATATTTTTTTAGTCATTCCATCAACAGAAGGACAGAATCGGATAATAGTGACTTGGATTCTACCGCACCATCAACGAATAAGTAGAATTAGATAACAACAACTTGGACTTAACCTCTCCATCAACACAAGAGGTGAGATTGGATATTTGTAACTTGTACCTAACCTCTCCATCAACGCAAAATGCAGGATTGGATGTTTACAATTTGGACCTTGTTACGCCATCAACGGAGGAATAAGACCGGATAAAAACAATTTGGACCCACCACTCCATCGACGCAAGGGGCTGATCGAACATCTACAACTTGGACTTAATCTCTCCATCAACACAAGAGATGAGATTGGATATCTGTAATTTGGATACTGTTACGCCATCAACGGAGGAACAAGATCGGATGAGAGCAACTTGGACATGGCTACACCATCAACAGAGGAACCAGATCAGGCGATAATAACTTGGACCTAACCACTCCAACTAGAAGCAGGATCAGAGGATGGAGCTTTACTTTTTATTTTTGATTTTTTTAATTTTTGATTTTTTTTTGAATTTTAATTTTTTTAATTTTTGATTTTTTGAATTTTTTCTTTTTTTTTTTGATTTTTTAGCTACAACTACAAGAAAGATATGATATTCGAAAAAGAAGTTTGGTCTAGCTCGACACCAACGAAAAAGTGAGACCCGGATAGGGTTTGATCCACTATCGGAGAGACGAGATCTGAAAATATGAGATCCACTACACCACCGACGAAGAGATGAGATCCGGGGGAAATTTTGATCTTGTAACACAACTGATAGAGAGATAAGATCGGGCAAATGTAGGATTTGCTAGGTCAGGCAAATGTAGGATCTGCTACATCCCCAACGAAGAGTCGAGATCCCGAGAAAACTTTAATATGTTGCTATCATCAACGGTATCGCGAGATCTGAAAATGAAAGAGAACATTAATTAGTATTTGTTCAAAATTTTGCCATTGAGCTGGATGTTTGAGCTTGTTTGCATATTCGACATTCTTTCAGGGCTAGGGATTGACCATCATGTTGTTGCCCCCGCGATTGATGTTCTTTGGTCTCATTCCTGGATCTGTTTATGTGTTTCAGCCAAGAAAGTGAATGCATGATGGATGCCCCTAACTTTATGCCTAATGCATGTTTAATGCATGATAACTCGCATGAATGTATGATGCCAAATGATCTTAATGGATGTGTAAATGATTTTTTGCCCCTTAAAGGGATGCCACTGACTTCATGTTGATCGGATTGAGTTCTTGAACTTGTTTCGCGGAGATGCCCCCAATCTTCCTTGGCTTTGATCATCTTCCTCTATCTTTCAAGGTTCATGCCCCAAAATTATTTTCATTGAACTTTGTCTGGACTGAAGCGAATTCGAAGCCTGGAGTATATTTTTGCCTTTTCTTGAAGGATGAAGGCGATATGTTGCCCCTTAATCGGGCTCGGAAATGCCCCTGAACGTGGGGGCTTGTAGAGGCATGGTGTCTATATGAATGCCGAGGTTATTCTCAAAAATACCTTTGGATGGGCCTTTGCATAGGTCCAACATGGTGCTAGATTTCGTTTTATCTAGTATTGCTGACACAAGACATCCTGGGGACCAATTTCAAAATTGTGAATGTATGCATGTAGATACAAAATGCATGTCCTAGATACAGAGGCACTGATTCAAAAATGGTTCTCGTGGCTTAACTTCCGAACTTACGAGATTTATTCGCAACTTTAAACGTTGCATTTCATGTCTAGGGTACTAGATTTTTTCCTGATAATGAATTTTTTAAATTAGGAACCAGTCGTGAATCAATACTTCATGTCAGTGAATTGCAAAAAATTAAAATGATGGTGTCATGCAATTAATGCAAAATTTATGAATTTAATATGACACGATAAAAAAAGAAGAGAGGTCATCCAAAATAAAATAATCGAATGAAATAATTAAACGGTCAAAAAAAGTAAACAAAAATTGTACATAAAACAAATAAAGGCACCAAAGCCTAACAAGGGTGACCGCTAGAGTTTCACATGGCTTAAAAGGTTATCTCCTACGGCTCACTATATGAGGTTCGGATCTAAAGTATAGGGTACTTGAACTGTCGCGAGGATATCGATTCAGGGGAATACGACCCTTATACCATACGAGGGTGAAAACCCCACGAAATATAAGGACTAGTACTCCAGGAGCACATTACAATACTACGAAGGTAAAGACCCCACGAAACGAAGTAATCTCTCCCACTTAAGGGTTGAGGAGCTCGGGTAAAAAGCTCACGCATGAATGCCGAGGGATTAAAAATTATATTAAATCGAATTTTAAAATTTCTTACAAGACAACACAAAATCAACATTGACCTGACTCTTTTAAAAAATTTCCCCAGTGGAGTCGCCATCTATCGTAATAGGGGTTTTACCCTCTACAAAATAATAAAAAAATATGGGTTCTTTACGATATCAAAGAAGACGTCACCCGGAGACCGGGATGACACTCCCAACAGATCACCGTAAATATTTTAAAAATGGAAAATTGTGGAAAATGTGGAAGGTGGAAAATATGAAAAAATGGGTGGTGTCGCCATCGGCCACTTTGGTAGGCCGGACACTGTAAAAGGTAACTAGAGATTCAAAATTTTGGGTTCGGTAGTCGATTACGCGTGGGGAAGGATTAGCACCCCACGACGCCCAAAATTGGTATCACGTTGATTGAGTGTTGTATTTGCAAGAAAACAAAAATTCAATTTTTAATTTAAAATTTAATCCCAAAAAGAAAAACGATCTAAGGACAACATTTCCTTATTTACGAAACCGAGGAAGATGACACCTGAATGAGTCAGGATGTCACTTCTTAGCCGATATCCGAAATAAAACGAAAAATATTCCCTTTAAGTGAACCGAGTTTTTAAAAAAATATTAAAAATGAGATAAATATATATAAATATAATAATATAATGTACATTAAAATAATTATATAAAAAACAATAATATATATAATAATATATACTATTAATATAAAATAAAAAATATGTACTAAAAATAATATATATATAATAATTGTAATAACACTAAACATGAAAATAATATTAGATATAAGAATAATAAATTATATAATATATAATATACTATACATATAAAATAAATACTACAAATAATGCTAATAATAATAATAATATACAAAGTATATACATAATATAATAAATATACTATATATAATACTATATAAAGCAAATATTATACTATATACATATTATAAGTATAATATATATTACATATATTATATATAATATACATACTAATACCATATAAAAAATACACAAATAAAGTATAAATAAAATGCATCGAATATAAAAAGATCTAAAATTAAAGAAAGTAAGAAAAACAATTCTAAAATTAAAAAAATGATATGCAAAACATAAAAAAATGCCAACATAATCAACAAAATTCTATATTATTATATAAAAAATAAATACAAAGATAATGATCGAACTTTTACCCCACTAAGAACTCGAATGAAAATCTTTGAGCGACCTTCACCAAAATTCCGATGCCACCTTACCATGGCTCCAAAAATTAACTTGATCGGACCACGAAAGGCTCTCTGATCGGGTGATTTAATCGAATCACGGCGAGGGCATTGCAAGCAAAGCTTGCTTCGGCCATTCAAAGGCCATTTGATTTCCAAAATGTTGGAAATTCTTGCCACCCCCAATTGCCAAATTGTTTGGCTTTTTCTTGCTCTCCAATTCCATGGAAACAACGGCTATTTATAGCCTTTAAGGGTGGGGTGAGGTAGACGTGGCTCAAGTAAATTTTTTTTTTTTTTACTTTTTACTTATTTTTTTAATTTCATTCGATAAAAAGCTCTTTTATACAAAAATTGTGGGTATTAAATACTTAAAAAAATAAATACATTGATTTTATAGATTAAAAATTTTTCTATAACGGTCTTTCTTAAATATATACGATTTCAAAATGGTTTTTGATTGGATATGGATATTTTATTTTGGGTTTATTTAATTTCATTCAATTATTTGTGTTCGAATTGAAATTAAAACTGAATTTTTTAATATTAATTAACAAAATTGATCACGCTTATTCAATTAAATTATTAAAGTACTCAAATTCTATTAAAATAATGGCGATGAGTAAAATAAAAAAAACGTATGACTAAATTGATAGTTCCTAAAATCTAAATGACCATTGTAGTATTTTACCCATAAAATCACAATAAACCGATTAAAATTTGAGTTTTTTTTTTCAAACCGAACCAATACCTTTCGAGCACGTAGGGCAATATTTCCATCGAGCATATGATTATAAATAACTCCCGACAACTGTTATGTTCTGTTTTCTCCTCTCGCAAGCAAACTCTAAAAAGAGAAGCACAACTCGTTTCATTCCAACTCAGTGGCTCGCTCCATCGACTCACCAATGGACGCGCAAGACGGAAATCAGCAGTCACAGCAACTCATTCTCGGTCACAAAGTCTTCCTCCTCAAGCACCCAGATGTCCCTGACATAGAGAAGGTCAGCCTCAAGGACGAGGTCCTCAACACGGTCAAATCCAATGGTAACTCACCCGATTCAACTCTTCTCCTTTTCCGAGTCAATTATTCCGGCTCAACTCTAACATCAATGCTTCGCGTGTTTTCTTCATGGTTGTGACGGCTGTAGATATGACTCCATATTACGAAACCCTAGTTGCTGATAAAGTGGTGGAGCTGGATCAGAGCGTTCTGGACTCGATGCGTGCCAAGAATGAAGACGAGATTAGGAAGCTCGACGAGAAGTGAGAGTTTATTCAGTTTTCTTCCAATTTTCTTCTTCTGTTTGCTCACTTATTACTTAGGGTTGATCTGGAATTTATTATTGTTTTTAGGTTTTATGGTTTAGTTGTTAATCGGGAGTACAAGATTTAGCTTTAGGATTTTTTCCATTTATCTGATAATGAGAATACAATGTAGAGCTTTTAGCTTAAATAGAAATGAGGAGAAAGAGACTAATTCTGAATGAATTAGGGTTTTCAAGATTTGAGATTTTAATTATAGTGTTGTGGGGGGATTGAATTTTATTTTCTGTTCTTGCCTTTGATCAAACATTTTTGTTTAAGAACTGTTACCTTGAGAGGTGCTTTGTGGTTATGGCTTCTCTTCTTTTTTGGACTGAAAACATTTAGGAGAGTTATGAATTTTTAACATATTGTATTTTTTTTTCTATCCATACAAGAATATACACCTCCAGGATCATAACTCATTTTCAATTGCATGAGAGTTGTGGTTCTGATTTCTCTATTTTCCGTCGTTTCTCTTGGTGATAATAAGCTTTGACGTTCTGTCTCTTTGTTTTGTTTGAAATACTTGTGTCCAACATGTATTCGGACATAAGTATGATGAGGATATGGTTCTCTGTGATTGCTTCAAAATGTGCAGAAAAACTTGGGGAAATGAATCTTACCTGTGTAGAACGTATACTTGAATCAGACACATCCGATACCCAAGTAACTTTGATAATAGGTATTGGATTAATGATGCTGTCAATTAGGTAACCAAAAATGTATAATCAACTACTTCTCAGCAGTTTTTCAACACTTTGATCCCCTCTTTAAAAGGAAAGAAACACTTCTTGGTGACAGATGAATTGTTGTTGTTGTTGTTGTTGTTTTCTTTTTTCTTTTTAATCATGTTCAACTGAAGCCTGTCTTTTGGCATTGAAGGATTGCTGATGCTGAAGAAAACTTGGGTGAAAGTGAAGTTCGAGAAGCTTATTTAGCTAAATCCTTATATTACATTCAAATCGGTGACAAGGTAATAATATTTGCAGTTTATTGCTCTTAAAGGTTCTGTCTGCTTGTATAGTTACACTTGAGTGCTATATTTTTCAACTCGACTCATACCCATCTCTTATCTAGGAGAAAGCATTGGAGCAATTGAAGGTGACGGAAACCAAGACAGTTGCTGTTGGGCAAAAGATGGACTTGGTGTTCTATACATTGCAGATTGGTTTTTTCTACATGGATTTCGATCTTATTTCCAAAAGCATTGATAAAGCAAAAAAGTACGTAATCAATTGATTAATAATAGCCATTAATTCTAACTTTTCCTGAACTTGAGATGGTATACCTTTTAACTTGTTGTTGTTCCTATTTTGATGCCAGTTTGTTTGAAGAAGGCGGTGACTGGGAGAGGAAGAACCGTTTGAAGGTGTACGAAGGCTTATATTGCATGGCCACTCGGAATTTCAAGAAGGCAACTAGTCTATTTTTGGATTCCATTTCAACCTTCACTACTTATGAGCTTTTCCCTTATGAGACATTCATATTTTACACTGTGCTTACAAGCATCATATCGTTGGATAGAGTTTCCCTTAAACAAAAGGTATTTTCTTCTGAGTTTTGCCTCAAAATTGTTGTCCTATGACTTGTATTACTTTCTATTTGGGGCAGGCAGATTTACTGATGGCTAAATGTTATAGGTCGTTGATGCTCCCGAGATCTTGACTGTTATCGGAAAAATACCATATCTTTCGGAATTCTTGAACTCTCTTTATGTTTGTCAGTTCAAATCTTTCTTCTTAGCATTTGGTATGTATAGCCATGGAATTATCACATTGTCCCAATATCTAGTCCCGCTGCTTTCTTAACATTTGATAAAAGCTAAAATTTCTTTCACTGATCATTTTGTTCAATTTGTTTCGCATCATATATCAGCTGGCTTGACGGATAAGATAAAACTGGACTGTTATTTGCATCCACATTTTCGATTTTACATGAGGGAGGTCAGAACTGTTGTTTACTCTCAATTTCTTGAATCCTACAAGAGTGTTACCATTGAAGCCATGGCAAAGGCTTTTGGAGTGTCAGTTGAATTCATTGATCTGTAAGTGTTTGTATCCAATGATCATCTTATTTGATTTTATACTCTTTTTTCCCGTTTCTTATCATTGCTTTGACATGGGCATTGTGGTGTGTCCCATGCTTGAGTATTACATCACCTGCCCTGTCATGATTGTTTTGTTTCTCTTCATGATTCCAGGGAGCTATCGCGTTTTATTGCAGCAGGGAAGCTTCACTGCAAGATTGACAAGGTTGCTGGTGTTCTTGAAACTAACCGCCCCGATGCGAAGAATGCACTCTATCAGGCAACCATTAAACAAGGAGACTTCTTATTGAATCGCATCCAGAAGTTGTCTCGTGTTATCGATCTATGAATCAGTTTAAGCATATCTTATGATTTAGAAGCAGATAACCAACATTGTTGAGTTTCAAAGAAATATGGGAACATATATTCATGCTTTTCAATGTTTTCTCGTATCATGGTTTTTGATACACAATCATTTCTTTCCTCTTTAGGCCAATGAATGTTATGCAACTGAAGTTTCCAAAGTTTCGAATTTGGCATTATCTGTTGTGTTCTTATCTTATTGTGTCTGTCTCATGATTCAGGCTATCGACGAGTTTGATTCGATATTAAAAATCATGTCGAGTTCACTTGGTTAGGTTATTTGGGTTTGTTTACTTGGTAAAAAGTAAACTTGTTTTATACGTTTCATTATTTATGTTTGAACTTTATTATATATGGTTATTTAGCTGCATGAGCGCTCACTTGATTATTGATAAAAATAATAATATTTGTTATTATTATCAGTTAAAGTTTAAATATGAAATATCTAAATACTAATATAAAATAGAGTAAACTACAAGGGTGGTCTACCAACTATCACCTTTTTCCTGTATTGATCACCTAACTAATTTTTTTGTTAAAACTACCACTAATATTTTGTTTCGTTATCATTTTGGTCACCAGCCGTTAAAAAATTAACGGTGATGGTGATATGTCATGGGATACTAACATTTTTTTGTCTTAAAACTTATACATTCTATTAATTAAATCTCAATTCAAAATAACTCAACAAATATATGGGTCAAACCTTAAATTTTCCATTTCCTTTCTTCTCCCTTTGCAACAATACTATTCGATGATGGCCGACTTTAAACTTGTGATAAATCATTTACCTTTGATGCAATTTTTTTTATTTTATAGTGATGTTTTGCGCTTTTGGTTCAAATCTGTAATCCATTCCCTTTTTAAAAAAATATTTGACTTTTACCCTTTAACATTATCATATTACCATAGAAAATAAATTGTTGAACTTGTTGATACTTGGTTGATTTGATAAGAAAATTAATCTCAAAATGTCTGATTGGTGTTTGATAAAATGTCTGTTTAAAAATATTGTTGTCTGAAATATTATGATAATTGTGTATGATTTCTGCTACTACTTTAAAAGATTCTTTGTAAATGATATATTTTTAATACAAAATTAGAAGAAGGGATATTGCTTAGGTTGTAATTTAGATCATGATTTTGAGTAATCAAATATTGAATAAAACTTTTGTTTATGGTGAAAGATATGATTTTACTCTTTTTTTGTTCTCAAGTAAATTTATGTTTTGCTGTTGATTCAATTTCAATTTATTATAATATGGTATTTTGTTAAACAATTTTCTTGTTATGCTCAGTAACTTTTTTTATTAAAATTATTTAATTAATGTAGTTGTATACAGGGCATTATATGCATTGGAGCTTCTTGAGGTGAAGAGAGCTAATATTGAGGTGGATAAGCTGGTAGTCTTTCTGCTTGTTATCGTGCATGAATCTAAATTATAGAAAAACGGTACATGACTGCATTATTCAAAATAACTGTGAATAGTGTCAAGATAGATCAATTTTGGATTTGTTTTATTTTGTTGCCCCAAGTTGTTGGCACGAGGAGGCGCTCATTTTTCGCATGGGAAAGAAGAAAAGAAAGAAAAGTATTGTTGCAGAGAAAGAAAAAAGAAAATGAGAAATTTGAGGTTTGACCTATATATTTGTTGAGTTATTTTGAATTAGGATAAATTTTAGGATTAAAAGTGTTTTTATCCCACGACACGTCACCATATTCGTTAATTTTTTAAAGGTCGATGGCCAAAATGATAACGAACTGAAACGTTAGTGGTAGTTTTGATAAAAAAATTAGTTGGGTGACTAAAACAGAAAAAAGATGATAGTTGAGTGACCACCCATGTAGTTTACCCTAAAAATATCTATCAAAATCTTTTTAAAAAAACTTGATTGAAACTTATAAATTGTTGGAATTAAATATTAAAAAAGTGGAAATTGAAGTTGTTTATAATTATTGAGTTGATTTCACATAGCTTCCTCAGTAATGGGATATAATTCTACATTAGAAGATATGGAGGATTGTGTGTTTACCTTGCTTTTATTCAAAAATAAGTTGAACCATATTGGCATGCGTGTTTTTCACTTGCATTCCATTCCTTTCAATACCCAAAATCAACCTCTCTTTGGCTTAGCTCTTAATTCTTACCGGTATGAGAATCCTATCCATATATCTTACCCATGTTCATCTCTGAATTAGGCGATAAGAAAGATGTTGTGAAGTGTAAGTTCCGTATAAAAATGATATTGTTGAAACGAGTCCATGAAATAATAACAATTAAGTTTATGGCAGCCGCAGGTGCAACATCCTGGAGTCCACGTTCTGATGATGACAGAAATTGATTGAAAGCTAGGCCATTGTTCAGGAGGTTGGGTCCAAGACATTCGACATTCAAGGCAATCGTTGCACAAATCATCATATATTGAAGTCTAAAACTAATCTTTTTTATTTTATCGTGAAGACATTCAACCCATTAAATATACAGTCGCTCATGTTGCACCTGTTTAGAACAGGGTGATTAGAGTGTAGTTTTCTTCTTCGATATCTCATGCGCCGAATTGAAATTTTAATTTATTTAAAATTCAATATATATGAATAAAAAATGACGATATTGAAAAAAGGCCTAGCCTAGAATTTTTAGCGGGAGTGGATCAGCCACGGAGATGAGCTTGAGCCCAAAAGAGGTGGAGAGAGTAGGATATACGCTTCCCGCTTCTTTGACTTTTGGCGCCGAACAAAAAAAATCTAAATCCAAATCTCCTCTCTCTCTCTCTCTCTCTCTCTCTCTCTCTCTCTCTCTCTCTCTCTCTTCCATTTCCTTTGCTTGTCTGTTTCCGCCATTGTCAAATACCTTCAAAATCTTTCTTTAGAAACAAAGCTATTGTTTGGGCGAAAGTACTATCTGAAACACAGGCATGTTCGGAAGGGTAAGAGCGTCGCCGTCGTCACTTGACAGCTTCGAGACTCCTCCTTCCAAGATCATTAAAGACGATTCTCTCTCCATCTATGGTATTTCTCGATTTTCAATCCTTTTTCTTTGTTTCTTCATTTAAAGTTCTCGAATCCATTAAGATCAAAGATTAATATTAGTTTTGGTTTTGAATCTGTAATTTCCTTTATATACAGAGACTACACGGATGAAGCTTAAACTGGGTTCCCAACGCCGCCTAATTCCACCGATATCGGTGGCGGATTTAACCGACAGCTATTCCGGAACTACTATTCCCGGGACTTGTCAAGAAATGCAATCCGATGATGAATGGATGGTTATCGGTACAGATTGTTCTTCTGCAAGTGTTGCTGACTGTTCAAGCGATTGTAAATCGACAGGTGATTTGGATTTGAATTTGAATTCTCAACAACGAAGCAATGGTACGTCGATTCTCTACTTGTTTTCCAATTTAACTCTCATAAACGCACTCCAACAATTAGTGATGGAAGAATGATGGTAGACATTAATGGTTCTGCAAGTTTTTCGGAGTTGAGTTTCAATCTTTGAGCATTGCAAAAGATGAATCTAGCACTAGCACAAAGAATGAGAGTACCATTACATAATTCAATACTTCAATGGGAGCCTTACATTACAAGTTACTCCCTTTCATTTCGTGATTATTGATCCGAGCGAAGAAATAAAAATCCTAATGTGGAAGTTCCTGTATATCAGTTGTGTTTAAATTAAAAATGGCTGCTTTTGAGTTCTGGGTTTGCTTATTTGTTGCTAGACAAATGTAGAACATTTGATATGAATGCTACTTGTTTAAAGATTCGAAAGAATATATTAATTAAATACAATTAATATATTAATATAAGGGTAAACTACACGGGTGGTCACCCAACTATTACCTTTTTCTTCTTTGGTTTTCTAACTAATTTTTTGTCAAAACCGTCACTAATATTTCGTTAAGTTATCATTTTAGCCATTGGTCGTTAAAAAATTGACAGAGATAATGACATGTCCTGGGATAATAGCACTTTTAGTCCTAAAGGCTAAAACTTATACATTCTATTAGTTAGGTCATGATTTAAATAAATATGAGTCAAATCTTAAATTTCTTATTTTTTTTCTTTCTCTCCAACAACACTACCTGATGATGGTCGACTTTAAACTTGTGATAAATCATTTACCTTAAATGCAATCATTTCTAGTAATGTTCTGTGTTTTTGGTTCAAATCTGTAACTCATTCTCTTTTTTCAAAAAAAGTATTCGACTTTTACCCTTTAACGTTATCATATTACCATAGAAAACAAATTGTTGAACTTGTTGATAGTTGATTGATTTGATAAGAAAACTAATCTAAAAATGTCCGGTTGGTGTTTGACGAAATGTTTGTTCAGAATATTGTTGCTTGAGTGCTGGTAAGAGGAACTTACCTGTTTCACGCTTGCCATTCTCAGGGCTGTCACTACCATGGACAACGTTCCTGCACACATGTTCATTATCCGAATGTTTACAGAAAATCCAAGTCAAGGAGTCAGACGAAAGGGAAACAGGGTAAAACTGAGGCTAACCTTCCTTTGAACTGCAAGGTCTCCTCTTATAGTACCAGGCTCAGCCTGAAGAGGATTGGTAGACTCCAAACATTATAGAAGTGGCCAAAAATCTGTCTTAAAAAAACTGTGTGATAGTAAGTCTTAACCCGTTTCTTACTAACTAGTTTTTCTGTCTACTACAAATAAACAGTTTCAATTTATTGTTTTTGATATTTGATTTATGTTACGAATATTCTTGTATTTCAATTTATGATTTGTTCGATTTATCAATAATAATTTCAGTATTTTATTTTTACTGTTTATTACTTTCTTGGATTATTAACACCACTTTTTAAACACAAAAAAACGTAATAAGATAATAAAAAAATTAAAACAAAGATTTATATTAAATATATATTTGTATCCAGCACTTGTATATCAACCGAGACAACATGAAAATACTTGTTAAATTAACAATCAGAAACCCGTGCACTATGAGAGTAAAAATGCAGGTCTTACAAGAATAGGTGATTTTTGCCGGCTCAAAATGAGAACATTGAGATGAATAGGACAAATATTATGATCCTAAGGTTAGAATTGTGAGGTCTTAGAGCCCTTTACGCTGCAAAATACTCACTTTTACAATTATTATTAATTTACTTCAACTTTTGCCCTTGGAGTGCTGCATTCCCACTCTTATCTTGTTCGATATAATCACTGCACCCCATTTTTAATTTCCATGTCCAAAACATAGTCTATGAACCAACTTGCACGGTTACCAACTATTATTCGATCCTTTTTTTAATTATTCGTATCTGTCACATATGATAACTTTTTGAATATATAAAAATTTTAATAATTTTTTTAATAAAATATGTACAAATCCATATTCTAGGCCGATAATTAATTAATCCGAATAGCATAAATCACCAAACTCTTCATTCCTTCTTATGTATTAATGTGCAACACATATTCGGTGCGATAATAAAATATAATTTTTAATATATAAAACATTATTTTTTAAAAAATATATACTCATATTTAACAAAATTGTATATTTTCTTCGCCTAGAGTTAAAATAATAAAGTCAAAATGTAAAGAACAGACTCAATAACATAAAATAAATTATTCTCTCTCGATGATTCGAAACCGAATAACGTTATCTACGAAAAATAAAAAATGGATAATATAAAACTTTAAAAAATATTAATTCATTAATTCATCTCATAGTTTTTTTTTTAACTTTGCTGACCTTTTTATTGAAAAGTGGCAATAAAGTAATTATTATGAAGTACAGACACAACATACACCAGAACTTAAAGAAAGTTCAAGACGAAGAGGAAAAGCCACTTAAAACAAAAGGGGAAACTCCTCACTCTCAACACAGTGAAAAGAAATCAGCAGCGTATCTTCTACTAAGCTCCTCTGAAAACACATAGCATCATCAAGTTGAAGGTGGAGAAGACGCAGATCAAGCGGATTAGAGATAAAATCAATAATTCTCCAAAATCAAAATAAACCCGGGGCTCAATTTGGGCAAGAAACCCACCATCTGTCCATCTGAACGGCTACCTCAATTACCGGGAGTGCTTCCTCGATCCAAACCATCGGAGACGGGAACGCTTTACCCTTAATGACCTTGTGAAAACCCAATTCCATGGCTAAATTAATCGCATCCTCACAGGCAAGAGCTTTTGCTATTTCAGGGTTTCCGACACAGTGATGCGGTGTGGTGCTAGAGGCCATTAGAAGTCCATCACTATTCCGAGCAACTATTCCAGAAGTAGAAGTCTTGAGGAGACAGTTGAAACTTGCGTCAAAGTTGAATTTGATAACATCCCCTTTTGGAGGGGACCATTTACCGACAACAGTAGCAACACCTGAAGAAGTTTGAGCACGGAAGGAGGTAAGTTCACTAATATAAGTTTTGATAGAACGTACCAGTTCCATTTCTGCTTGAATTTGATTGTTGTGAATCTTATTGTTGCGATGATTCCAAATTGCCCATATAGAGATCACCAATTGTAGCCATTGATCCTTATTAAGAGGATCAAATAGGTTAGCTAACCATAGTATCCAATTCTGCTCATCGAAAAAGCTCAAATAATTTATACCCACGTTAGAACAAATTCTTTGCGCAAAAGAACATTCCATAAAATGATATACTGTCTCTAACTCATTTGCACATAGGGAGCAGATACTATTAACATTAATTCTTCTATTGGAGAGGTTGACCATTGTTGGGAGATAATTCTTCGAGAACCTCCAAAACGTGACTTTAATCTTCGCAGGAATAGCTAGAGACCATAGGGTATGATAAAAGCTTTTAATCCGCTCTAAATCAGATGAAGAAAAGCTTTGTGGAAGTACCTCTGAGCCGTTTGCCAAGAGATTGTAGCCGCTTTTCACAGAATAAAAACTAGAAGAATCATATCTCCAGATTAGGACATCTTTTCATTTTATTTTTACTTCTTTTCATTTTAGCACAACTAAGAAAACACATATTCTACAAATATTCTTTGTTAATTGACATAAATGAAGCTTAGTATACTATGGCATGTAGAGTTAATATTAATACCCACACGATATATGATCATGTTTAAAGGTTTATATAACAATTACTAATAATTTAATATAAATGTAAAACACAATTATGACATAAAAATACGTGAAGATAAAACCATTTATATGTTAAATCGAATTGGTATGGATTGTAGTAATCTTATTTTAGGTTTGGCTCTATTCGAAACAATTTGTTTTGAAGAGTGGATGGGGATCGGGGAAATGTGATTTTTCTTCCCAACTTTGAGTATGGAACTGTCATAGTAATTGTTCGACTTTCACCCCACTTCACCATTTTATGGTTCATGTTCGGGACTCGTGACTCTCCCTCCCAACAATGTTATCTTCAAGGATCGAACTCGGGTTATCTCCTTCAATATATATAGTGTAATCAAATTAATTCCTACCTTAAGCATTGGATCTCCCATCTCAGTTAAGAGGGGTCATGAAAAGAACATGCACAAAATCACGATCAATTCCTTTTTCAAATTCCGTTGCGGCTGCGGGAGATGGAAGTGATTGACACGGGAGCTCCTCTAAGTGTTCCAGTTGGCGGAGCGACCCTAGGACGAATTTTTAACGTGCTTTGGGAGCCCATTGATAATTTAGGTCATGTAGATACTCGCACAACATCTCCTACTCATAAATTTGTGCTCGCTTTCATACAATTAGATACAAAATTATCTATTTTTGAAACATGAATTAAAGTAGTCGATCTTTTAGCTCCTTATCGTCGTGGAGGAAAAATCGGACTATTTGAGGGGCTGGGTAGGTAAAACAGTACTTAAGAGAATAACGTGTATTGCCATTGCACTTAATCTTTCTCAGTTCACTATATAAAATTTTTATACGTATATAACTATGAAAAAATGAAATATTTCCATTTTTGGTTATCTCGAAAAATAATAATCTAATTTAAACCTTAATACAAATAGCTAGTTTTGAAAAGAATAAAGATTGGGGGATCAAAACTAGCTATTTGTATTAAGGTTTAAATTAGATTATTATTTTTCGAGATGACCAAAAATGGAAATATTTTATTTTATCAACATAATAAAAAGTGTTTGAATTGAATTATCTACTTTTTCGAGGGGGTGTAAATGAAAGTTTTCATTAATTTAACCAATAGAGTAACAGAACTTGAATTGAAATATGGATTTTTAGAGGGATAAGAGTTGAAATTTTCCATTTAACAAAGGGGTCAAGACTTATATCTGTCCTCTTAGCTATGCTCCACATGCATGTATAATTATCTAATTTAATTTGGTATGAATAAAATATACATAATTAGGGTGAAATAAATGAATATCATGTGAGTTGAACATGTAAAAATGTGGATGGTGTGGTGTCCCATACATAAAAGCCTTTGATAAATGGATACCAGCTTATTTGAATGAGACTTGTGATAAAAATGATGCAGGGAAGATGGGGTGAGTGAAGCCCACATGTTTAAATCCTTTGGTCCCAACAGATAAAAGGGTTTCCTTGGTGAAATATTGCGGTGGGAAAAATTATTTTCCCAAATATTGCACCCATATTTTTATTTTTCAATCTATAACATTTGTTACGGTAAAAAGTAAAATTGGTAGAAATACAGTTCGACTTTATTGTGCATCCTATTTTTTTATTAAAAATATTGAAGACAGAATACTTGTATTTCGACTTCACCACGTGGCATGTTTTCATTGACTTCATTATTATTAGACTTTATTTTTTTAATCGAGAAAAATTAATGAGCAGTGAAGTTGGAATGTATTCTTACCGACTTTATTTTGTATTGCTCAAAGTGCAATAAATTAGAAAATAAAAACACTAATACAACACTTGGGGGAATATTTTTTCCTGCAATATCTAAGCGATTTCTCCCATATAAAAGGCTTACTTTACCGGTACATTTGTAAACTAAGATTTGTTAGGCCCGGGTTGCTTTTAGCAACCTAAAATACTTTTTTAAGTACTTTTAAAACAAATTAGGTGTTACCGGTTGCTTTTAAAAGTAATTTTTCATTCAAACTCAAAAGCTAGATTTTATAGCTTTTGCGGTAGATAAGCTAGTTTGAATAATAAAATTACTTTTTTACCCTCCATTATTTAATTATAATTAATTGTTAAATTAAATTTATACATAATTATAAAATAATATATATGTTATAGTATTTATATTGAGAATAATTTTTTTATTATAGTTTATATTTTAAATTAAAAATTTTATTATATTTTAAGTTGATTTATTTTTTAATTAATTTTTTTATTATAATTTAAGTTAATTTATTTTATACATTATAATATTAACAAATTTGAACATCATCAAAGTTCACTTATTTTACTTTACAATACTATGTTTAAAATAAACATTTTATCCTCTCAAAATCACTTTATGACATCTGACAAACACTACTTAACTTTTTAAAGTTACTTTTCTACCACACTTTTAAAATTACTTTTTTCACCGCATTTTTTAAAAGCAATGGCAAACTAAGCCTTAGTATATATTGGTTTTAACTATTAGTTGGGTTAACCTAACACACAATAAGACGCTAAATTTTAAATTTTAAAGTAAAGTTAGAGATTTGAATTGTGATATTATAAAAAAATAAAAACTAAAAAATCATTATATAATGATTTTTTACAATATTTAATTTAAATTAATTTATCAATAAATTAAATAGTAATAATTTACGACGAAAATTGTTTAAATTCCAACTTAAAAAAACAATAAAGTACTTAATACAATTATAAAAATATATAAATGTTAACATAAAGACAAGGTGATTGATTCGGTCGATATTGATAAGTATTATATAAAATTTTACCATGAATTGGCTTGTGGTCCAACTTATAGGCATATCTATTTAAAATATATTCATAATCAGGTTGATCGTTAGGTTTTAGAAAAAAAATATTTAAGTTCGGTTCACGTCAGATTTGGACCGATTCATTACACATAACTATTAAAAAAGTTAATTTTATGTGTTTAGTTATTAAAATTATATGAGTTATATTTTGATACACAAACTGTTTAAAAAAATTATTCAATTCTTCATATTTAAGCTATAAAATCTAAAACTTAAATCTCTAGTTCTAACACCCTACAACTTAAGCCTTAAACCATAAACTCTAAATTCTATGCCTACACACTAAATCTCTAAACTTCAATTTAAATCTTTAAACCCTAAAATTAAAAGGTTTGTGTATCAAAATATTTTCTAAATTATATAAGAACTCTTGTTTAATATGCAATGTGATACACAAGTTTTTTATTTATATATTTTTACAAAAAACATTGAAATCACAATTGATGTAGTATCATTTACATTTAAGTATAAAAGTATGTTTATATGATATGTACAATTGAACTAAATTAAAATTTAAAGTATACGATTGAACCATAATTAAAATTATGTATATAATTACACTGAATTGAAGTTTACGTGTCAAATTACACACCTAAATCAAAGTCACGTGTAAAATTAATATTTATCTCTAAATATATATTATATATTTTTTGAAAGGTATATAATATATATTTAAAGTTTAGAAATTGATTAAGCAGAACTTAATGTGAGTTTGAGCATGAAATTTTTTAAAATTTAGATATGTGACCTGGTTTATTGATACTTCTATCTAAATATATTAGTAGTCAGTTTAAGTAAGAACTTTTTTAAAAAAATATATATTAAATTTGTTTAAGATTAGGTCGTGACTCAGGACTAATCCAATATCTCATTTAACAATTTTTAAAAATAATTTTGCATTGTATTAATTTTCCTATAGTAGGACATATATGTAAATTAAAAATTAATTTATCCAAACTCAATCGGGTAAATTTGTAGATATAGAATCCATACTATCAATAGTTTAAAGTTAATGGTCATTTTTTTTTTTTTGCCTTTTTAATCTCCCAATTTCAAATTTGGATAATTCCATTTCCGCCAACCTCCCTCATTATTTTCAAAATCTTTCTCTCTTCTTGGGTGTCTGTCGTCCTGGTTGAGCTGTATTTTCCTTACGTTTTAGATTTGGTGGATTTAAAATTAAATGCCTCCAAATCATAACATCTCCTCTGTAAATCCCTAATAAATCCACCCCCAATCAATCACTCCGCTCTCTCTTGTCTCTGCATTCTCCAATGGCAGCTTCAGCTTTCAACTCAACTACTAGGAGACCTTCCCTCGCCACCTCCGTCCATCGCCGCGCCAGGAGTCTCAGCAGATTCCCCCGCGGAGCCGGCGACGATGAGCCTACTACGGCTCCCAGGAACAGGGGAAGGTTCGTTAATACCGTTAGGGGAGCGGAGTTCCCGGAGATTAGTCTCGACGATCTCGCTACCGAGCTCTTTGACTCTTCACTCCGAGAACGTTCCGCTTCACGGATTGATGACGTAACACCACGCAATGGTGATGGAGGCGAGAATGTGAATCAGAGAAGAGGACGATCGGTTTGCAGGCAAGAATCCAGGGTTAATGATGTAAATAATGGTTCTGGAGGAAGGTTAACTTCGGACACCTCAAGCTCCAGGAGGAGAAGATCGGTCTCTGTTGTTCGGTATCAAATTAGCGACTCTGAGGTACTACTGTTATAATCATTATCTCCTAGGGTGTAAACGAGCCGAGTCAAGCTCGGCCGAGTTTAGCTCGAGTAGGCTCGTTAAGATTTCGAGTCGAGTTCGAGCTTCGGTAACTTTTAACGAGCCCGATAAATTTAAGCTTGATTCGGCTCATTAAGAATTTGAGTCGAGTTCGAGCTTGATTTGTACCAATCAAGTCATCTGTTGACCGATCTTTGACCGTGTTAGACTAGAGTAGCTCGTCATTTGCCATGTCTCATTTAATTGGGTAAATTCAAGCTGGTTAATTTTATGGTTTAGATTCTAGGGTTTACGACTTATATTTAGAGTTTTAATTTTAGTAATTTAGATTTTAAATTATAAAAAATAAAAAATAGTATATTATATTTTTTCGTAGGAGATCAAGTAGCTCGGTCGTTAAGAACTTATGAGTTCGAGTTTGATTAATTTTACCGATTTTTGACGTGTTTCGAGTAGCTCGTGATTTGTCTGGTCTCATTTACAGCCCTAATCTCCGTTAGTGTTGTTTTTATTCGTATTATGCGTGAGTTCATTATTTTGATGAATTCTTATTCTTAGTGGTCTAATTTAGGTGTATAAATCTGCTTAAACTTAGAGGTGGGTCTTATATTAGCAAATAGATAAAAACCATAACAGTAGTAAATTTCAACTGACTTGTGTTTTAAAGTGACGTGCAATAAGCAATTTAGTCTTATCGTATTTTAAAGTGATGTGAAATCTGCTTGACATTTGCTTAATTTGGACACAAAGATCAATTTATGTGGACAAGGCAACTAAAAAATATATCATTTGTGGCATGCACTTGTTGCATCTCCTTAATGGCGTTGCTTCGTTGTAAGTTTAAATAAATTGGCCAAAATGAGAAAAACATGGAAGTATTTGATAACTCTTTATGGACTGAAAGTATCATTCTAAGTTTATGTCCCCAATTTAGAATTGTAAGCTCTTTCAGTGGCATTTGTTTTATGGATGCCATGTTGTTGTGACTATTCGTTTTTCTTGTAGTATCTGTGTTTGACACCCATGACAAACACATTTTCATACATGGTTATGGGATATGACCTTTCAAGTACGTGGAAAAGCTTTTGAATAAATTGAGCATAACCATACTAGACAAATACCCATATTAGACACTCACATCCGAGCCTGAATAACATAGTATAAATGTTGTTGATTTAGATGAAAAATCATTTTTCTATAATTGAATGGTAGTTCATTTTCTATACTTGAATAGTAGGTAATCTTTTATCAGTTTTGGAATATTTGTGTTGCATTTGATGAAAGTAAACGAGAAACTTTAGAATTTTTGCATGTCAAATATGTTTATTTTCTTGTAGTAATATTAAAGGTGAAGTATCATTGATAAGATTTAGTAATGTATTGCTGCACTTGACAACTTGAATGGTGAGGTTGGCTTTAATGAAACCTACTAGTTTTTCATTGTACTAGGAATAGTAATCAAAATACTAACTTGTTGATGTCTATGCATTTGATGTTCCTTAAATTGGTAGAGTGATCTAGATCATATGCAGAACTCAAGCAACCGTGCCAGTATAAAGAGTTCTATTGTTGGAAACAATCAGATATCCTCCAGTCCTAAGCCAACAGCTTCAAATAATAGACAAGGCCTAAGAAGATCTCTCAGCCAAAGAGACATAAAGTATCATGATGGCTACTCTGTAAGCATTATCTATCTCTTTGAAAAAATATCATTCTAACTTTTATTATCACCATTTAGGTTGTGTAGAATTTTTATATAAGGATGCTATTTAGTGGTTGGGTTAATCCTCACTGTACCTAGATATCTGTTAGAATCTTTCAAACTCATTTATGTCAAATTTGTTTCGCTCGCTTAATGAAATTTATATGGATATGAAATCAGAGCCACTCTAAAGTTATAACTGATGATGAAGGGAGGGAAGCAGCTCTTTCCAATAAAAATGGGACAGAGAGGACAATAAGAGCGGTTTATGCGCAGAAAAAGGTTGCTCCTTTATTTTAGAAAACCACAATTATGTAATAACCACTAGGAAGTGTTTTGCTAAATTTTTTTTCACTTTTGTGTTTCCTGCCTGCTAGGGGGAGCACCCCATCTGGGATGACGTGAATGGTGGGTTATATGCTGCAATGCGAAAAGAGCTTAGACATGCTGTGGAAGAGATCAAGACAAACTTGAACAAGTTTGTAATTTTTTTTTTTTTTTGTGAACATGTTTAATGTTTTATTTGCTCCTACATGAGCATAATTTGCTTCATAAATTTTGTTTGCTAAAATTTTGGATGGCATCATGGTTTATGCAGTCAATGGTTAAAACAAAGAAGCCTGGCATAGTGAGTGGTGATAGCTTGCAGCCTGACAATTCTGATGTAAATCAGGCTATTTCTGCAGCTAGAAGGAAGTGTACAGCAAAATTGGAAAAGGTACAAAGTCAAATCTTCAACATTCTGAGGTGCCATACTTTCCATTTATCTGACTATTATGGTTAATTGGTACTGCAAACTTACAAAAGTGTTTAATGAACTAATAAATACTAGTTGTGTGTGCATTTGTCTTCTTTAGTCTTAAACTATTTATTCAACAAACTTTGTAGTCTTTCCATCACATATGCATTTAGTCTTAAAGAAATCACTATTTCAACAAATTTTGATTTGGGATGCACGTTCCAAATTGGGAACGCTAGGGATCTAATTTAGTAAAACTAACAATCCCAGTGACATATAGTTTATTATAACAATATTGAGTAAAACAAACATTTCACAAACTTTAGAATATAAAGATTGCAGTTTTAGTTCCTTAATTAAACTCTGCACTTCATACTTGAAAACATTAGTGATTGGTTTTTATTTTTTGATTTGACAGTCTGAGAAGCTTAGAAACTGTTTATTCACTGAGATTCTGTTGGAGGAGGAGCATGGGAGAGAGCTCTCTAAAATTGTCAAAGAATTGCTCTCTGGACCACAGAACACTGTTGTTGAGAAACCATTAGGAGCCCGAAAGGTACAACTCTCTTCTACATCGCTGCAATACTGCATGACTTTGTACTCTATATGGTTATTTTCGAGTCTGTGCCATTTTCTTTGTTGAATCCATTAACCATTAGAGTCTGATGTTCTTTGTAAGAAAGTTTATTTGATCTTTCTTTTTATTGTTTAATCAACATATGAATTGTTTTCCAGAGGAGCAATGAAAGATATAGAATGTCCCAGCAATTGACCGAGGAGGCTGCAAAAGTATATCGAAGATTTCATTTCTAATGTTGAAGATACGGATATTTCATCATTGGATGGAGACAGGAGCGATGCTAGTTCAAGTATAGGGGGGATGACGAAGACACCAAATTTCCAGAATCCGGCAGCGTTTAACTCTGTCCCTGTTGAAATGGAAGGTGTAATGCTGCCTTGGTTACGGTGGGAGACTTCTAACGATGGTTCTCCTTTATCTTGCAAGAATAAACACAATCTTTCTCAGGTAATCTTATGCCCTACTTAGACATGGTAGTTGATAGTAAAAAGTTGAATATCCAAACTATTCGATCCGTTTTTGCAGATTCAGATAATTTTTGAATTTGGATATTAGATTTGTTATTCAGAACGGTTCGGAGATGACCTTAGGCTTTTTGTTCATATTCTATTTATACGAGTAATATATGAATTCAGTATCCATTTTTGTGTTGCTACTCTGACTACATTTTTTTTCTTGAATTACCCATGTCTAACATATATATTCGGTTAATTTTCCAATATGGGTACGAAGTTATGACTTTCCAAATATGATGAAATATAGAATATTGAAGAAACTAATACGGACATGTATACTGCATTGACATGAGGATAGGAAGCGGCGAGTGCGCAAGATGTAAGCGATCAATTGACGAGCAGCAGCCAAGGGAGTTGGAGCCCAGAAATGAGCGGCCGTCTACCTTTAAAAAATGTTGCAGACCAAAGCCAAGTCTCTTGTTCAAATAAGAAGATGATGAAGCTGGATTTGGATGATTATCCAAAGCCTTATAGTGACGAAGCTTTTCTCCTCGAAATGTGGAGCCAACGCATGGAATTAATTCAGGAAAGCTTTTGCTTTGTAACCACATCTTTTAGTTGAAGTCCCATATATATATAATTTAATTTTGTAATTTAGGCTACAGTAATAATTTGGAGTTACTGTTGAAGGTACCATTCCAAATTAAAGCGAGATTGATCAAACAAATCTAATTAATTAGGCAATTTCAAATTTTAGTTTGAAATATAAAATATAAGCGGGTTTGAATATCTAACTTAAGTAAGAGTGTAAACAAACCGAGCTTGAACGAACAAGATTATGTTCGTGTTTGTTTGTTTATTTTTAAAAGTATTCGTGTTTGTTTGTTTTTAAATTCGTTTATTTATTTTTGAAGGTGCTCGTGTTTGTTTGTTTAGTGTTCGCGAACGTGTTCATTTAAGTGTTTGCGAATGTTTTCATTTATTCGTTCGCAAACATGTTCGTCTATAGGTTTTAAAATGTTAACTAAATTAACATTAAATAAATAAATAAAACAAAAACAACAAAATAAAACTTATATTACGATGTGAACTTATATAATATCCTTAGCAACAACAAAAAATAATATTTAGATACATCCACAAACATTTTCATCCTATAAACGAGCTTATTCATGAACATAAACGATTAGGTTTGTTCCCAAATTAAACGAACATAAAAATTTTGTTTATGCTGATTTAACAATAAACAAATATAGATTAATTAGCTATGTTCATTTATACCCCTAAGCTTAGGATTTGAGGTAAGTTGGGAGATCCAAATCTGATGGTAAGTTTACATTTAGGGGGCAAAATGAATAGCTGAATCCCATCAAACTAATAAATAAGATATAAAACAATAATCTTAGTTGAATGAACACAAAATTGTCAGTACAAAAGATTTCAATAATACAAACCTAATAATCAAAATACAAGACCCTACATATATGCACACACAAACAAGCAGAGCTTCATAAACCCTAAC